>PVKZ01000950.1:0-541419 GCA_004027375.1 Macroglossus sobrinus
CGAAGAAGGAGACGAAGAAGGAGACGAAGAAGGAGACGAAGAAGGAGACGAAGAAGGAGGAGGAGGAGGAGGAGGAGGAGGAGGAGAAGGAGGAGGAGGAGGAGGAGAAGGAGAAGGAGAAGGAGAAGGAGAAGAAGAAGAAGGAGGAGGAGGAGAAAGAAGGAGAAGGAGGAGAAAGAAGGAGAAGGAGAAGGAGAAGGAGAAGGAGGAAGAGGAGGAGAAGGAGAAGGAGAAGGAGAAGAAGAAGAATCATCTAAACACAGACCATACATCTGTCACAAAAATTAACTCTGGAAGAATTGTAGACCTACATGTGAAACATGAAACAATAATAGTCCTAGAATACCTAAATGACCTTGAGTATGGCAATGACTTTTTAGATACAACACCAAAGGGACTACCCCTGAAAGAACTAACTGGCAAGCTGAACTTCATTAAAATTTAAAAATTCTGCTCTGAGAAAGACAATGGCAAGAAAATAAAAAGACTAGCCACAAACTGGGAGAAAACTTTTGCTAAAGATACATTTGCTAAAAAATTGTTGTCCAAAATCTATTTAAAAAAAAAAAACTTTTAAAACTCAAAAACAAGAAAATGAACCTGATTTAAAAATAAGCCAAAGTCCTTAACGTTAAGACATTTCACCAAAGATGATGACAAGTAAGCATATGAATATATGCTCCACGTCATACTTTATCAGGAAAATGGATGAAAACAACAATGAGATACCAGTACATATTAGAATGGCCAAAACCTGAACACTGACAACACCAAATGCTGGCAGTGTTGTAGATCAATAGGTACTCTCACTCATTACCAGTAGAAATTCAAAATTGTGTAGGTACTTTGGAAGACAGTTTGGCAGGTTCTTACAAAACTAAACATACTTTTACTATATAATCCAGCAATTGCACTCTTCTCTTGGTATCAAGCCATGAAAAGATACACCAAGGAAAACCAAATGTATACTACTAAGTGAAAGAAGCCGATTTTTAAAATAATTCCAACTGTATGACATTCTAGAAAAGACAAAACTACAGAAATAATAAAATGATCAGTGATTGCCAGGGGAATGGGGAGGAAAGGGAGAAGAGGATAAGTAGGCAGAACATAGAAGATTTTTAGAACAGTGAAACTATTCTGTATGATACTATAATTATGGATACATGTCATTATACATTTATCCAAATCCATAGGATGCACATCACCGAAAGTGAATCCTAATGTAAACTCTGGACTTTGGGTGATAATGATGTATCATTGTAGGTTCATTGATTTTAATAAATGAACCATTTGTTGACAATAATGTTGATAGTGGAGAAAGTTGTGTGTGTTGGGGGACAGAAGGTATTTGGGAACTCTATCCTCTCTCTGAATTTTGCTGTAAACCTAAAAGTGCTCTAAAAGATAAAGTTTGTTAATTATTTTAAAAATAGTAGAACTTTCCAAGGATTAGAGTGAAAAAAAAAAGAGAGCAGCATGAATATGATCTATGTATCTATATGCATATGTATTTTGCATGTATATTCATATGGCCACCCCCCACACACACACACACATAAAACGTCTAGAAGTCCATAATGTTAAAAGTGGAATCTCTAAGAGATGAAATATTATTTTTACTTTCTTGTTTTGTACTTTATTATTTAAATTGTTTACATTGAGCCTCTTTTAAAATAATAAAATCATTCAAAAATAAATTGCTCAAATGAAAAATTTAACATACAAAATTACAAATGTTTCCAGGTTATATTAAACTCTAACAAAACAACTGAAATTGCTCAACTAAGAAATTTTTAAAAAGACATTCTATTACAAAACTGCTAAACAGCCTAGCCTATAAGATAAAAATGCTGAGACAAAGTGCTTTTTCCTTTTTAAGATAAACAACTTTATTCTTGTGGTTCTTAAAGACATTGGATTCAGCTATTTAGTCATGTAGAAAACTTTAACTTCCTCAATGTAATTTCCCCAGAGCAGCTTTCGCTGAATAAAATAACTTAATTCATAACTTTTGTTTCTTCTCAAAATAAAAGTAGTGAGATTTAGAAAGAGAAAAAATAAATTAATACTTGAATCCATTCAGTCCATTAAATTATTTTCTTTATGCTTATCTGAGATAAGCCAAAGGAAGGCAAGACAAACAGTATGTTTAGTTTAACTACAAATGAACAAAAACAAAAAACAAAAAAAAACACAATGACAAGTCGTCTTAGAACAAAATGTTAAACTATCATCACCCACAAATTCTTTCCGAAAGCTTTCCTAATTAAAAAAAAAATTAAATTCATTGTCTATCCAAGTATAAAGTGAAGTTATCCAGTACATTTCAATCTTGACAGTACCTAATATACTTGGTTTGACTGTGCCAGTGATCAAAGTGATATGCCAAAATTCTTGTTAATTGTATGTAATGTCAGAAAACCATCAAAATAACACTCATCACAATTCCCACTTTTAGAAGAGATTTATGGTTTATTTCTTAAAATGTCAGAGAAATTAATAACTTTTTTCAAGTAAACTTACTAATGCATACTACTGCAAATCTTACCATCTACCACTCATTTCTGCTATTTACATTGTGGCAAATCCATTCTAATTAACAGACAACAGCATTAAAGAGAAAACTCTATTTTCTTTTATCTCAATAAACATAGATAAACCTACCAGATGAGGTTTATTACTAAACTTTATTGTTAATGATGTAAAAAGCAAAGAGAAGACTAAGCAGAGTCCTTTTGGAAGGTACAGCTACATCTGTTATGAAATTCATCGATTGAGACCAGTTGTCAATTTTAGAAAGTCACTTTTCTAACCACAACCACACATTAAGACAGTTGATAAATTATAAACTGATAAATGTAAAGGGTACTCAAATCAATGTCCTTGAAGGGCGGAGGAAGGTAATCAGCCTTTCCCATATGGCAAGAGAGAGAATGTTTTACCCACGGCATATTTAAAGCCAAGTAAAAGCTCCTGACAGAACTTTAGAGACTGATTCTACAAAATATATCTCAGTCACATAGCACAACCAATAAATACACTGCAGACTTCCAGGATTTGTGTATGCTTGGGTATCTTCCCCAAATGGTATCCTGCAGCAAAAAGAAATATACTGATTTACAATTTTTGATGTGCTTTTAGGTATACCATGAAATAAAATTAACTGTGAGGTCCTCTCTTAAGTTTTTCATCTACTGCAACCTTTTCTATCTGCTTGCATTTTTAGTAACAAATATCAATCCTTTGTCTGACCTTGAATGTCTCTCAATGTGTTGGTCTCTCATCTCTATTCTCTTATTTCATCTCCCCATTTCAATTCCTTGTTTACAGAAACATCAATTATTGTATCCATTTCTATTCCCTCCTTTTACCTATACTTGACAATCTTCTGTCTTCATGCAATGTACTTTGTGTTTGGTTTGTAAACCCAACAGGCTTATTTAAAAAAAAAAAAAGTTGGTAATTATGAAAAAGAGAGCACTGGTAAATTTATTTGGATTGTCCCTTCAGAGCTAAGGGTTAGACAATGTAGATGGCAATAAGAGTCAAAGACAAGAAGATTAAGAAGAATAGCAACATGATACGGGCAAGACACACGTGTTCAGAGCCTGGCTTTTAAGAGAAATAAAAAGCTGATAGCAAAAAGACTAAAAAGGTAATTTTGCCTCAAGGATACATCTTATAAACATTGTCAGTATTCCTCAGGATCACATCCTCCAGTTAAAAACACTAAATCAATGCATAGCTACTTTATAATGACGACATAAATAAAATGTACTATTTATGTGTTCTCTTAAATCTAAAAAGTAAAAATATCTATAGAAGAAACTAAGAATGAGCAGACATTCACATGACTTAGATCAAGTTTCTATAGGCAAAAATCTCCACTGTGCAACACCAAGTATTACATGCTCACAGATTGTAAAGATGTCTTCATAACCAAACTAAATGAGATATAAGAGTTTAAATGACTTCAATCATTTACTGGAAGACTACAATAAAAATTATTAATGATATCTGGGATGTTTTAAGCATTTCTTGATCTTATCTCTAAGAACATAATGTTTACTATAGTTTAATAAACAAATTTTAATTATGTCAGGACCTTAGTAACCTTTGATGAGTCCAAGGTAACTCTGAATGTTTGCAGACTCTATACTTTACCTTTTAAATTAATTGTATTAAATTTATTGGGGCAACATTGGTTAATAAGATAATATAGGTTTCAAGTAAACAATTCTATAATACTTTATCTGCATATTGCATTGTGTGTTCACTACCCAAAGTCAAGTCTCCTTTCATCACTCTATATTTGACCCCCCTTTACCCTTTTTCCCTACCCCCCACCCTGTTTTCCCTCTGGTAACCACCATACTGCTGTGTGTGTCTACGAGTTTTTGTTTGTCTTGTTTGTTCATATGTTGCTTTCTGTTTTATATCCCACATAAGAGAAATCATATGGTTCTTGACTTTTCCCGTCTGACTTAACAATTCTGTTTGCAATTGCAACAAAAAGATTAAAACACCTAGGAATAAACTTAGTAAAGGATGTGAAAGGACTTATATACTGAAAACTACATTACTAAAAAAAAATTGAAGATGACATAAAGAGATGGAAAGGTATTCTATGTTCATGGACTGGAAGAATCTAAGATTTAAAATGGCCATATTATGTAAAGTGATGTACAGATTTAAAGCAATCACCATCAAAATCCCAATGGCATTTTTTAAAGAAACAGAACAAAAAAAATTATCAGATTTGTATGGAACCACAAAAGACCCAGAAGAGCCAAAGCAATCCTGAGAAGAAAGAACAAAGCCAGAGGTAACACATCCCCTGGCTTCAAATTATACTAGGAAGCAACAATAATTAAAATGGCATGGTATTGGCAGAAAAATACACACACTAACCAATGAAACACAACTGAGAACCCAGAAATAAATATGGGCATATAATTTTCGACAAAGGAGTCAAAAATATACAATGGAGAAAAGAAAACCTCTTCAATAAATGGTGCTGAGAAAATTGGAAAGCCACATGCAAAAGAATAAAACTAGACTGCTAATTGTCACCATACATAAAAGTTAATTCAAAATGGGTCGAAGACCTAAATTTCAGACCTGAAATAATAAAATATATAGAAGAAAACATAGGTACTAAATTTACAGACCTTAGTTTTAGAGAAGATTTTATGAATTTGACTCCATACTTTAAAATATAACCTTGGGAACTGTTAAATATGCAGTCTACACACAAGAAGTAACATATTGGGTCATATCATTTAATTAACAAACTTAAACTCTATGAGAATTGAAGGATGTCAGAATATCAGAATTGAAAGGGAACTTACAAAGCATCTGGGAACTAGTAAGCAGTAATATTAATAACAGTTTGTAACCATTTTGCCACACAATACACTCTAATCTACCAGTAATTGCTCCTTACCTACAGTACTTGGAATGGGGAGGAGTAGTGAAAGAAAATGTATAAATTTGAAAAATTGAAAAAAGTATCACTCCCATCCCCAGGAATCTGATCTGCTCTCTGGTTCAGATACCATAATTACTGAGTTCAACCATCCATATAGTAGTGAGATCTTTATATACAACCTTGAATATTCACCCAGCCTCTGAGGAACACTTCTAGAATAGGGAGCAGGATCAGTACTTAACAAGCTTTGTACTGAGTTGAAAATATAAGTTCAAAAGCCTGATAGTGTTTTCAACTATTTTTTTTTCTACAAATATAACTGTCCTAGAGCAGCGGTCTCCAATCTTTTTGGCATCAGAATCTAATGCCTGATGATCTGAGGTGAAGCTGAGGTGGTGATGTTAGTGCTGGGGAGCAGCTGCAAATACCAATGAAGCATCACTTGCTCCTCAGCTGCTTACCTCGTGCTGTGCAGTCTGGTTGCTGACCGGTGGCCACAGACCGGCACCAGTCTGTAGCCCAGGGCTTGGGAACCCCTGGTCTAGAATATCCACATAACTACATGATACTGGTCAATTTAAAACAACTATACTTGCTTGAAAGACATATGGAACCAAAAGTCTGTGTCCTTTAATTTCCATTAATTGGTCATGGCTGTGCCCTCTGAAACTAATCCCTCTTCCGTCTGAGAGCCCATCCCATATTTAAAGACACACCTCCTATTCCTCTCCACCTCCATTATCTCTTTTCCACATTAAATATTCTCAATTTCCTCAATTAGTCACAAGACTGTTATATAGGAGTGGTAATAGCAGCCTCAATCGAGGTACTGGTAAGAGATAAGAAATAAGAAGACATAAGCAACAAGCAGATAGTAGAACTAGCCATATCAGATAAATATACAAAATGTTTATAACCGCACATACAAAGATTTCAGGTCTGAGGGATAATGATGCCATTAACAGAAACAGAGAGCCCAAGAGGAGGCTAACGAGACACTGATTTTGAGGTTTGTAACAAGTAAACAGATAAGCTTTTTTCCAAGTCCCATTCCATTAATTACTCTAGCCAAGAAAAAGGTATATTTATATTATTGAGACTAGTAATTACCTGTCATTTCAACATAAAATATCATATTTATTTATTCATTAAGCATTTGAGTGGTTACTTCTATCTATAAGGTATTATGAGAAATACAATGAACCATGAAACCAGTTCCTGTCCTCATTAACCTTATATTCCAAAGAGCAAGATATTCATAGCTAACCAGAACTCAAGACAATATATGGTTGACTCACAATAGAAATGAAAAGTGTTATAATCAGTAAGAGAAAATATTTTCCCCTTTACAATGAGACTATTCACACATGAAAAATATCACAGGGGAATACAAAACAAAGTCACAACTGGCATTTTTCAAATACAAATATAAAAAGGACATACAAATAACATAAATCTTTCTATTCTGGGTGTAAATACAGAAAAACACTAGCCATATTTCTGAGGAATGAGTTAAAGCACCCTAAACAATTATGTCTATTGTAAAAGATTAATGCTTGAATTGTATCATCAGTCAAAAGAGCATTGTTTAAAATGTACACAAACACAATTGTTTTGAGTTACAAGTGGAATTGTTTGATGTCATTTTTATCATCATTTCTCATTTTAAATAGTATATCAATTTGAAAATAGAGCTACAAGATTAAAATCTTACAAAGATAAAAACTGTATATTCTCTATCTGATATAACTGTTCTTGAGTTCCTTATAACTATATATTATGATACAGTCTTAAATTATTATGTAGTTTTACAGGTAACTGATTTTACAGTGAGTCTATTAAAAAAACAATTTAGTAGAAACTTAACTATATTTTAAATTGATAACATAATCACAGAAAAAATTCAAATAATTTTGAATACTTACTTTGACTATACATCTTTAATGGGATATATTCTAAGGACATAAAATGGCAAAAATAAAAATCTTGACTTGGGCAATCTGTTGTCACTACCAGTAAAGTAATTCCAAAACTATCTTGTGTGTGTTGTTGGACAGATTAGATGAGTAAATATATTGATGTAGTGGAGAATCAAAATTCACCCTATATGAAAGAGAAATACAAATTTGAACTGAGAGAAGGGAAAGAGAAATTCAGTGGTTTTGAATTTAAATTTAAGGTAACCTATAAACTCATGATTTCTTCAAAAAAAAAGATGTGTGTGTGTGTATGTGTGTGTGTCCCCATTTACAGGGCCTAGAAGCAATGATACCCCAGTAGCTACAAGAACAGCAGACTCTTAAATAATACAGGTATAATTACACAGGCTGGCCCATTTATATATGGATTTTTTCAATAATTATAAATGTATTTTCTCTTCCATATGATTTTAATAATTTTTTTCTCCAGCTTATTTTATTGTAAGAATACAGTATATAATGCATATAACATAAAAAACATGTGTTAATCAACTGTTTATGTTTTCAGTAAGGCTTCCAATCAACAGTAGGCTATTGATTTAGGGGAGTCAAAAGTTATACATGCATTTTTGACTGCATGAAGGTGAGCACCCCTAACTCCTGCATTGTTCAAGGGTTAAATGTCTTGCCAATGCTCAAATCTTGGCTTCTAAGTACCATTTCCCACTAAAATGAAGCAGTGCTGCAGGGTCAAATAGCTGATTCTAGGGTTTGAACAGGGACTGTACAAAGTGAGCCTGGAATATCTCCTTGTGCAAAAAGTTAGGAATGTGCCCAAACACCAATGTGGACATAGACAAAAGCCACAGAAACCAGCATGAAAAGACTAACCAAATTTGGGATAATTTAATCATCAGTAATAACAGTAACAGGTTGTAACATAGCAGATAAATTAAAAAAAAAAAAGAATCCATCTACGGCCATGCCACTCTGAATGTGCCCGATCTCAACTGATCTCAGGAGCTAAGCAGGTTTGGGCCCGGTTAGTACTTGGACAGGAGACCACCTAGGAATACCCAGACCACCTAGGTGCTGCAGGCATTAAAAATAATAAATAAATAAATAAATAAATAAATAAATCCTTGGATATATTGTGATACTAAAATAAAGGAGAGAGGAGGAATAGCTCTTCTTTAAAGAAGAGGATAGCCAGCAAACATATGTACAAGGATTGAGAAATTGGAAAACCACTATTTGGCAACCACCAATGCAATGATGATTCAGGCAAGGATCATTAATGGCTCTAAAAGCACTAAATAGAAAAAAATATTGTTAGAAAACAAAATACCCAATGCGCTCAAAGTATCATCCCCACAAATTAATTAAGCACAAAAGATACTTTTAGAATATATAAATCTGGCTCACCCAAGTGATCAATCTTATCACCAATAATGAGACAAATGATCATTATATTCCTCCTGATGTGATGAAATAGAAAGTTTACAATATCTCCTATGTAACAGTCTTGAAAAAAACCTATTTAACTTAAAACTGTGAGGAAACAATCAGACAAGTTTATTTTGTGAGCCATTTTACAATACAATTGGCCTGGACTCTTTAAAAATGTCTATGTCTTGAAAGACCAAAAAAAAAAGGAAGAAAGAAAAAAAAGAAAAGGTGGTGATTTTTCTAGAAAAAAGACAATAGAGAGACATGATGACTAAATACAATTCATAATCTCTACTTGGATTCAGTATTTTAAAAGAAAAAAAGGTATAAGGACATTACTGGAACATTTGAGGAAATTTGAATTTTTGCATATGGCCTATACATTAGATAATATTATCAAGTCTAAATTATTTGGGTATGCTAATGGCATTATAGTTACATGGGAGAATGTCCTAGTTCTTAGGAGTTGCATGATGAAGTATTTAGGAGTGAAGTATCACTATTTCTCCACCTTACTTTCAAATGGTTCAGCAAGAAAAAAAAAGTGCATGTGTGTATTTAGAGAGAGCAATTGAGGCATAATGTGAATTTAGGTGCGGCATGTAGAATATTGTACTACTCTTTCAATTTTTATAGATCTGAAACTTTCAAATGAAAAAAAGGGTGGGAAAAAAGATAGTGTGGAACATCACGTTAGAGCAGCTGATCAGACTTTGTAAAGTCTAACTACTTCCTCATCCTATCCGTAAGAGCTAAAAGCAAGAACAAAGTTCAGAAAGGTTTGGCAAAAAATAAAAGTAATAATCTTAACAAATAATAACTAATTAAAACCAATCTAACATTAATTTCCTATTATAGCTGTAGACTAAACATAATCTCTGATAAGAATCTGTGAAAGATATGTGGTAACTTATATAGTATGATTGCAAATAAACAAAGCCACCATATATAATATTTTCTCCAAGTCTAAATATGACTACCAAACAAATATTTTCTCCAGTTGAGCTCTATTAGCTATAAAGAACTCTAAAGTTTAAATGTTATCAAAAAAGTCCAGATGGTCTCAGACCCTATATCACTATAATAATAATAATAATAATAATTAATAATAATAATAATAATAAACTGTTCCAAGAGTTTTGTTATATGTGTGTGTGTGTGTGTATAATCTCATTTAATTCTTACAACTCTATAAGACAGGTATTATTATTATCCTCATATTATAGACTTTTAAAAACAACAAAAGCTTAAAACAGCTTCTTCAAGGTCTTACTGCTAGTAAATAGCAAAACATGCCTTGAATCCAGGTAGTCTGACTCCAAAGTCCATGTTCTTTGCTCTACACATGCTACTACTGCTTCACTATAAAATGTAAAATTTAAATAATAAACTGATTGTTTGATTCAATATTGCCAAAATTACAAAGAAAATATTTCAAAGAAAATCACATGTGCTTTTTCTCTACTACACTTTTATATATACAAATATACCAACTGAATGAAGTTAAAATTTAACAGGATGCCCAATTTACTGCCAAATCCCAAGTGAAAATGAAGGTGAAATATAATTCTTACTCAGTTACCTATTCATATATATGATTGAATGTTACCTGTAAATTCAAAACAAATATCTACTCTCTCAAGAAATAAAATACTGTAAAAACTTGTTTCAGGTACACCATTCCTCAAATATATTTAATAATTCTCAAATATACTTAATAAGTAAACAATGACATAAAAGAAAAAAATGAATAATTAAGAAATGTCACAATAAAAAATATATATTAACAAATAAGGCATGACCCACCAAACCTGTTCATCTTATAATGTTCTCTATCTCAGCGAACTATACCACAGTCCATCCAGTTACATAAGCAAAAATGCTAGAGGTATCAGATGGCATCTTCCTCTCCCTCATTCCTCATATCTAATCCATCTTCCAGTGCCATCTCCTAAACACTTCTAAAATTCATTCACTTCTACCTATCTTCAATACCACTCTGTCCAAGATATTATCACCTCTCCCTATCCACACTCATATCCCCTCTGTAATCAGTTTTTCCTCTGTATTACACCAGGTACTTCTTCACAGCACTTACAACAGCTGCAACTTTAAATTTCTTTGATGGAAACTGTGTTTTGTGCCTGCCTCCCGTTATGCAATATGTTCTATGAGGGCAGAGACTGTATTTACTGACCACATGACCGTGGCCTAAGAGTGCCTAGTTAATAAATACTCAATGATTGAATGTATATTAAAGATTACAAATTTATAAATAGCTGGCCCCCACAAAAAAGAAAAGTGGTTATAAGGCTCACTAACCATCATAAGGAGTACCTTATTTCATCATTTCTAGATCACACATTTTTACATTTTAACTCTGAAACTGAATACAACTTACAAGTGACAATCTTTAATTTGAATTTTTCTTTCACAACAGTTCATAAAATAATGACATCTTAGAATTAAAAAAAAAAACTCATAATTTGATAAAATCTACAATACACCTGGTCCACTCAGTTCAAACACTGTAATCTAGCTTCCCTTTTCCTTTGGACACCATCCTCCTCCAAACATTCAATAATTAACAGAATCTACTGGTTCTTTCACCAACAGCTATTAAATCCATTCCATTCTTCCATTCCCATTACAATAACACTAGATCACCTAATTCCTCATTGCCTCATAGCTGAGTTCCTGTTTCCAATACAACCAATACTGTGCACTACATGCAAGAAACTGAGCTACAAAGCAGTCCAGTTACCTGTCCTTCCTTCTAATCTCTCTCCCCTACAGTCCAGAATTTTGTTCATTTTACGACTCAAACTGGAAATACTTTCTTTCCAATTTCTACCTACTAAATCCCTACTTATACTTAAGTACTATGTCAAACCTTGTCAAACCTTATCAAATCTTCTCTAATCTCTTTTTAACTTTAACATTCTAAAACACATAAAATCTAATGCATATTGGCTAGATTTTCTGCTTCTTGAAGGCAAACTTTACATCTCATATATTCTGTTAGACCACAAGCTCCCTAAAAGCAGGGCTTTGATTTGTTTTGTTCACTGCTATATCCTCAGCACCTAGAAGAATATCTGGTACATAACAGCTGCTCAGAAACTATGTATTGAATTAATGCTCTTTATAAATTCCCGGGTAGAGAACAAATCTTTGCAGCTATGTAAGCCAATCTTCACAGTGGGAAAAGTAAAAAAAAAAAACAAAAAACTGGACTAAATAAACTTGAATTTTTTTAGCTTCAGTTCCCTCATCTGCTAAATGTAAATAATATTCAATAGCTCATTGAGTTGTTATAAGGATTAAATTCAATAATGCTTTAATAGTACAGACCTGAGGGCAAGCGGATGCTCTCAAATGTTTTGATTATTTTGTATCAATAGTCAAATACAAATAAGCATTTAATAAATGCCTACTTAACTGAACAAAATATCAGGAAAAATATAAAAAGTTTGAGTAACATCAAGCCTCTTATAAGTTATCCAATAAAGAATTCTATGAGTGAATTAATTTTGAAATATTTACATTTAGCACCAAATACTAAGCATGGCTGAAACCATTTCTGATTAAATAGGAATAATCCTAATTTGACAGGATACAGGTATTAATATTTATATTTTAGTGACACACATAGATTATATTGGACTGCTTAAAGAAAAACAATGATTTTACTACTAGAATTTCTATAGTGAAATAATTAGAATAGAAGAAAAGCTGCAAACTTGAGTTACGTGGTCCCCCAAAAGCCAGGAAGTACAAAAATTTCTGTCTACAAAACATCAATTAATAGTATACAATGCTGTTTTATCAGATTTATCAAAATATACAGAAATACTTCATAAGCAAGTACAACAAACAAATCTTTCGATATATCTGCATTCGTTTTACAGAAAAAGAACATCAGGTAAATGGTTTTTAAACTTTTTACTAAACAATTCCAAACACTGCTATTTTTTAACTTTAAAGTTCCCAAAATTTTACAGGGAATGAACTGATAACTCAATACAGCATCAGATTATTGGACTAATTAGAAACTCTTCCTTTATTAGGGAAAGTTTTATTACTTTGTAAATTAGAACATACAGACTTTACCTTTCAAAGCTTTTTCTATCCCTCTAGGTACTTTCAATGACTAATAATCTAATTAAAAATCCCTAGCAACCAAGGAGAAAAGAATATTTCCTTGTGTACCTGCTAGTAATTGACAGAAAATCCTTACAAAATTCCATAGGTTCCGAGTACGGAAAAAAAAAAAAAAAAAACTAAATAAGTGATCCAGATACAAAGAGATGTAGGTTAGCTGCGAACTCCCTGTGGGAAAATAATCGATATAAAATGAAAACGTAAACCAAAGGAATCTCAAAAAACATAAACTCAATAAGCAGAGTCATGCTAAGTTGACCACTGACGTCTTTCCTATTCTTCAGTCATGATAAGAGTGTATTAGAGCCTCCAAACTAAAAAGCCCTTCGACGTGGATGGAGGTGGCAGAGTTGAGGGTGAGCGAGAACGCAATAAAGTGATTAAATGATGTCTGAATGAGAAAGCCTTAAGATATTCAGGTGAGTGTGGTAAGGTATGAAGCAATAAAAAGGCCAATTTGAGAGTAAGGAGATAGGAATGAGAATGCTGAGATCTCAGGGATCTGATTTTTTGGTTTGTTTGAGTTTTTTCCCCTTCTTTTCTTCAGTGGGGAGAAATATGAAAGAAATTAAATAGATGCGATAGCTTAGGGGACAAGAGGTCGCGCCTACAACATCTAAGAAAAGCCACAAGGAAAGGAGGAACAGAGGGGAAACAGTTGCCCACAAGAAAGATTATGGTTGCCTTGGAGCCCAGAAAGGGCAAGGAGTCAGAAAACAACACTAGAAAGGCGAGATAAGGGAGGAGCCAAAACTCTCATAGAGTCCAAACGGTTGGCCACAGGGTCTCCAATGATGGCAGCCTTCCCCACCTTATACCCCACCCCCCACCCTCCGCCCACCACCAAGAAACCCGGTCATTCATGTACCAAGACGCTAATTCCCAACCTTCCGCCGACTTCCCTAGCCTCAAGTCGACCCCTCACCGAAGCAGAACGCGAGAAGTGTAAAAAATGTGCAGGAGCCACCAATCCGGGAAATGTTCCAGCTCTAGCGCACGCCGCCACAAAATACAACCCGCACACTCGCAGACACTCCGACCTCACGGCTGCCGCCGCCACGGGTACCTCGAGCTCCGCGGCCACCGTAAGAAGAAGAACGGCCTCCCCTTCAAACCCAATAGTTCAGCCGCTTCCGGGACACTAAATCCTTTGGATTGGCGGCAGCGGTAGCAGTTTACGAGCCCATTATACTCCGCTGACTTCATCCATCCCTGTTTCCCCGGGTTCGCCACTCCCAACCCCCTAAGTCATCAAAAAGGCAAACGCAGAGCAAAGGGAAAGTATCCATCTGTAAGCGATGTCTCTAATAAACAAACCACATTATACCTGCCGTGAGTTCCTGTTGAACAATTGGACTTCCACTCCCAGCATGCCATGCAACACTACGACAAGTCTCTGTCGCAGAAACTACAAGATCCAGCCTGCAGTGCGCCCCTCTTTCTTCGCTCAGCCGGCGACACCCACAGATGCCAAAAGCGATTTCAGAGGACCCATTAAATCCCTTAGGCTAATGTAGACCTTCTTACCAAGCCACTTTGGTAAAAATTGCAGTATTCCTTTCTCTCCTGTTGTGAAGGTACTTGCAAAGTGTAATCCTATGCCACTTTGCAGTACTGCAAGACTATATTGGAACAACTACCAGATATGCACCTGAATTTCACAGGAAATTGTAGTGAGAGCTAGAAGTAAAAATTAGCAGTCTATATTACCAGACTATGAAACCACATGGGAAAGAAAATCTTTCAAAATATAGAGTTAAAAAGTTCAAAATTAAATTTGGAAATATTTTTAAGTTTCTTACTGTGTTTAATGGTTTGAATTTTATTTTATTTTTTTATTGTTCTCACAAAAACAGGTAACTGGGAAATATATTTTCTATTATATGTTAGGGTAACCAAGTAACTAAGGACACAAAGGATATAGCAAGATCACAAACGTAACATTTATTAGACTGAGCAAATGAAAAGACTATTTTCTTGCATGATTTGATAGCTTATGGTTCCATATTTTAAAACACAGAACTCTGTTTTGATTTCTTAGGACAAATAACATGCATCTAAGAAGCTATCTGGGTCCCTTTTTATTGTTTTCATTAAACTTGGATATATATTTTTTAAATAAATATATTTTATTTTCGATATTGTGCACTAACAGGTCGTGAGAAAAAATGGTTGGATTTTCCAAATAAGCTACATGATACTTATATAAAATAAAATTGTATGTATACCACAAATATTGGTTTTCTATGGATTTACAGCAAAACAAATTTTAATTGGTTATAAAAACATTAGACTAGTTTCCATTTTTACAACCTCACACAGAAGTCACAGAGGGGAAGTTATATTCTGTAACACTGACATGGCATCAGCTACGATACAAACTGGTTTCCAACTCCATTGTGCTAAATTATGCAGCACTAGCAAGTAAATATTTAAAATCTATGATCATGGAAAACAATCTGCTGCTTTCCATACTCATGCACCAAAACAATATGAACACAGTGAGAGAAAACATTTCCTTTGGAATGATTCAGAGGTAATGATAAACTGTAATTAGGTTATTTGCTATTCATAGGTATTTGTAGTAAATAAATACATAATTGCATCCTCTTATTAAGGATGTTATTAAGGAAGCTTTAAAATATGCTAAATATTTGATACACATTTCTAAAGCAGTTTCAGTGATCAATTGGGTAAATGAATGTGGAAAAGAGTTTAAAGAATACATAATTTATGTAACAGAATTTAGATTTTTAAAAGAGTCTTGCAGCTGCAGTGCTTAGCGACAGTCTCTCTAAATGTGTCTTTGACTTTCCAACTCGATCAATAGCTAACCACAGAAGAGTTAAAATTGGACAAGATGTTCATTTCAGTTCAGCAAATGTACCATGAGTGCTGCTAGGGGCTAAGGCACTACAGTCTGTTTCTGAAGCACAGATAATTTTGATAATTAAGACAGATTTAAAGAAAAATGAAAAGATAAGAAGCTTCATCGAAATGGAAAACAGAAAGTAAAATATGTGTAACACCAGCTTTAATAATCACTTATGCATTTGGTTAATTGGAACTCTATCATAGCTCATATATCTTCTAAAAGTCAGGAGCAGAATCTTAAACATGTGTCTCTCTTAGCTCTAAGCACAGTACTTTGTACAGAGTGACTGCCTCGCCATAATTATATGTGGGAGTTCACAGTGATGACTGAGTCCCTGAAATTCCCTTCTAATTCATACTATGCAGTTTTAGTATAAGTTATTATTTTAAAATTAATAATTTGAATTATATAATAAAATAACTATTAAAACCAAAGTATTTGATTAAACAGAACACTACACTCAAAAATCATGGACAGGAATTTACTGCAATTTGTGTGCATGTGTGTGTATGTATATATCTCTAAAAACATTTAAGTGTCAAGCCCATTCTAAAATATCATCATATTTTGAAAGCATACCCACCATTCTAATAGCAGTGATTGTAACAGAGCTCCAGATTTTTGTCAGTAAACTTTTAATGCTTGACATCTACCAAGTATACTTATTACCTATCTCCCTCCCAGACTCAGTGAAAGATGAAGCTTCTGTTTGATAGATAAACATGTTCCTTGACTGCTTGATCAAGGATATTATTCTGAGATAAATTGAATTCAGCCTTGATAAAGTGAATAACTTGTAGACTTCTAAAAGCTAAAAAAAATTTTTAGGGAAAAAATGGTGAAAACGTGCCTCTCTTCCAAGTGACATTATTACTATCACCTCTCTTATACCTTAATCCTCTCTCCACTTCCCCCTTAACCTCAGCCTACAAACATTCACAGAATCCCCATCATTTTGAAAGCAACTTCATTTGACTCAGTTTCCCTCCTAAATGTAATGTTATCTTTCTTTTTCTTTCATAGCCACATTTCAGCAAGTACTACAGTGTAAACATTAGCCTTGAAATGCAACACAGGATTTTTCACAGCTAATATTTATTAAACACTGCTCACTGTGCTAAATCCTGGAAATGTAAGGAGAATTCAGATAAGAAACTTATGGTCCCACAATACAGTGTGATAGACGTTATGAATAGAGATATGGACAAGGCTTTAAGAGAACAGGGATCCCTCAAATTGAGGGATCCTAAAGGAGGAAGTTCTGAGATAATTTAAATAACAAAAATAATTATTAAGTAACTTCAGAAAAGGGAGATTCAACCAGTATAGATAGGATAACCCATAAATTCATTACAACTAGAACATGAGAGTGGGGAACGTAGTACAATAATAAAGTTAGAAAGACGGACTGAAGCTATTTCATAAAAAGATGTTATATGCTATAATAAAAATCTGAGACTTTAACCTGGTTATAAAAGAAACCATTTAGAGAATGACATAATTAGATTGCATTTTAGGCTGTTGGTTGCAGTATTATGGAGAAATGGAAAGACCAGTTGGGAGATTGTCTTCATAATTCAAGTTTTCAAAAATGTGATATCTAAAATAAATAGTAATAAGGAAAAAGCAAAAAACAGGTCAGAGATATTAGGATAATAGAATCAAGAGGAGGCATGAGAAAGAGAAGGAATCAAGGGAGACTCCTGGATTTCTGTCTTTCAACTTTCCACATGTTGCGTTAGAAATGTTTTGGAGTTGTCAGATGGCTATGCCCAGGAGGCAGTTACATTTGGAGCTTAAGAGGCAGATTTGAGCTGAGATACAGCTTTGGGAGTCATCAGCTTTAGATTACAGTTGAAACCATGGGCATGGATAAGATTGTGAACCAGGTAGATGGGAATCTGAACTAGTAACCAGTAAGTAGTAACCAGTAAGCCAAAATGTGACAGAGATGAGATAGGGTGAAGAACGACATATACAATGTCATGAAATTCTTTAAGGAACTGGATTTTTATGTAAAAGCAAGGACAACTGATTTAGATATACCATTGAATAATGAGGAGAGAGCTGAACTTATCTCTGGATGCAGTGTTCAGGAACAAAAAAAAACAAAGCATAAATTCAAGAAAGTTTCAGGGGGACAGAATCTTCAAAGAAGAGTCAATTTTTATTAAGACCAGGAAGTGAAGCAAGAATTGTGAGGTGAATCAGGATGTAGCATATTAGAATATCAGAGAACAAATGGAAATATTTTGAAGGGAGAAAAATAGTGTGATATTTGGGTCATGGGAAGGAAAGCACAGGTGAGAATGAAGAAAGAAAGATGATGACAAAGGATGACAGGGATATGAGATAGTGTTCAACACCCTCAAGGTTTTAAAACAGAAATCCTATATGAATCTGCAGTTCACCCTAACCTGTGTGTGTAGCTTTCACTAATCTTGGCAGCAAGAGTATAACTGACTTGCTTACAGTACTCACAACTTTCTCTTATAATGGAACCTACTCTCCTCCTGAAAGCCAAGAGTTTTAGGGAAGGAACACTCTCCCAAGCCCTACAGGGCATAAATTATGATTTGCCTAATAGTTATACTTTAAATCAAACATTGTGGCCCATTCTCTTGGTTTGGCCATGAATATGTGACATAATTCCAGACAATGAGATGTGAGGGGAGATGAGCTGGAGAGCTTCTAGAAAAGCTTTTCTCCCTAACAAAAAGCAGTGTGTGCTGTATAACCCATGTTCATAGCAGCATAATTCACAATAGCTAAAAGATGGAAGCACTCCAGGTGTTCATCAACAAATGGATAAAGCAAAACATGGTATATAGACATAACAAAATATTACTCAGCCTTTAAAAAGTAAGAAATTCTCACACAGGCTACAACGTGAATGAATTTTGAGGACATTATATTGGATGAAAGAAGCCAATCACAAAAAGACAGACACTGTGTGATTCTACTTACATGAGGATCCAAAGTAGTTACTTTCCTAGAGACGGAAAATAGAATAGTAGTTGCCAGGGGCTAGGAGAAGGAGAATGAGGAGTTATTATTTAATGAGTACAGAGTTTCAGTTTTAGGTAAAATGAGTTCTGAAGATAGATGGTGGTAATTGTTGCACAACAGTATGAATGTACTTAATGCTACTAACTGTACACTTAAAATGGTTAAAACAGTAACTTTTATGTTATGTGTATTTTACTACAATAAAAAAATGGAGGAAAAAGCAGTGCATGCCAAGACCATTCAATGGCAAAAGAGTAGTCTCTTCAACAAAGAGTGGGACAACTGCACCTTAAATGCAAAAAAAAAAGTTGGATTCCTACCTCATATCATATTAAAAAATTAACCTAAAATGGATCAGAAACAAAGTATAAAAGTTAAAATGATTTAAAAAAAATACTCTTTGAAAAAACCATGCAAGTAAATCTTCATGACCTGGACTTGGCAATGGCTTCTCAGATATGACACCAAAGCATAAACAACAAAGAAAAAATAGATAAATTGGGCTTCATCAAAATTTAAAACTTTCATGTATCAAAGGACACTCTGAAGAAAGTGAAAGGACAATCTACAGAATGGGGAAAATGTTTGCAAATCATATATCTGATAAGGATCTATTATCCAGAATATATAAAGAACTTACAGACCGACAACAAAAAGACACGAACCCAAGTAAAAGATGGGCAAAGGACTTAAATAGATACTTTTTCAGAAGATATATATACAGATGGCCAGATGGCTAACAAGTACACAAAAAGATGTTTAACATCACTAATTATGTTTTTATGATAAATAAAATATATTTTTTATGTTTAGACCTAGATATTTATACATTTAAGAGTAACATATAATGTTTAAAACAGCAAAATGTCTCATAGATATTGTTAGATATTTTTTTAGCCAAACGTTTGGCCACTCACATCTCCTACATACTTTGAAGCAGTGTTTATCTTTGATGTTGCCACCAGCAAAACGCAAACCATTACAGCATTTGAACATAGTTGCCTATTGTAGAGCAAGAGATGGGGAGAAGCATTTCCCTGGGGCCTGAAAAATGTTAGTCATGAGAACAGATGTTTAGGGTGAGAGTTTGCAATGGGTTAGTGCTCAGAGCCAGGCAGAGAATGAGAAAGATGCTCTTGTGTTTTTAGTATGGTTTTTGTGGCTATATTATATGTCGGAGCCTCTAAGGTATGGGGACGGAAAACTGGCTCCTCTTGCTTGGGGCTAGCAGCTGAACTAACGGGTTTAAGGCAGAAAGCAGTAAGAAAAAAAGTCATTCAAATGTCATCATCTAAAGGCAACACTTTGACCTTCATTTTTTTGATATTTTTTGTATTGTTTTATTTGTTTGACAGTGTTGTGATTATTTTACAAGCATAATTTTTTATTCCGCTCTTTTCTCTTACCACTAAAATATAAAGCACATTTTCACATTATTATTTATATCATAAATATTATTATTTAAAAACCTATACTCTTTGTCCTACCTTACACTTCTTTCCAGGGAAAGACAGCAAATTAAATATTTCTTAAAAACATTACCTCTGGTTATCTAAATATCAGCCTGGTCCAATTTCAGATTCTTCTAAATATAAAAATAGTAAATCGCCTCACCCTCCCTCCCCACCATCCAAACGCCGGCACGCAAGAAAGCTGTAGAAAATTAACTATTTGGGGTGTTTGGAGACTTGGAATTCAGTGACTTTGGAGGAAGAGGAAAGAGTTTTTAATACTGACAGTTTGTTACTTGAACCAAAAACAAGGTCTCAAACTTTGAATTGGAGGGAGGTTCCAAAAAGGGCTGCTCACTTAATATTAAGTTGATATTAATATTAAATCTTAATTTCACAAAAACTATAGTTTTTAAAAATGTTTATTAAAATCTTAAGTTTATATATTTTAAGGTTAAAAGGCATCCAGAAGAGAACTTCTCCTGATGTTTATTCTTTTTGACTTCTCTACAGAAACACAAAAGCTGGGAGAGATTGTGTTTGTTAAGTCCCAATAATTCAGTGCAAATGTCAGCATAGTAAAAAAGATAGATAGTGTCTTAGAGAAACTATAAAAATGGTTTTGACTGCAGACTTCTTGAAAGGGTCTTGGAAATCTGCTTTGAGAGCTACTGCTTTACACTCTTAGTCATTTACATCTGAGTAAATACCTGATATATTCTAGTCTTAGCTTTCCATGTCCTTACAAGTTCAGAGAAGTTCACTGATTTGCTTAGGATCCCATAGGTATAAGGGAGAGAAGTAGAATTTGCATCTAAAACTAAGTCCAAATCCCAGGCTCTCCTTCTGCTTAATATTCCTTGGATAATAATGCTTAAATGCCTAAGCTCTTATTTTCTGATTTGCAAAATATAGTGCTTGAAGTATTTGTTGTACATCTTTCCTCAACTGGATGATCAACAGCACTTATGGACTCTTGATAATCTGTTTTCCTAATTATAAAAGTAACAAAGGTAATCTTTTGAACAAGAAAACCCCCAGATTTTCTCACTACAAAGTTTATAGAAATGCTGAATGAAAGGCAGGCAAAAGTGAGAGAGAGATCTATCTTATTCTGGAATGTCAGTAGAATAAAAGAAGGGGGATATATTTTACAAATTTCCAGAATTTTAAATATGGGCTTGTCCTCACTCAAGTCTGGAGTTATACTCCATGCATGGCAGAGATTCTCAAGTTGAGAAATTGATGTAAAGTAGATCTAAGAACCCAAACTTCTTCCTCCCCAATACTCTCCACAGCTTGGACAGTAACACTGAAACTATCTAACCCATTCCTCCCCACACACATACCACTTACTCTGCATTAACATGAGTTTACTATTTCATTGTCTACATAACCTCATTTTATGTGTACTTCTGTTCCAAGACACCTTATAGATGTATTATTGATTTATTAACATTGAACCCACGGTCAACAGCACTATAAGTCATGCCTTGAATGAAGCTTTTCTAACACAGGTATTTTCTCGGTAAGGCATATCACAGCCTCTTGCACTTAGAAACACCAGACACAGCATTTTAAAACTAACTAGGGGCCATTTCAAACAACAAAATTGCTAACAAAAAGCCCAAGAATATGAAAACTGAAAAACGTAGCAATAAATAGACTGCGAAAGGGTCACATGTTTACCACATGAAAGCTGAAATAAGAAGACAGAGCACGGCCTTGTTTGACCTCAGCTTGGAACATGCACAAGGGACTCATATTTTTCACAGCTCTGTGCATGAGTATGTCCACCAATGACAGAGAAAGGACCATGAATATTGATTTTGGAGTCACAAATAAATTTAAGCAAGTAGATGAATTTGAAAGTATGGAATCATGAGAATCGACTGCAATTGTAAAACTTTCCTGAAGGAACGCATCCTAAAGTCAAGCCATCACAAGATTCTTATTCTGTTTAATATGTGGTCGCAATCCAGTTATAAACACAGGAGGAAAATCTTTATCATGAGTGAGGCAGCAAACACAAGTACATAGAAACCCAAGAATATCTGGAAATGTAATTATTTGATAAGGACTAAGAAATAAGAATGTTAAAGTAATAATAAAACAAAAGAAAGAAAAAAAATCATGATATTATTTTAAAAGACCAGGTAGATTTGAAGAAAACGAGACAAAATTTCTAGGAATAAAAAATGCAGTAAATTAAATAAAAACTCAATGGAAAAGTTAAACAGTGAACAAGTCACTTGAAAAAAAGTGCACTCGACAATAGATCAGAAAAAAATACCTTTCGAGTCAGTGCGGAAATCAAAAATAGAAAATCACAAAGAAAGTGTAAAATAAGAATCATAATTTAGTAAGTGGTATTCTTTTGGTAATAATTTTGGGTATATCCTTCCATATATACTTACATTTATGCATATGTGTACATCTTTATAATATATTTTGTAGCAAACAATAAAATATTATAGCTTAATTGTTTTGATTTGGTAATTCGTTTTGTACATTTTCCAGTTAACTATGCTACTACATTGTGACTTGGATGGCATTGTATTCTACTAAAATGTTATAATTTACTTAGATATTACCTTATATAAACTAAGTTGTTTCTGAATTTTTATTTAATAAATATTACTGTACTGCATATTTTTGTACGTGTTTTTTATATAAATTTATTTAAATTAGTTTCAAGTATACAGTACATTGGTTAGACATCTATAATGTTTATAAAATGATCCCCTCATTTGCTCCTTTCCTTCTCTGGCCCTCCACTTAACCATTATATTAATGCTAACTGCATTCTCTCTGTCATGCTCTCTGTACCCAACTAGCAACTACTAATTTGTACTTCTTTAATCCTTCATCCCATTCTCCCAGCCTCCCAATCCCCATCCCCTCTGTCCATCACCAAATTGTCCACTATATTTATGAATTCATTTTTGATTAGTATGTTCTTTTTGCTCCTTAGATTCTGCATATAAGTGAAATCACATGGTATTTATCTTTCTCTGTCTGACTTATTTCACTTAGCATAATAACCTCTAGGTCTTTGCTTGCTACCATATATTTGCTGTAAATTTTGAAATTGGGAAATATGAGTCCTCTAACTTTGTTCTCCTTTCTCAAGATTGTTTTAGCTATTCTGGGTCACTTACATTTCCATAAGAATTTTAGGATTATCTTATTAATTTCTGCAAAAAGTCAGCCAGAATTTTATAAGAATTGCACTGCTTCAGTAGTATCTCTATATCAGAAGTAGTGTCATCTTAACAATATTTATCTCAATTCATGAACACAAATCTTCCCATTTATTTAAGTCTTCTCCAATTTTTTCAATAAAATTTTATAGTTTGGGGTTTATAAGTCTTGCACTTTTTTGTTAAAATTATTCTTAAATATTTAAAAAAATTTTTGATGTTATTGTAAATGAAACTGCTTTCTTAATTTCAGTTTTGAATTGTTAATTGCTAGTGCATAGAAATACAATTAATTACTATATGACAATTTTAGATTCTACCACCTTGAGTACATTTGTTTATTAGTTTTAATAGTTTTTGTGGATTCCCTTGGATTAGGGCATCCGCAAATAGAGATAGTTCTACTTTTTTCATTTTAATTTGGATGCCTTTTATTTCTATATTGCCTAATTGTCCTGTACAATGTTGAATACAAGTGGCAAGAGTGGCACCCATATCTTGTTCCTGATTTTAAGGAGAAAACTTGCAGTTTTTCACCATTGAGCATGATGTTAGCTGTGATTTTTTCATAAGTGTCTGTTATTTTCACAAAGTTTTTCTAGTCCTAGTTTGTTAAGTGTTTTTATTCTGAAAGGGAATTAGAGTTTTTTCAAATGCATGCTTAATGATCATGTTGTTTTTGTCCTTTATTTTATTAATATAAAATACATACTGATTGAGTTTACGGATATTACTGACCTTATATAATTGAATAAACAAGAATTCTTGAAGATATCTTCTACTTCCATCTTTCCCATGTCTCAAATATTCATTCAGTCTCCAGACTCCTCTGGTTCTACCTTAAAAAAATCCTTAACCAAGCATTTCCTACCCACACCTATTGATCTCTAGCAAGAAAGTTCAAATTTCCTCTTTATCAACCCCCTCACTCCCACAACCTTTTATTCTCCATATGAATAAAGATTAAAGACGAAACACAACTTCATTCTAGTCTTAGTTTTTCTCATAAGCACACCTTCTCTTCTTCCTCAGGTCCCACCCCCCATGGCCTTAGATCTAGGCTGGCCCCCAGTAATTCTTCATGCCCCAGGCAGGCTACAGAGATTGATTCAGGCATGGGGATGTAAAAAATTGTTCCTAATATTCATATGGAAATGCAGAGAATCAAAAATAGCCAAAATCTTGAAAAAGAACAAAATTAGAGGATTTATCCTTCTCCAATTCAAAATTTACTACAAATCTACATTAACTAAGATTACACATTATTGGCATAAAGTTAAACATATAGATCAACAGAATGGAATTGAAAATCCAGAAAAAGTGCTTACATTTATGATCCATTGATTTTTCAACAAAGGTACTGATTTTAGTAAAGGTACTCAAATTCAATAGAGAAATTCAATAGAGAAAAGGCAGTCTTTTCAACAAGTGGTACTGGAACAATTGGAATACTAAATGCAAAGTAATAAATGTAGACCCATACCTCATCCATACAGAAATGCCAATGCAAAATAGATCATAGACTTAAATGTACAAACTTAAACAATGAATCTGATGGAAGAAAACAAAAGTAAATATTTGTGACTGTAAGGTAGGCAAAAATTTCTTAGATATAACACCAACAGCATAAGTGATTTTTAAAAATTGCAAAATTTAATTTCATCAAAATTTAAAATATTGTGCTTCAAAATTTTTTCATTTTTTTAAGTAGAAAAACAAGCATATCATATGGCTGATAAAGGACTTTTCTCCAGAATATAAAAAAAAAAACACACACACAACTCAACAATTAAAAGACAAGCCAATTTTATACTGGGAAAGGGATTTGAACAGAAACTTTTTCCAAAGGAGAAAGATGTTTAACATCATTAGCCTCAGGGAAATGAAAATCAAAACCACAAAGATGCCATTTCACACTCACGAGTATGGTTATAATCTAAAAGATAGGCAATAACAAATGTTGACAAGCATGTGGAAAAGCAGAACTCTTTATGTATTCCTTCTGGGGATATACAATAATGAAGCTGCTTTGGAAAACAATCAATTTTTCTAAAAATTGAATGTAAAGTTACCACATAACCCACAATGACACTCCTAGGTGTACATCCAAAAGAATGAGAATATATACCTACATGAAAAATTTGCATGCAAACGTCTATACTAGCATTATTCATACTAGCCAAAAAAGTGGAAACAGTTCAAATGTCCATCAAATTAGAAAAAAATATAAAGAAATTTCATTAAAATGTCATGAAAAAGAATGAAGTACTGATATATTCTACAACATAGATAAACCTTGAAAACATTAAACATTTTATGAAAGAAGCCAGACACAAAAGACTGCATATTGTACGATTTCATTTCTAAAAAATGTCTAGAATAGGCAAACCTATAGAGACAGAAACTGAATTAGTGGTTGCTAGTTTCTGGAGAGAGGAGAGAATGACAAATGACTACTAATGGATATGGAATTTCTTTCTAGACTGATGAAATATATCTTGAATTAGATAGTGAAGATGGTTGTGACTATACTCAAAAATACTGAATTGTACACTTCAAAAGAGTGAATTTAATAATATGTGAATTATATTTCAATTTTTAAAAAATGAATACAAGTAATGGAACATATTTGGTGATAGAAGAGAAAATGTGTTCTCTTTGAATATGTTAACATCTTAATATATTCCTCCAGTATATCCCAGTAGATACTCCAAGTAGGCATTGGAATTACTTCACTACAGTTCTGGAGAAAGACCAAACATCACGTGAGTTTTGAAACCATGGAAAATGTGAGATCATGTAGGAACAGTAGAGCATTTCAGCAAAACAGCTTCTAGGTATAGTATATCAAGTCCTCTAGGTATCCTTCCAGTTTGATCCCTCATCACTCTGTCTCAATTTTTTTTCTTAGCAATATTGAATTACATTCATTCATTAAACAAAGATGTATTTGGTGTCCAATATGAGGAATAAAAGAGTGAACAAAGCAGACATAGTTCCTGACTTCAGGGAGCTTACAATCTAAAAAGTAAACAATTAATTATATTTTAGTGTGTTTGGTGCTGTGACTAGGAGAACAAGCTAACATATTATCCCCTTCTTCCTTCATCAGCCTGAGCTAAGTGCCTCTCCATTGTGGTCTCAGAGCATCCTTTACATATGTTAGTTACCTCAGCACATTATTTATACTCAAATTGATCTATATTTGTATTTTTATATTAACTAACTGTAACTTTATCAAATTTGCCCTAAAATCTCTATATACTACAGCAGTGTTGATAATATAATATGAACTCCATAGATTTTTGTATCTGGTTATAGTAAAGAGTATAGACTCTGTAGCCAAATTACTTGAGTATGAATCCAAGCTCTGACACTTATTAGCTGCTTGACTTTGAGGCAAAGTATCTAATTTCTCTGTGCTCAGTTTCCTCATCTGTAAAATATGAATAACAATAGCACCAACCTTACAAGATTGTTTTTACAATTATAAAAATTAGTATAAGTAAAGTCCATGAACCAATGCTGGGTAGATATTGTCTGCTATTATTATGTTTACTTTACTAAACATTATATACCCTGTCATCAGCCTTACTAGTATAATAACAAAATTGATTAAATTTCAAAGAACTACTAAAATATGGGTATCTGTGTTTCAAGTTACAACTTATGTTAAAGATATCTTCCTTTATACAAAGTATAGCATGAAAATTGGTCAGATTAAATTTATCCCAAAAGTTGATCACAGTATTACATATGGAAGTGTATTTGGCTTCTATAGAAACCTAATGAATTAAACAGATTTCAATGAACAGCCAGTAGATGGCTCTCTTAATTTGCTATTTTATTTTCAGTTTAGATTTGTACATTTGAGTCAAGTCACACCATTTAAAAACCCCAGTAACGGTAAAAACAGCTCTCCAGAAATTACCTATTCCATTTTGTCTACCTTCTGGTAGGATTTACAATACACAGTTGTAAATTCATTTTCAGAGGTTAGTGGAGAGTTGTGGTGGGTGGGGGCAGGGGAAATGTTAGTTTTTGTTTATTTGTTTTTTAATTAATATAATATAAAGGAATATTTTTGGAAGTGTTTTAGTTGGAGCTTAGAATTTTTATTATTTTTATCTGTCATGATAGAAGAATGAACATAATTTGTTTCTTAAAATTTCCTTGGAAAGTGAACTTCCAATTTTTCTTGCTGTCTCATTTCTTCATTATAACTTTAGATTTGGCTAATTCTCCCCCTCTGCTCTTCTCTGCATTATAAAGCTAGAGTAATGACTTATAAAAATCTGCCTTTTCTTTTTTTAATATATCAATTAGTTGTTCAGAATCTTTATATCACCACAGCATTTTACCTTTATTTTATTATGCTGTGATTTTTTGGCATTTGTTAGTTTTACTATTAGTTCCTCAAATGTTTGGAGACAATCTATTCTTTACTCTCCAAGATAATTGTTGTAGACAGATATGTCCAGACATTCACCAGTTAAACATTATAACTTATACCACTGTTTCTGCAAAATTCTCAAATTTATTTCCTCAGATTATGTTTCTAAACTCCTAAATATACCTGCACATTACAGTTCCATTCTACCCTAGGCCAGTTCAGAGAGGAAGCCCAGTCTCTTTACTGCTTTCACACACACACACACACACACACACACACACACACACAGAGAGAGAGAGAGAGAGAGAGAGAGAGAGAGAGAGAGAGAGAGAGAGAAAACCCACTTGTACTCAAGCACTTGATGAAGATCTGCAGAGTCCTGAGAGGCATCACAGGGAGAGGTGCTTGGTCTTTCCTTAGTTGAAACAGTCTTATAATTTCACTTCATATTTCTTCCTCTTTACTTCTCTCAATCTCTTTCCTATATATCCAGAATTAAAAAATTAACTCAACCCTCTTCTTCACAGAACAGATCTGACAAAGTCCTGTTCCTCAGACTCCTTAGCTGTTCCTCAGACTCCTTAGCTGATCCCATGGGCAACTCTAAAGTTGAAATGGCCCTTCAGATGTGTCTTGAATCAAAAGAAAAGGCGAGGCCTTGGTATCCCTCATTGATCAGTCTTTCAATGCAAGCCGCTCCCTGGGAGGAGGCAAAGCCTTTGTCTAAGGGCAATTCCCAAAGAGAGACTCAACTCTGAGCCATCAGTGGTCAACACTGATGGCAGGGTGGAGGAGAATGGAGAAACCAGTGCTTCTATCCTAAAAGTGGCTTCTAGATGATGAACCACAGAATCAACCTCAGAGTCCATCTTCAGAAGATGAAGACGAGGACAGAACAATAAGAGATAAATCTAGAAAAAAAATAAAGAGATCTAGCATTATTATTTGAGTCGCTCAGCTCAGCTCTATCTCTGGAATTTCTGATTACTTGAGCCATAGACTCTACTTTCTGCTTAGGCTATTTGAAATTGGGTTTCTGTCACTTACAACTGAAAGACTCTGATTAATAACATCTCATGTTTGGAAAAAGCAATAATCACTATTTTCTTCTTTTAGCACTTATCTGAATGTTATATTATAATTTATTTACATATCTATCTTTCTAACTAGACTGTAAATTTCTTATAGAATATTTTATTCATCCTATCTCTGGCATCTATAGCAGTGCATAAATAAGAGATAGTAAATACATATTTGTTGAATTAATGAATAACGGAATAGCAAGAAGAGACAAGAAAGAAAGAAAATACCAAAACAATAGACAGTGTGCCGGTATAGATGTAGATGGGTCCACAGAACACAGTAAGAAAAGTATAGTTAAAAACTGACTTGAAAAGCACAATATTTAGCCTTTCAGACTTCATATTTCCTCTCAGTCTAACCTAAATTGGAATTTAACCCAAGATACTCAGATTCTTTACCATCAGGTAACTGTAGGTTGATATTTAAAGTAGATTTGGTAGAATACTCCTTCTTTCTTAAAATACATTTTTTGCCTTATCTATGATTCTGAGCTCTATGTTTATTCTTGGTTTATAGATTTGTTCACTGCATATTTGGTCCCAGGCTTTGTGCTGGACTCTGGGAATATAGCAATGTGAAAATAGAAAGACCTATACCTTCTTAAAAAGGAAGACAGATTTTGAACAAGTAATGACAAACACAATGTGCATTATAAAGGGTAAATATGGGAGTGTATAGTAGGTAAAGATAACATAAATGGTGAGATTTGAAAAATTGTCCCTGAGAAAGCGACATTTCTACAGTGAACTGAAGAAAGAATTCAGCTCCTAGAAGCCTGTAGCAAACATTATATTGTGTTTCATTGGCCTAACATAATTAATATAGTCAGAGACTCACTATTAAATAGGAATTCACTAAGTAGCTAAGCTAACCAGAACCCACTTCTGGGACTGAAGTTGAGGTTAATCCCACTCAAATTACATGGTTAAGGATGGGAGAGAAGTTTTCTAGAAAAGGAGATTTTTTAGTACAGCTACCAGAAATAAGCAGAAATGGATGCCGGGCAGCAGGCACCAGCACCCCATTATAGGGAGCAAGACTTGGTTCAGGGAACTAGCTAGAAGACCCTTGCAGTAAGTAATTCAAGTGAGAGATGAGAATGACTTAGTTAAGGAGAGGCCAAAGAAGGCTGAAAAAATGGTCAGGACTTGATTATTAACTGGCTAAGAAGGTGAAAAGCAGGGGAACTAGTCAAAGATGACTCCAAGGTTAAAGTTTTTTCTTGCCCAGGCTGTGACATAACCTAGATGTCTAAAGAATGTACTGGCAATAGGTCCATGAATAAGAAAGGATTTCCCTCGCTTACCTTAGTGTTCCTTTTTGGTGTTTTCTAAACTAATCTTGTAAATGTCTCCTTTATCCTATAGAGGTCTCTCTTGTTCCTCTGGACTCTCATATGCTTCTTTCCATAATATATTGCTTGTCTGAATCATATTCACTGATCAAATGTTAAGGCTACTTCTCCTTAGCTTCTTTATACACTATATTAGGCACGCATCTGACACTTAATATTAATCACTGGTGAATGTATTAAAGTTTGAAATGACGTCAAAGTAGTTTATTTAAGGATCAAAAAAAAAAAAATTAAATATAGTATACCCAGAATTGTAGACACAAATTGGGATGGCTGCTCAGCTGATGATTCTCCTGTGACTGTCTGATAAGAGATTCCAAATTCCTGGTCACAAAGATAGGCGCACAATCCAGACAAAGTCGGTTTAAGTTCCTCACTACCCTAGTGACAGTGATTCATCTAAGGGATGGGCTAATCATACATCATCCACACAAGATATTGAAAGAGACAGAAACCAGATACACAGAGATCTTGAAATCTGGTAGCATTTATACCCCTGGATCCTGCTGTCCCTGGAACTAGATAAACGTCTGGCCTTCCTGTAATTTGGTCATGTGCTCTACGAAAGCAGGGATCCCAAGTGCGTGGCACATCATAGGTGCTACAAAAATAATTCTTGAGATAGAGACTTCACTTTGGACCAAGATGGGGTCTTCTCTTTCGAAACAATTTAAAAAGCAGACGAATTATATTTAAAAACGGTTTTTAGACATTGGACATCAGATAGTACAGAACAGTGTGATTCCTGAGAGAGAAACAAAGTAAGTCCTATTTCTAACCCCATTATATTCTCCAGAGAGACTTTTCATATTGGGTTGCAAAGAAGAGAACCTAGGAAGAGCCTCATTATTCTTTCCGAGTTGAGAAGATGAAGCTGGAGTCATGAGAGGATAAGGCAGCTAGAATTTGCTGGCCAGCATATCAGATTGCTGCACAGAGAGAATGCTCCAAAGATCTGCAGAGGGTTCCCTTTTATTGTTTAACTGAGTATTGATCAGAGTAGGTAAAACAGGAACTATCTGGGGGGGGGGGGGAATTGTAAAAAATCAAGCATATCTTTGAGCATATCTGTGTTCCAACTTGGGCAATAAATACATCTTTACAATTTACAATGAACAAAGCTCTAATAGTTAAAAAAAATTCTTAAACGAATGTAAGTAAATAAATTCTCCTTTTTTAAAAAAAGCTAGTTGTAGTTGGGTTTCTGTTGCTTGCAACCAAGAATCTAAAGCAACACACCTTACAATTCCACTTTCCAGAATTTATCTTTAGGGATAACAAAGGAGTCCAAAGATTCTGGGTATAATAAAGCCTATCATTTTAATGTTTATAAATGTTGAAAATCAGAAACAAATCAAAGAAAAATTTTCTATGTAAATTTTGGTAAATTCATCTAATAAAATACTATGTAGTAACTAACATGACATCTTAGACATATGTTTATGATATATTGATAAACTTGAAAATCAAGTTATAAAACAGAATATATAACTTTTTATTATACATATGTATATATGTATATGCAATGTGAAGGATATAGCTTAAAATTTTAATAGTTCTTTTCTTTGATTGGTGGAATTTCAGGTAGTTTTGATTCTTTACGTTTTTTTTGTCTGTATTTTTTTATTATTCTACAACAAATTTGCTTCAACTCTGTCTTTGTGCCTGTCTCCTTAGTTGACCTCTAAGTTTCTGCTTTTTATCTAAAGTTCACCCCTGATTTCCAATTTATTTACAAAGCAGAAGAGATTGACACACTTTTAGTCAGTCGAATAATTAAAGCCTTTTCTATTCAGATTACAGATTCCTCCTCTTTCTCCAAATCATCTTCCAGAGCTCTAATCATTGTGGTTTTACAATAACAACTGCATTCACTGTACACATTCTATAGGCACTATAAAAATCATTAAGTATATGGTTATTTTCTCACTAATACCCTCAGAGAGAGATGTTGTAGAGTCAAAGGTATATGTTCAATAAAATGAAGCCAGAGAAGTTTTAAACTTTTACCAAAACCCACTGAAACAGCTCAGTTATTAAAGCTTAGAAATGTTTGCCAGTGCCTGGATGATCTAAAGCTTCTGTAAATATTGAAAAGTGACCTATGGTCCTAAGGGGAAGCACATTAGACCTAATGATTCAAAGTCCCAGATTTTCCAGAAAAGATCTAATTTCTTTCTTTTGTTTTTCCATAACGAAAGTCATTCTTTTATTGGATTTTAACTTTTATGTCTCTAGATTTTCCCTGAAATTAATTCATGCATTTGAATGAAAGATCTTTTGCTAGATTACAAATTTCAATTTTTAATTTAAAAAAATGATCACCAAAGCATCAGGGTTAGAACAATTAATCCTCAGGTAATGTAAGGTGTCATTGGTGACCCAAGCAGGATCAGGGAGAGATATGAATGTTGTGGATATTAAAAATCTAATTTAGGGCTCACACTTTAGAAATCACAAGAAATACCTCCTTGAATTCCTAGACAATTTGTACCATAATTAATTCTGACTTTGTATTTTAGTTCCAGAAATAAAGATAACTAACAATATAAAAGCTCAGTCAATATTTTGTTGTTTTCTATTTTTTGTTGTTTTATATTTTTATCTCTCAAATAGAATTTTAAAAAAATTATCAGCATTGCTGAGTTGTTTCAAGAATTAAGTGAAATATTGAATATAAAAGTGATTTTAAAAGCCTTACTTGTTTGTTTTTTATATGGGGTCCTATGTTAACATCTTACTATGAAAGTTAAAATATAAAACACAGAAAAGTTGAGCTGCTCTGGTTATAAAGGATCTCAAGAACAGAAACCCTTCATACAGACTTGATATGTTACTATTGCTTCTTTCCATGTTTATTAGAGAAAAATTAGAACACACACACACACACAAACACACACAAAATTATTAACAATTTTACCTTACAGAGAACAGTTCATGGACCGCATTTTCCAAACCCTAAAGAATATTTTTAAACAAACTGGACCAGGTGACTGGTTGAGCAGAATGAAATCTCTTCCCATCATTCTCCGGGAGCTGGAATAAGTAGGATTCTGGGCCAAAGGTCAAAGTGAGGAAAGTAGATTTCATTCTCAAATCCAGGAGGCAATGAAATACATGGCCAGAAAGATGTGACAAAGGCCAATAGCTGTTGGCTAATAAATCTGATTGAGAAGCCAAACTGAAATAAACCTAGAGATCTCTGGCTCATAGCTAGAAACAGGACTAGAGTTCTCTTAGCTTGTTTTTATTGTCCAGCTTTTATAAATTCTTGGTTTAACCAGACTCATATAAAGAGTCAGGGTTAGCAACATAATTAAATTTAGAATGTGATCTGGGATCGCCATGATGCTCACCTGGAGATTCCTTTCTCTTCCCTGTGTCAGATCCCCTATTTTCTGGATTCCATATCTTTCTCCTTATTTCGCTTTCTTGCTTTGTGGAGCACAAATTCCACTAATTTCTGATAAAAGGTAAATGTTAAGTACAATCTTTAAGAACATGAGCATCTGAAAATGTCTTTATTTTATCCTCACCCTTGAATGAAAGTTTGGCTGAATATAGATTTCTAGGTTGAAGCCATTTTCTTTGAATTTCTGAAGACATGGCTCCATTGTCTTCTTGCATGCAGCATTCCTGGTAGAGTCAGTTTCTTCCTAATTCCAGCTCTTTGCTTGTGGACTCTTTTTTTCTCTCTGGAAATGTTCAGGAACTTCTTTTTGTCCTACTAAATAAAACTTCCCATGTGGTACCTTGGGTGGGTCTTTCTAAATCCATTGTGCTAGCATTTAATAGGCTCTCATACTCTGGTAAGTCATTAGAAAATGTTCTTGAATTACTAGTTTGATAATCTCCCTCTCTGTTTCTCTATTTCTTAAATTTTATTATTTAGATGCTGAACTGCCTTTAATTTTCTATTTTCTATCTCTTACATTTTCATTTTTATTTTTTTGTTCTACTTTCTCAGAGATTTCTCTCAATTTTATCTTCTAATTCCTGAGCTTTTTGGAATTTCACATCATGAATCAGTTTGTTATTATAGACAGCCCCTAACTTATGAGGGTTTGACATGATTTTTTTGACTTTACAATGGTATGAAAGTGATACACATTTAGCAGAAATTAAACTTTTAATTTTGAATTTCTATCTTCTCCTGAACTAGCAATATGTGGTACAATACTCCCTCTTGTGATGCTGGGCAGCAGCAGCAGCAAGACGATTTTGCCCAACTGTAGGCTAACGTAGGTGTTCTGAGCACATTTGAAGTAGGCTAAGCTAAGCTATGATGTTCAGTAAGTTAGGTGTATTCCATGCATTTTCAACTTACAATGGGTTTATTAGAATGCAACCCCATCGTAGGTTGAGAAGCATCTTCATCTTTTCCCTCTGCAAGTTTAGATTTGAACTTTCTCTACTCTAGCATATTAGTTCTCATTTACTCATCTGCTTCTAAATGCTTCAAATTTTGTTATGTTGCTTTTTCTCCCATTCTTTTGGTCCTTCTTGGTTTATGCCTTTTTTGGGTCACTTTAGTGAGATTTCAGGAAGAACCTCTGATGAATGCTTGTGTTCATTTCATCACACATAATCAGGACTTTTGATTTTTTCCTGCGGTAAGAGCCATATTTCTCAAGGCAACATGAATACCTCTGAGTTACAGGGAAAAGATCAAGTACAACAGATTAGAGAAAAGAAGTGCAAATATTAATATATCAAGATAACATTTCCAACAGTGCTGAAGCCAGCTCATACTGGCTCACAAAAATAAAGTTTTATTTTCAAGAATTTTGTGGACCAATCGTTAAACAATCATTATGTAAAGTTTACAATGTTTAATATAACTTACAACTTACAATGAAACAAATTATGTTAAAAACAAAAATAATAAATACTCAAACTCATCACTTTCTTATTAATTTATTGAAATATAACAAGGTGCAAAATATCTCTTTTCAAGTCTATTTTTAGTGAAATCATATTAGTTTAAAAGTGATCATAGTGGGAGTATTTATACCACAGAAATAAAAAAAGCTACATATAACAGATTGATATTGTTCTTTTCATTGTCTAGACTTAAGAAAGTGATGGAGAAAAATATTAATAATGCAAATTAAACTGGAAGTGTGTTGTGTCTGTAGCAGTTACAGTGTGAATAGTACAAACAATTGAGGATATATTTTTATAACATTTGAAAACTATTATCTTAGTAAGTCAAGAAATCACTCAGTCACTGACAAAAAAGTGAAGTTATGACTTTCTTTTTTTTGTTTCACTTTCATCTTACTCTTTAACTTAAATGAAAATATCAACCAACATTCACATTGGAACCACACACATTTGTCAATTATAACCATAGGTTGGCCACAGATAAATTCTACAAAAAATTAACATCATTCTGTGAGAATCAATTTGTTATAATGATTTTACAATAAAATATATGTTATTATTTATTAATTATGTACTATACATTCTTTATATCAGTAAATTTAATACACACATATACTTTTTGACTTATTTTTTAGAGAACTAGTTCTTAAACATTTATCACTGTCTATATCTTTCTCTATACTATAAATTCCATGAGGGCAGTAACTGTTTTTGTTTGATTCCTCAGGCCGCACACAGTTTCTATTACCTAGTAGGTACTAGTATTTATGGAGTACCTACTAGGTAATAGAAACTGTGTGAGGGACCTGGCCTTGTTCATTTTTATGTCTGAGAACTACCGCAGTGCTTGACACAGATTGTCTTGAAAAAAAAATGTTTACTGACCTGAGTTGAACTTGAGTCAAATTCTCCTAATTCTGAAAACTATCCCATGATAAGCAAACACAACAAGAAAAAAAAATGAACTATTTTTTCAGGCACAAGGCTTGTTTTCCTGGTTGCTTTGTAAGTTAAGTCACTTGCTACAGAAAGTCCAGGGTGAAAGCCAGATCTCCTGATTCCTAAAACAGTGCCCTATTCATTAGATTCCCTATTTCTCAGGGATGCCAGTATTTTCTGACATTAATTTTGAATAGAAGAGCTGTTTTCTTGCTTTGAGGCTATAAGATTTTTACTTAAGATAAGTGGCAATAAACAGGAAGCATCATGTAATATCTATCATTTAATGAGCTCACACAATGTTCATCATAAAACCATGCTTTAAATTCAGTAGCTTGGCTCTTTCAACAATGTTACAAGGTGCTGAGATTTAGAGAGGTTTATGAACTTGTATAAAGCTCACAGCTGCTAGGTAGCAATACTAAAATTTCAAATAGTTCTTACTTAAGACAAATCTTTAAGTATTTTAATTGGACAATGTTTCTTAAACATCAGCTGTTCATACACCATTATTCATGTACAATTTCAGGATTTGGCTGTATCTGCAAGTTATATTATCATTTACTTCATATTTGCATTGGATTTTTATTAGTATTATTATTTAGCCTGATCTGAAACAATAATATTCATGAAATGTTGGGTTGTTATGTTATCTTCTTCTAATACATATTAAAATGAATACAAAACTATTAAAATAAAAAAATGCCTGCTTACCAACTGAAATAACCTTAGGTACTCTCACAGATACAGTTACTTTCCAAGGCAAACACTACTTGCAATGATGTAGATTTAACTTGTATGGAGGGGTAGCAGCAAGAGTGATGGTCATATTTTTTTATTTGCATTCCATCTCCACCCTGAAATAAAGGAAATAAGTCAATCTGCTTTACTAGGAGGCAGCCTGACTAATACTTCCTGAGCAAATTCCAACTGCATAAACAAAGGTTTATAAAACCTTCTTCCAGGGTTACTGAAGCCTTCCAAGCAATGAATTGGAATTAAGCTTGGCGAAGATTACTAAATGTCACCAGTGTTAGACAATTGAAGGTTTTTGCAGCAAGAACAGAATTAAAAAAATAAATAAAATAAAATAGTTGGAAAGCACCTACAGGGAGAGTCACGCAGGATTCAAAAATCTAAGAAAAGCTTCCTGGCATTTGTACTGCCCCAGCTGGAGTTGATAGAATTGTTTCTATTCTTTCCTGTAAGTATGTTGGAGGAGGAAGTAGTTGGATTGTCTTTCTTTTGAGTGGGAGGTATAATACAGCATTGTCAGATATAATGGTAAAAGAAAAAAGGGGGAAAAATTTTTTATGAACTGCTGAAAAACTAAATTCATATCTCAGTGGCAGAACATAGATTTGGTGAAGTAAATAATTTGGGATGTTATCCAATGCATTTTAAAGGAAAAATAAATAAATAAAAAGAGCATCAGAAATCATAACAGCCAAGACCACAGTGGTAAATAGTATAGATTTTTTTTAGAGCTTGTGAAATATAAATGTTTACATTTAGTTCAGTTTTAATAAATCTTCTTTATGATGCCTACAAGCTCCTCCACAGTATGGTTTCTATCACTTATTCAGTCTTCTCTTTACCTCAAACATATTTGGGTCCTATACCCTGTACCAAACTGAGCTCAGGCCCAAGGTCATTGACATGAGGATTTCACTTAATCTAAACTTTAAGTAAACCAGAACTTACAAATCTTAGTATTGTTGACCTTTTATTTTTTAAAAAGAAAAGTCCCCTGTAGAATTTAGAACTAGGAAGAGCACTGTTTTGCTTAAGGAAACAGAACATTTCACAATAATAAGACCTTCGTGGTTGAGTGTGTGTTTTCATTTTGCCCTGACTGTGTGCCTAGCAACCTAAATGACAAATTAAATGACTTCACTTTCAGTTGCTGTAGAATCATAACAGAAGAATGAGATATCATTTTTCCTCCCTTTCTGGGGGAGTGTGGGCCTGAGAGAGGGGAAGGAGCCAGGACTACTTGTGTTCTGTTTGCTAAGATTTAGGCTTCCCTCACTTAGTCAAAAGAATGTTGTTGTCTTTGAAATCTAGGTTCCTGGAGACTTGTTAGATCGGCCTAAAAAGGGACAGTTTCTAGTATTAAGAGAAGAGCTGGAGCAGAAATGGATGATTATCCAGAGTAGGCAGAGGGACAGTGCTAAGGTCCTCTAGCTGTGGGGCTCTGCTTCCTCACAGTGGCCTTGAAATCATAGAAATTTTCATAGGTAGTGGCTTTGTGTGACCTGAGGACTGAGCACCAAGCCATAACCTTTCTTCTGTAGTAAAGATCCCAGTTGCCAAATCTGGCACAGAGGGATTAGATACTATCTTCAACACAGGAAGCTGCCTTTGAGTAGACTATATCAATTTGAACACTGGTTTCAACAGCAAATCAATGGATTGAGGACTCTCCACACATCTCTTGCCCACATCAATTTTCCTGAATTATGTAAACATTAAGGTTTTTATGAAGAATGAAATAAGGCCTTATTAAAATAACTATGATCGAATTACCAAGCCTGATAGGTGAGAGACGAAAGGATTTCATTTAATCAAGAAAAATAATGAAATATGATATTTCCTACATGTTAAATTTTATTAGTTATCTATTGCTGTGTAACAATATTACTACAAACTGAGTGGCTTAAAACATCACTCATTTCTTAAAAGCTTAAAACATTACTCATTTATTATATCATAGTTCTTTGGGAGTCATGAATCTGGACATGGCTTAGCTTAGTCCTCTGCTTCAGGGCCTCTCACAAGGCTCCAATCAGGTGTCAGTCAGGGCTGGGCTCTCATTTAAGGTTCAACTGGAGAAGTATCTTCTTCCAAGTTCATATCAGTGTTGGCAGCTTTTAGTTCTTTGCAGGCTGTTGGACTGAGGGCTTCACCACTTCTCATTGTTGAGTGGAGGGGGTCCTCATTTCCTTGCCACATGGACTTTTCTTTATTGTGACTTTCTTCATCAAAGCCATCATGTGAGAGATTCTGCAAGATCAAAGTTACAATCTTATGCAATGCATAGGAGGTGATACAAGAAAAGCTCTCTGCTCTCCACCAATGTGCCTAGAGGGTCATAAATTTGTAAAGGTATTTCCTCTTCCCTCTCTACCAAGAAGGACAAAAGTTAATTACTAGAGATAACTCTATACTCTTATTAGCCCATAGAGGCACCAGAGGAATCTACATAAAGAACTCTACTACCTCTTCCTTCCATTAGTTCCCCCATATGTTTGTCTTCCTTCAATTTGCCACCCTTGAAATTCGAAGCTTTTTGTTACTTCTCTAAAAATGTATTGTTCTCTTTTTCAGATGCTATATAAGCTCAAGTTCTAACTACCCCTTTGAGTTAACTGTCTCTGAGTACTCCCATGTATATGCATGATGTTAATTAATTTCTGCTTGTTTTTCTCTCATTTATCTGTCTTTTGTCAGTCTAATTGTTAGAGCTGAAGCCAATGAGCTGAAGTTGGGTAGAGTGTGAAAAGAATTTCTTTCCTCCCCTACATTGCTCAGCAAAGACTTTGGAATGGATGAGTCATTATTCCCACTTTTCAAATGAGGAAAGTGGCATAGGAGAAGTAACTTATCAAAAGTAACACAGTTAGTATGTAGCATTGCTGGGATTTATAAACAAGTCTGTGTAATCTTAAACCTGTGCCCTTAACTCCTGTATTACTTTACTTTCCTCATTTAAAGAAATAATCATAACAATAGATTGCCACCTTCTTAATAGATAGTATTTTCCCAGAGTATGATTATAGTTTTCCTCAGCCAGTTAGCAAAATAATGCATTCAAAATGGTTTCTTGGAAAATATTATGACATTGTGGAGGCTCATCCTTGCTGTCATCTCACTTCATTTTATGCTTTTCTGTTTTGCCTCTGGGGACTGTCTCTGGCACTTCTTTCTGAAGCATATTCTGGGTCAAGAAATTCTTTTTAGTGCCCCTCAAGCTGCCTCCGCCTACCCACAAAGCTAGCCTTGTGTCCAATACACATCAACTTCTCTGCCTCCATGGGGTTAGTCTTCCCTGGCCACAAAATGTAATAACTATTTTCCTTTTCCTTTCTTCCCACACTAGTTTCTCTTTAGTCTATATAAGTGACCCTTCCCACTCTGAATATTCAAATTACAATGTATTTTAGAGAAAACCTTCTACCCCTCTGTAAATTTTCTTCCTTGTGGCAGACCTCTGACTGTTTTATTCACATTTTACTATAGATAGTTATCACTGTTTGAGGTCTCACAGCTGATTCCATTGACTCAAAACAACACATTAAAGCCAAGATCTGGCCTACAAAACATTTCCTCAGTGTGAAACAAAGACAATCACACTGAGGCCTTTGACCCAGGCTGCACGAGCCCATGGAAGTTAATTGTTTGGTGATTTCCTATATTTGAGGAACAAATGCTTCCTTTTCCAACAATAGACTCACTAAAACTAAAGCTTCAGTCAATGCAATGAAATTAGGGACTTGAAGGGCAGCCTGTATTCAGATACCACTGAGTAGTAATTTAGGCTATGAAGTTTGCAGGATCACAGAGGGAACTACAGGCCCTCCCAGTGTGAGGATTCTTGATTATAGTTCTGAATATTTTTGGAGGGGCTGTGGCCATCTTATCAATGACTCTTTGATTTTATTGCACCCTATGGAGTTCAGAGCCTTTTTCTTACAAAGGAGAAAAAGATGAGTGTGGATAGTATGCAAGCATAAGCTACCAAGGAAATCAAACTCTTAAGCATAGAATAAAAGGGCCTCCATGAATTGAATTTTGACTAACCAGTTTTTCTTCTGTCTTTTCCTGACAAAGATGCTCTCCTTGACCAAACTTCAATCAAGCTCCTATGAGCTTTCTTTTCAAATATGCCTTGACCTTGGGCTGCAGTATCTATCTTTGTTGGCCCATATTGCCCAGTTTTAGCAAGAATTCTGCTATGTCAGTATAGGGAGAATCCCCCACTATTGATATCTGGTCAAATTTCTTATCTGCCACCATCTCCCAGGCGATACCTGATCACCCTGGCCTATATTCAACAAGAATCTTATTAGCTCAATTTATCAAGAATTATCCTACTCCCTTAGTAATTTTCCATTCACCTTCTGACAATACTACTTACCTGAAGCCCCGAACCCAACCCATTTTGCTCCTTGCTTATAAAGCCCCACTTTTTCTTATAGTCCAAATTGAGCCAAGTTCTATATAGAGGTCACTTTTTGCAATAGTTCCTAAATGAAATCTATTTTTACCACTTTACTATCCAGCTCTGGTTTTTCTTTGACACTCCCTTATAGTAATTCTGTGTTGTAGTCAAACTTAATTATTCTCTACTTATCAGAATATTGCTTGCTTTTCACAGCTTCCTGCCTCTGCACCTGCCTAGGAATGTCCTTTGTTGATGTAAGAAATGTCCAAACCTGTAGAGAATTTTTATGATTTTATTTGAGCCAAACTGACAATTTCTAGGAAGCGAAATCTGTATGGATTAAGCAAATGCTCCAGAGAATAGTAGCTTTACAGCCTTCTTTATGCATTAGAATCAAAAGAGGAGCTTAGGGAGAAGTACGTGAAAGCCATTGGTGGTAGATGAAAGGGTGGGAGAAAGCGAAGCAGGGAAATCTCTGGGATGGGACAAAAATAAAACGAAGACCATACTTTTTTTTTTTTTTTACACTGGTGGGTACAGAATTCTAATTAACATTTATAGTACATACAGATGGTATTTGGGGAACAAAATAACAATAAGGGGTTCTGTGGGTATGTCCTGAGGGGTCTGGGAAAAAAAATCACTTTGACAGGATCACCTACGGTAAAGATTGACCTTTGTCAAGAAAGCTATAAGCCTAGGATGTGACTACACTCCATGACCTGCTTTTAGTTTGGAATTTTTATATTCAGATCATCCTATGTGATTACTTTCAGTTCCTGAGTTTGTATGACCCACCATTCAGGCCTCCCCTGAGCTTGTCAGGTTTAGCATGTGACTCCTATTTTGTACACACCTGGTTGAATATTAGTCATTCTTTAAAATCAAGCTAGCCAAGTCCCCTCCTCTCCATTTCTAAAAGCACTCTCACAGGTTGGACCCTCAAAATTTCTTGGCTGAACGGCTACCAACAACCTACATTCTCTAGGACTCTAGTGTTAAACCACTTAAAATCCAACTTCCACCCACCAGCCAGAGTAACTTATTTAAAATACAAATTTGATCATCTTATTCCTTATGAATTTTTAAAATCTTCCCATCAACTAACGATAAGGTAGCTTACTAACATGGGATACAAAGGTTATTATTGAGCTTCTTCCTGCCTATCTCTCTGCCATTTCATCATTTACAACTTCTTTCCTGCTAGTTATCTCTCTAGCATGAGGACCCATCTAATACACATTCTCTGCCCTTCTTCACTACCAAATAATTACTTTTTTCTTTTTCTTTTTTTCAAATGTATTTATTTTAATTAGTTTCAAGTATATAGTACATTGGTTATACAACTATATAGTTTGTAAAATGATTCTCCCAGTTGCTCCATCCTTCCCATGACCTGTCACCTAGCCAATGTATTCACTCTAATTGCATTCCCTATGCTGTGCTCCCCATCCCCATGTTCATCTGTCAGCTACTAATTTTTACTTCTTTAACCCTTCACCCCATTCTCCAAGCCGCCAAATATCCCTCCTCTCTGTCCATCACAAAATTGTCCATTATATTTGTGAGTCGGTTTTTGATTAATTTGTTCTTTTTATTCCTTAGATTTCGCATATAAGTGAAATCATAGTGTTTATCTTTCTCAGTCTGACTTAAATACCTTCTAGGTCTATCAAAGCAAAATATTTTTCCATCCCTTTCCTTTTAGTCTCTGTATGTCTTTTAATCTTAAGTGAGTCTCTTATAGGCAACATGTAGGGGTCTTGTTTTCCTTTCCATTTATCCACTCTTTTGGTTGGAACCAAAATTCTTTTCCGTTTGAGGTACTTATTGATAGGAATGTAGTTGTTACCATTCTTTACTCATGTTTTTGATACATGCTTTTTCTTTTTAAAGAAATCTCTCTAACATTTCCTATAATATTAGCTTGATGGTGATAAATTCCTTTAGCTTATTTTTGTCTGGAAAGTTCTTTATCTGTCCTTCAACTCTATATAATAGCTTTGCGGGATACATTATTCTTGGTTGTAGATCCTGGGTCTTCATCCTGTTGAATATTTTTGCCAAGCCCTTCTGTCCTGCATAGTTTCTTTTGAGAAATCAGCTGCCAGTCTTAAGGGTTTTCCCTTTTAAGTAACTATCTGTTTTTCTCTTGTTGCTTTTAATATTCTTTCATTGTATTTAGTCTTTGGTATTATAATTATGATGTGTCTTGCTATGGGCCTCTTTGGATCCCTGATTTTTGGAATTCTCTGAGCTTCCTGGGGTTTTATATCCATTTCCTTCACCAAATTAAGAAAGATTTCCATCATTATTTCTTCAAACTGTTCAACATCTTGATTTTTCTTCAGTTACGGCAATCAGATGGATATTTGGACCCTTAATAGTGTCCCAATAGTGTCCTTAAATTATTTTGATAGTCTTGGCATCTTATCTTTTGCCATTCTAATTGAGTGTCTTTGGCTTTCCCGACCTCTAGATAGGGCATTTCATCTTTTTCTTTATTCACTCTGTTTATTCCTTTGTTTATTCCATTTAATGCACTTCTCATCTCAGATAATGTGTTCTTCATTTCAGACTAATTCTCTTTCATAATTTCCATTTCCATATTTATGTTTTTTTCTCTTTGTTGATGTCCTCACTGAATTTAACCAAAAGTTCATTGAGCATCTTTATAACCAGTGTTTTGAACTCTACATCTGTTAGATTACTTGACTCTATCATATCTAGATCTCTGTTCTCTTCTCTCATATGGTTTCTGCTTTTTTGTCTTCCCATTTTGGCTGCCTTTCCATTTCTGTCTCTATATACTAAGCAAAGCTCTTAAGTTTCCTGGTCTTATTAGTGTGAATTTGTGAAGTAAGTGTCCAGTGGCACAGTCCTGAGAGGGGTTCAGCTGCAGACTACCTGTTAAGCTTCAGCAAGCAATCCACAAATGCTGGGCTTACAGTTGCCTCAAAAGGCCACACCAGAAACCAAGGCCAACTGCCTCCAGTTTAAATATAGGTGCTGCTCAGCAAGGAGCACCTGACTCGCTGAGGACACACCTGAATGTGGCTTGGGTGGGGCCCTGAGCTGGAGGAAGCAGAGTTTCAGAGAGTCCTCTGTAGGAGTGACCTCTGTTATTCAGTTTGATGACGTCACAGCTATAGCAGAGCTGTGTCCAAGCACTGGGAGCCAAGAGGGCTCAACAGGAAACAGTGGTACCGGAGGCACTTCTGTACCGAGCAAGTCTCACCTCGGCCCTCACTCGGACAATGATCCCTGTAAGTTCTTGTTGCCCCTTGTGCATAGCCATATCAGCACTGGGGCTCAGAGAGAGTAGGTCTGTCACTTGGAAAATTCGCTCGCAGTTGTGGCCCCTTTAAGAGGCATTTGCCACTGTCTCAGCCTCCATCTCACTCAGCTGCTGGAGACTGGGCAGATCTGCATCCTCGCCCCATTCTACCTTCTCCCCTTGCATGGTGCTTTCTTGGATTTCTCCCTAGTTGTATGATTTGTTCATCAAGATCCCAGGCGATTTTTCCTTGCTGATGCTCCTTGTTTCCGTCACAAGTTTGATTTGATCAGCCAAGGAATGAATAGAATATCTATCATCTACGCCATTTGGGTCGCCCCCCTCCACTACTAAATAATCACTTTTTTATATCTTTGCTAGCTGACCTCTAAAAAAATTGTTCGAACTGCATCTCTTCAAATATGCAGGAATATTATATATAATATAGACATTTAGGATAATGTATATTCTTAAACGTATATACTATAAGAATGCTCTCTATATACATATGTACATAATACTCTATACATGCATAACTGCTTCTGCATTTACTGTGTTGTTTTACATTAACTTTTCTCTGTCTCTAATGAGATGATAACATTCTAAGGTCTCCTCATTATCTAACCTACACTGTTATCTTAACAAAATGTATATTAAATGAAGAAATAAAAGGAAGACTAGAAGTTCCCTTATTTATTTTTTGAACAAAACCTCGAGATTTTACTGTCTTCATAAACTCACACACACACACACACACACACACACACACACACCAAACACACACACCAAACACACACACAATAAAGCTTAGAGTTGGCCCTTTCTCTTTTTATTTCCCCCTAGTTCAAAATGCTTGTATCTCTTAATAGCCAGCATTCTCTTAGATCTGCAGTTGGGCTCAATGCATTCAAGCCTCAGCACTTTTTAGTTTTAGCCTTTTAGCAGAAAATTGACTTAGTCTGCCCACCATAGCCACTCCTTGTCATAGCACTGCTTTCTCTGCATATACAGAGAATCCTTGCCTTTCACTTTGTCACTTTGTATCACTATGCGGGATTGGTGCCTGCCACACTTCTTACACTTCTAGCTAGTTTAAACAGAAAAGGAATTTATTAAAAGACATTAAGTGCACAGACTCTCCTGGAAGGTGAGAGAGCCAGGCTTGGAGGACCAAACCCCCAAAGTCCTGGTGGATTTTAGGAACTTCACCATGTTTGTAAGAGGGCTATCGGCATGGAAAGAAAGAGCTAGAAATTCTCTTATTTTAAAAATATTTTTCTCCACATAAATATTTCAATACCTGGGTGTTTATTTGGGTATTTAAGCTCCTCTTTTTAACTGCCAACTCTCAAAGAGAGAAGCCATCAGTTGTGTGCACTTCGATGTGAATTTCTTCAAGCTGCTGAATACCTGGCTCAGCTCTGTAGAAGTTAAGAGGTTAACTGGAGTAGATTAGTACACTTTTGTTAATCTTATTTGGCTGCCCAGGACTTTTGAATACTCTTCTTATGTTTGGTAATTTCTCTGCCTTGTTAAGTAGAAGCTTAACTTTACTTTCTCAACCTCTCTTGCAGTTAGGCTCCTCCAATCAGATACATTTGTACCAGACTTTGAAATGGAGACTAGAGAGGCAAATAAGCAGGCAAGACCCAGTTTAACAAGAGTGAAGCAGGTACATTTGGACTTCCAGAGGACAGTAGCAGAGGTTCTATGGGAAGGTCCATGCCCCCCACATTAGAATCATTGGTAGAGGCTGTGATGTTTCTCTGGTGGAGTTCTGCCATGTCATTTGGGCATTGATCATCCAAGCCTGGCTTTCTCACCTTCCAGGAGAATCTGTGTATTTAATGTCTTTTAATAAATTCCTTTTCTGCTTAAACTAGCTAGAATATGTTTCTACATGCCCTATCAAATACTTTTGACTAATAGAAGTAGGGAGGAAGAAGGGAATACCTATCTCATGCTTTGGGGAAGACAAATCAGAATAAAGGTAGGGGACTTTGGATAGAGGGATAGCAATATAAAGACTGCGAATCCTTGGAGTAGCTGGGGTGAAGAATCACTAAATGACGCCTACTTGATTAATTTTGCGTAAGACACTGGTAGGAACCATTATGCATCTAAACATAATTTCTTATTTATCTTTAGTGAGCGAGGTGTATGCTGAGAAATACTGATATCACAATTGGTTTTAAAAGCTAAAGACTTTAATCTTCTCCAATCTCAAGCTTCCTGGTCCAGAGAACCCCTGACCCTTCTAATGCGGATCTGTTTCTCGAAATTGGTACGGCTTTTTCCTATGTAACTCTTGTACCTCTTTCCATGAGGAAAAAGAGGAAGAGAGGGATAGGAGGGAAGAGAAAGAGCAGCAGAAGACAAGTACAGAGAAAAGAAAGAAAAAAGAGGGGAAACAGTGTGTGGAGAAGAGAAAATGTTGGAGAGAGAAGATATGCAAATGTCCATTTGGAAAAGAAGCTTCATACTTTTTCTCTTAACTGCCTCTTTTCTTCTTGGCTTTCTTCTCTTTCTAAGATATTCATTCACTAATAAGGATTTTTCACATTTGAAAAGTCTTCCAGACCATATTTCTTTGCATATATGAAGGCTCTTCTATAAATGCTAATTTAGATATAGACCATCTAAATAAATGTGGGATTTTTTTAAAGTATATTTATTTATCTAACAAATATTTATTGAGACCCTTTATGTGCCAGGCACTAAGCTCAGGAGCAGTGCTGAATAAGATAGATAAGGCCTTTGGGAACTTTCATTAGCATTGAGCTCATCTATACTCTCATGTTTCATAATCTATTAAAATAAATGTCCTCTCTTGAAATCAAAGCAGTGGTAAAATGGCAGATTAAAGTGTCTATCCCAAGGTTACATACAGGTAGGTGCTTAGTATAATTGCTTTGTAATGATAAAGTGATGATACTATTAAAACTCTGAGTATAGACAGGGTAATTTCTTAAACTTTATAAGGCGATGGAAAAAATAAATTTTTATCAGGAATATTAGAAAGAGCTATAAATCAATCATTTGGGACCTTCTAGTTAGACAAATAGATGTACTTAACCTGTGAGTATGCTATTAGTGTTATTGAAGATACTTCTTTCTCACCTGGTGTTTCTTCCATTTGACAGGAGCCCATTAGTGTATATATTAGCACAGTGCTTCTGATCTTCTGCCAACTCTGTGCACATTCTCCCCTGGGTGTGATGTTTGAAAAAGAAATTGGACATGCACAATTCAATTTCTTCTTGAGATAGAGCTGAACAGAGTGAGTGTGGGTTTATCCCTCTGGTCATCTAGGGACAGATATTGTACATGCTGGGGACAAAGAAGGGGTTCCCAATTGCAGCACTGCCTACAACTGGGTAGGTATGTCTGAATAATTCTGGACTCAGTATTAGGAAGTCTACTTAATCAGACATCAGCTTTCCAAATTAACCTTTATTCATAATCAAGGTGGTTTATTTTGGCTTCCACTACCGTATTCTTACGTCTCATTTTCCCATCGATTTAGAAATTGGGTGAGGAAAAGAGGCTAATTATTGGCCCTTCAAATTAAGTAAAGATTGTCCTAACAATTAAGTAAAGAAAAACATAAAACAGTGGAAAATGCCCAAGCTCAGACATCAGAATTTTGAATCCTGACTCTATGATATTAGAGAAGCTACTTAGTTTCAGAGAATCTAATTTTTTCTTTGGCACTCTGAAAATACTGGGTGTGGTATTATTGCAAAGATGGAAGATAACATATGTAAAGTTCTAAGCACAATGCCTGGTATTTAATAAACAGTAACTGTCAGTAATAGTAGTAGTAGTGGTGGTGGTGGTGATTTGGAGTAACCACTCTGGGATAGTTACAAATATATTTCTGGTTTTAGGAAAACTTCTCTTTAAAGAGATAATACTAAACTTTTTATTTAAGAAAAATGTGTTTTTTTTACCAATTAAACAATACGTGGCTCATTTTAAAACATTTTATGTTTTAAAATATTTTGGTCATTCAGTCATTTCGTTGGAATTCAGGAGAGACAATAAATAAATGATTATTTCCAGTTTATTAATTTTCTTTGATCATTGTAGAGAAAAACTTTGCCAGTATTAAGATCTTCCTTTAAGTCAGGCATGATGAGAGGAGTGCTGAGAAAGAACAAATCAGGCATCTTACTTTTGTAGACTATTTGTGTCTCCTCATTTTTAAAGTTAATGTTCCATGTGTGGAATTGTCTGTGAGTCAACATAAGATATTTGCTATTTTTCCCCTCACAAGCATCTTCCTGAGCACAATTTTATCATCCTTACACATCTCCGCTGATTTCAATTCATCATTGGCAAAGGTGTGGAATGTTTTGTGGCTGGATAACAGATTTATGAAAAGAATCCAGATATGTTTCTATTATTTTTCTGATGCATGCTTTTCAAGGTTCATTGGGTTTAGAGATTTTCATGTTTAGCTCAAATAAATGAAAAATTCCTATATCAATTTGTGACCTATAACTCTATTGAAAAATAACATAAATTGATTTAATTTAGATTATGCTATTTATTATGATACTCTTTTTACATTTTCTTTGCTGTCCTGAAAGTTCATATTTAGAATATTTTCTCTGCAAACTGACTGCTTAGATATAAAGCAGGTCAGAATTTTCCTTTTGTCTGTTAGTGCTTTCATGGTTTATATCACTCTTAAACAAAATGTACCTACCAGCAACAACACAAATAAAACTAGAATTAAAGAAACAAAATGATTCTTTTCTGCTCACAAGTGGAAAAGTGTTTTGTTTTATTTTGTTTTGTTTTGTTTGCAAAGCACTAATGAGCAGTTTCTAGACTATAAGACCGCCATGCTTTGGTATATGGAGGGTTCATATGAGGAGCCAGCCCACACAGAGAGGGCGTTCTTTTGCACTAGAGCGCTCACCCACAATGGAAGCCAAGAGAATACATCAAATGCATCAAATAAATGACTGAAAACAGATGTCTGGTTAATCCAGACAACTGAGGATACTTTAGCAACTGAATTCAGTTTGATTTCTGACACTGGTATTTCCTTACCCGTAAGCAATATTGCCTAAATGAATGCTCTCGTTGGCTCCCAGGGAATCAGGTTTCCGGACTGCTTTGTCTCTAGCATCTTCCCCAGGTTCCCTGCTATGGAGAATGACGTATTTGCTAAACTAATTTAGCTAATGTAATAATTAGAACTCTTTTAGTGGCAAGCATCAAAAACTCAACACAAAATGGCTTAGGCAAAAATGTGAATTTACTGGCTTTTGTTAGAATTAGATCCCTTTAGGCATGGCTGTATCCAAATTCTCAAACCAATGCTATTCAACGCAAATACAATGAAAGCCACAAGTGTGGACCACATATGTAATTTGAAATACTCTATTAGCCATGTAAAAAGGAAAAACAAGTGAAATTATTTTTTCTAATGTATTTTACTTAGTCCAATATATCCAAAATATCATTCCAACAAGTATTCAATAGAAAATATTGAGAAATTTTATATATTTTTTATTCACACTAAATCCTTGAAATCAGTGTGATTTTATAGTTATAGCACATCTCAGTTTAGGCTAGCTACATTTCAAGCACTTACTTGATATGCGTGGCCACTGACTTATCATATTGGATGGACCATGCAGGTTAAAACAATGCATCAGCAAGGCTTATTATGCTGTTGCTCCACCAGTGGCATCAGCATACAGCCTCATTGACTAACTCCTAATCTGTGCCAGCCACTGTGCTAAGCACTTTATATACATTATCTATTTAGTCCTCATATAGCTCTATGAAGATACTAACTCTTGTGTTATTATAATTCCAATTTTACAGATAAAGAAACTGAACTTTAGTAAAATTTTAAAACAGTTTCCAAATTGATTGCATAAGAATGTCTCAGTGCTGACCCTAAGTTCTTGACTGCTATGCTATAAAGTCCTCCAGTAAATGTGATGTCTTAAAACATGTAAGGAGAGTCAGCATATGGCTATGCCAAACTACAGAAAGAGCAAGGATGCTGCAGAGCAAAGCTTTAAAAATGGCTGGGATCTGCTCAGCCAATCTTAATATATAGTAGTTGATTTTCTTATACGTGAATTTGTATGAGAGCCAGATCCACTGACTTGATCATGCCAATAGGGTTGCAAATAGAGTTCAGATTTCTCTACTGCTGTTAATATACTCGGCATTATTTATTGTGGCAAAGACAAATGAGAAATAAAGAGAAGGGAGAGGACAGAAGGATAGGAAACAAAGGTGAGATAATAGTTATTAAATAGATTCAAAATAACATGACTCATAATTATAAAAAAAATAGCTAATATTTATTGAACACTTACTATGTGCCAAGTCCCTGAATTATTGATTACTCTCATTTAGGCTCTCTGACATTAGTAAATAATGGATAAATCATCTTAGTAGAAATCTCCAGCTTGCTCATCATTTTCCTTGAAAATTTCTTTCACAATGCTTCTGAATAATTTTTATTGTTCCTTCTTCTTTAAAAGCTTTTCTTCTTTGGCTTCTATAGCACATCGCCTCATTCTCCTCCTAATGCCATTGCCCTTTCTTCTTATTCTCTTTTTTAGTAGTCCTTTCCCACTTTTCTTTTTTAAAATTTTATTTCTGCCTTCAGCCTTTTCTTCTTTCTCTCAGTTGCAAATTTTCCCTGCTCTCATACCTCACATAACATCTACTTTCATACCTTGAGTTTCCACATAAATGCTGATGATTCTAAATTTGGCCTACTGAATGGACATTTCTGCCTGAATGTCCTACATACATTGTGAACTCCTTTTGTGCAAAACTGAATTCTTTGTTTCCTCTCTAAATCTCTTCTTTTTGTGTGCTCTTACTCAGTAAATGTTATTCACCGTCATCTATCCAGATGTTTAAATCAGAAACCTGAGTATCATCTCCAGTGCCATCCTATCCATCACCTCCCATAGCCAATTCATAGCTGAGTCAACTCTGCCTCCTAATTACCTCTCAAACTGGTTCACCTCTCTTTATTTTTACCACCACTACCTCGTTTGAGCCTTTTTCTTTTCTTAGAATAATAGAAAGTGCTAGTTGTCCCCCAGAAAATTTATTATCCCTTTGTTGATAGTAATAAGCTCCTGATTTTTAACTGGGCACATGGCTCAATGAATAAAAACTACACTTCCTAGCCATCCTTGCAGCTAGTCCTATGTCTCAGTTTGGCTAATGTGATATGAGCAGAAGTGATGTAGAACTTCCAGATCATAAACTGAAAGGGAAATGTACCCCCTTCTCCATTTTCCTCTCTCAGGCTGCAGTGCATATGTGGTAGTGGTAAACTATCTTGGAACATGCAACTGAGGGCAATAGCTGAGAGTCCATGGCCTGGAGTAATCATTTTAGAATTCATATTTGATCAGACTTTCCCTGCCATCCTCCATTTTCCCATGTTATTTCTTTCAGTGTATATTTTATAGTCCATAGCCTGCATACCAAACACTTCATTAAACTGGCCTCTGCTTTATCCCTCTAGTTTTACTTTTTATCATTCCCGACTTTGTATGCCAAGCTCAAATCATATAGAACCACTTGCAGTTTCACAGCATAAGCCAGGCTCTTGTACCTCAGAGCATCTGTGCATGCTGTTTGCCTGGAATGCCCAGTCCTCACCCACACTAGTTCCTCTGCCTCACTGGTTTCTATTTGCTTTTTAGGATTCAGATCACCTTCTCTTGGAACTTTTTCTTGCCTACCCAAGAATTGGTTATAGCCCCTCTTAAGTATTCTGTATATACTTTTATATATATAAAAAAATGCTTATTTACTTGTCTACATCTGTCCTTACCTCTCTCCTATCAACTTCCGGGAAAACAAGGGTCATTTTCTCATTAATAGTGTATTGCCATGCCTTAGCACAGACCCTGGCACACATTAGCACTCAAAAGATATTTGTTCAGTGAATGAATAAGTCAATAAATGAATGGATATCATGCAGTCATGAAAAAAGTATTTGAATGAAATATGGAGATCTGAGTTTTGTACCTGGTTCTGTCATTTCCTGGATGGATTTAGTTGAAATCATTTTACTCCACTTCAATTGAGCCACATAAGCTCTCGGGTCCTTTCTAGCTCTATGCTTTGCAAACACGTTATATAAGGATAAGTAACAGTATGCAAACTTACAGAGCTGACAACTTTAAAGATAATTCTTGTACTAAAACATGTACTTTGAAAAAAAAGGGTCAAATAAAAGTGAACTTGTAAGCAATATTTAAGTTCTTTCTACTTACGGCATTTAAACTTTTTATAGAACCAATTCTTTCATAAAATTATTCAGAAATATCTATTATAATTTCTGTTTAAGAAGTAAAGAATGTGAAATTCAGTGATATTAAGTTAAAAGGTACCTGGGCTCAGTTCCAGTGTGTGTGTGTGTGTGTGTGTGTGTGTGTGTGTGTGTGCGCGCGCGCGCACACTTCAGACACCATTTAAAAGCTGATGTGGTTATCTGTGCTTCTGACTGACTGGCTGTAAATCAAAGGTTCTTATGATCCTTTCTGTGGGTTTGATTAATTTGTTAGAATGGCTCACAGAACTCAAGAAGACCCACTTACTCACTAGATTACAAAGAATATTAAAGAGTACAAATCAATAGCCAAATGAAAAGATACATAGGGCAAGGACTGGAACAAAAGAGTGTCTGTCCTGTGGAGCTTAGGGCCTGGTATGGTGGCAAGTAGAAATGTTCTGGTTTTCCAGTGTAGAAGCTCTGATTCCCCCTCCTTTTCGATTTTTATGAAGGCTTCATTACATAGATATAATTAACTCATCGGCCATTGGTGATTGATTCAACCTCTGTTCCTTCTCCCTTTCCTATAAATCAGGAGGTGGGACTGAGAATTTCAGTCCTCTATTCATAGTTGGTTCCCCTAGAAGCCAGCGGCAATTGTTAGGTACTTTGCAAAAGTCTCCATCATTAACATAAATCCTGTTGTGGTAGAAAGTACTTATAATAAATAATAAGACACGCATTTTACCTTTATGACTCTAAAGCATATTTAGGAGGTAAGGACAAGAAACAAAATATAACAAAAGATACTCTCATTACTCTTATCACTCAGGAAATTCCAAAGGTTTGGGGAGCTCTGAGCCAGGAACTGTGGATAAAGACAACATATCTGGGAAATATATTTTAGTCATTTGAATAACCAAATATACATATTTTTTATAAATCACAATATCACATTAGGCAACTTTTTATAGCTGGCAGCAGAAACAGAAGCAGAGTCAGAATTATCCTGATGGTGTCGAGGAAGGGGAAATTTCCCTCCCCTCCTGCATTTCTTTAGTTTTCATGGCTGAACTAATCATAAAATTAACAGGAGAAAAAAAATTTAATACATGCTCGTAGAAGAGTCATAAGTGGTGCTCAGAGAAATGATGAACCAGAACGTTTTATATTTTTTAGACAAAGAAACTATAATTTTTTGAAGAATTGACAGGACAGAAAAAAAAGTATTCATTAGAAAGGAATCTAAGCAAGGTTTGGGTATTCATTAGTGAGAAATTAAGTAAATTAAGAAAGAGGCAATAAGATTTGTTTACATAGGCTCCTGAGCCCTGGATCTCTTAGCTCTAGGGATAAGACTGTTTCCCTTAGCCCTCCTGGAACAGGGAGGGTACCTTTTACAGAAGAAATTTATTTTATGCATTCAAGGAGACAAGGTAGGGTCTAGGCACCCTCTGGCACTGGCTGCTTGTCAAGTAACTTTATTTCAAAGTAATCAATACACTATCGTGGGATATTTGGAGGTGAGCTGTCTTGGGCCTGGACAATAGAATCCCACACATTACAGAACAAGCATGTGATATTATAAAGTTAAACCTGGAAAGAAAGCAGCGAACTTTAAAACAAATTGCAGATATGTTAAAACAGCAAATACCAAAGCAAAAGTATAAGATGACATCCTATTTTAGAATTATGTAACAATGAGGTTTGGCAGCATTCTTAAGGGGTAATTATCTACTTTTTTTCCTACCTTTAAGCAAGGCTACATCTAGTAGTGCCCAAATAGAGCAAGTTAAGCAGTTCTCTAAAAACATTTAGAAAAAGAATATTCTATAGCTTTTTTAATACTTGTACCAGTACCATATGATACTGATAACAGAGAATTTTTATTTAATAATCACCTAGTTTCATCACCTTTATTTAATATCTTAAAAAAAAGAGGCCCAGAAACATTGTGATTTGATCAAAGTTGCATAGTAATATTGTGGCAGAGCCAGAACTAAAACCTGTCCTTCTGATTTCCATTTCCCTGCTCCAACTATATAAAGAGGGATTGTGACTAGCAGGACCTTCCTTATTTCACTCTCTCTGTCTCTTGATAAGTATTCAATATGGGTTCTGACTCCCTAGCCAAGGCCTTATTTTCTAATTCATGGACTAAACCAGTTTCAGTAATGGCCCTATATATCTGAGATTGCTATCTTTTCCCAGTTGTGGTAGGCAGAATTTTAAGATGGCCTGCCAAATTTCTGCCCCTGGTGTATATGTTTTGTGTCAGCCCTCCCCAACTGTGTAGGTGGGACCTGTGCATAAGGAGATATGGTCATTTTCTTCATAGGTTACCTTATGTGAAAAATATATGGTTGTCCCTTTGGTTATATAGTGATAGGAAACGGATATACCAACATTACATGATTATGATTATTTAGAAAATGGAATGCTCCTTGAATGTAGCTCCTTTAATTTCCCTTATTTCTACCTCTAAAATGTTGAATTGTATTCCATCCTTTTCTTCTGTTTCATGGTCGCAGATGAAAGGTACCTCTTTCTCTCAAGGTTATCAAAAGTGTTTCTCTCATATTTTCAATTTTTCTCTCTCCTCTTAGTCCTTCCCCATAACTTCCAAAAATGTGGGATATCCTACCCAACAGAACCTTTCCATGACTCCAATGCTTTTGAATTTTGGTGCCTTTTCTTCTATCCTCTGTGTTAGACCTGTTTGCTCCAGATCTACCCTGCTGTTCCTAAAGAACACTAAGCTCAGCTGGGTCCAGATCAAGAATCAATAATCCCCAGAAGGTCTCAGATCCTAGCCCACTGAAATCAAATAAGAATATCACAATAGGGCACCACTGACCTTGGTTCCAAGCTGGCCCTTGACCCAGCATTTCCTCTACTTGCTTTATTTCTTTAACCTCTGGCTGCTTAGATTTTTTATAGTCCGGCTACATGATACAGTCATTCTGTGAGCTTTCAACTCTCTTTCTTCTCTAATCAGCAGGTTGTCATATCCCTCTGGCATATCAACTTAGGCCTTTTTTCCTTTTCTTTTTTTCAAATTAGAAAGAATGATGTAATGAATCCCAACATGTACATCACCCAGCTTCAACAGCATAAACCCAGTATTAGATTATTATTGGCTTGTGTGTGACAAAAAACACATATTAGATTTACCATCTTAACCCTTTTTAAGTGTAAACTTCAATTCTGTGAAGTATATTCCACACTGTAATGCAACAGATCTCTGAAACTTTTTCATCTTTTAATATTGAAACTCTATACTCACTAAACATTAATCATGTTGTATTATTTTTAAAGCAAATTCCAGACCATATGCCATTTAATTCATAAATAGCTCAGTATGTATCTTCAAGGAATAAAGGCCTCTCTCTCTCTCTCTCTCTCTCTCTCTCTCTCTCTCTCTCTCTCTCTCTCTCTGGTAAAACCACAAAACCCTTATCACACCTAAATCAAGGTTTCAATAGGATGACACATTCAAAATAAGATAACTTTCAGAGGGTTTATTTAAAGATTGTGAGATAGGGGAACCACAAGGTATAGAGTGGAAACTAAGCTTAGTGGCTAAGGTGGTACTACTTCAAGGCCCATTAGGGAGAAAGTGATTTCCAGAATCTGGAAGGAGAGTCAGGAGAATTGGCTGCTCTATGAGAAGCAATGTCCTTTGATCAAGAAACACAGCAGGCAAGAGATGACATTGCAAGGAGGGAAGCAGGAGAATACCTTGACATTAATTTCTTCCCCCCTTCAATTCTCTTGCCAGTATTTTTCCCTGGCCAAGTCCATTTAATAGCTAAAGGGCATGGGAGCCCTGCTGTTACAGTTCATATAGGTCAGCCTTCTGGAGAAAAAAGCAAGATGGAGAATGTATCTGGAGGAATAAATGGAAGATATCCAGAAAATAATAATGCCTTTTATTTTACAGTTGGTTTGTTTTCTTTGGACCCCTCCCAAATTCCATACATTATATTTGTTTTGATATGTGTGATGGTTAATTTTATGTGTCAATTTGACCGAGCCACAGAGAGCCTAGATATTTGATCAAATATAATTTTGGGTGTTCCAGTGAGGGTGTTTTGGATGAGTTTAATATTTAAATCAATCGACCGAATAAAGCAGATTACCCTCCCTAATATGGGTAGACCTCATTCAATCAGTGAGAGGTCTGAATAAAACAAAAAGGCTGACCGTACCCTGAATACAAGAGAATTCTTCCTGTCTAATGGGCTTCAAGCTGAGACATCAGTTTTTTTCCTACATTTAGACAATTCAAAGTGAAATATTAGCTCATCCTGAATCTTGAGCCTGCTGGCCTTCAGAGTAGATCTACATTCTCAGCTCTCCTGGCTATCCAGCTTGCCAACTGCAGCTTTTGGGACTTAGCCTCCATATTTGCTTGTAATAAATCTTTGCCAATCCTTGTACTAAATCTATTTTATTGATTTAGAGAATCCTGACTAATATATATGTTTTAAGTCCATTTTACTCTCTTTTTTAATGATAGCTGTATTGAGATATGATAAAATAAGTTTATATTTAGTCTTTGTCCCTGATTCCTGACAAAGAGCTTCTAAAAGTCTTAGAATTTCCTGAGTGATAAAGGTGAAAGGAGCATCTTTTGTTATTTGTAAAAACCTTTCAATCATATCTGAGTTTATGCAAACGAGGTGACTCTTGGTGGGTCCCTAGGTAGTTTCAGGATGGGGGCTGGTTCCCAGAGAAGCCAACAATGTGAACAGAAGTTTGGAACTTTCAGCCCCACCTACAGACCTCTTTTGAGAGGAAGAGATAGAGATTGTGATCAATCACCAACGGCCCATGATTTAGTCAATCATTTCTATATAATGGAACCCCCATAAAAGTCCCTAGATCAGGGGTTCTCAACCCCTGGTCTGCAGACTGGTACTAGTCCATGGCCTGTTAGGAATTAGGCCATGCAGCAGGAGGTGAGTGGCAGGCAAGCAAGTGAAGCTTTATCTGTATTTGCAGTCACCACTCAGCACTAGCATCACTGCCTCAGCTCCACTTCAGATCATCAGGCATTAGATTCTCATAGGATTACTGGTCCCTGGTGTCAGAAAATGTTGAGGACTGCTGCCCTAGATGATGGGGTTTGGAAAGCTTCCAAGCTGGTGGATATATGCATGTGTTGGAAGATTGGTGCACCACAACACCATAGGAAAGAAACTCTTGTGCTAGGACTCTACTGCACTTCACCTAAGTACCTTTTCATTTTGCTGCTCATTCCCATCCTTTATAATAAACTAACGATATTAAGTAAAGTGCCTTCCTGAGTTCTGTGAGCCACTCTAACAAATAACTGAATCTAAGGGGGTCATAGGAACCCACTGAATTTATAGCTGGTGGTCAGAAGTATAGGTAGCAACCTATGACTTGCAACTGGAGTCTGAGGTGGGGGCAGTTTTGTGTGATTAAACCCTTAACTTGCGGGGTCTGTGCTAACTACAAGTAATTAGCATAAGAAATGAATTTAATTATAGGTCACCCACTTGGTGTCCAGAAAGTTGGAGCATTAGTTGGTGTAGGGAAAAAATTCTATATATTTGGTGTTGTGAATAAAAACAGTTCATGATAAGGATTCACAAACCATATAACTCACCCATTTAAAGTGTATAATTCACAGCTTTTAGTATATTCGCAGTTGCACAATCATCACAATTAATTTTAGAATGTTTTCACCACCACCTATACCCATTAGCAGTCATTTTCCATTCTCCTTCTCAGTCCCTGAAAACCACTTATCTACTTTGTTTCTGTGGATGTCTATTCTGGGCATTTCATATAAATGGAATCAACATGACTTATGGCCTTCGGTGTCTGGCTCCTTTGGCTTAGCATGTTTTCAAGATCTACCCATGCTGTAGCATGCATCAGTACTTCCTTTTTATTGTCGAATAATGTTTCATTGTATAGGTGTACAATATTTTATCCATTCATCAGTTGATGGGCATTTAGATTTTTCAATTTTGGGGCTATTATGAATGGTGTTGCTATAAACATCCATGTACAAGCTTTTGTGTGAACATGTCTTCATTTCTCCTACGTATGCACTTGGGACTGGAATTGTTGGATCATAGGGTAACTATGTCTAAACTTTTGAGGACCTGCCAGACTCTTCTATACTGGCTGTACCACTTTACATTCTCACCAGCAGTATACAAGGGTTCCAATTTCTCTACCTCATCACTTATTAATACGTCATTTTAATTCTAGTCATCCTAGTGGGCGCAATGTGGTATCTCACTGTGGTTTTGATTTGCATTTCCCCCATTGCTAATAATGTTGAATATCTTTTCATATGTGTATTGGTCATTTGCACATCTTTGCAGAAATGTCTACTTAAATCGTTTGCCCATTTAAAAATTGGATTATCTTTTTACTATTGACTTATAAAAGTGGTTTATATATTCTAGATACAAGTTTCTATTCAGATCAATGATTTGCAAAATTTTTCTCCTGTTCTTATTCTTTGGTTTATATTTTTACTTTCTTGATGGTGGCGTCTTCTAAAACATACAAGTTTTTAATTTTGATAACGGGCAACTTACTTTTTGTCGCATGTGCTTTTATTCTAATTTTAATCTTAAAAAAATTCCTTTCCATTTACTTTGTTAAAGGAACCAGGTCATATATTTTACCGAATTTCCCATATTCTCAATTTTGTTAATTATAGAGTGTTAACATATTTCTTCATCCTTTGTATTTCCTATAAACTGATAACTAGATCTAGAGGCTTGATCAAATTTGGGTTTGAATTTCTAGTAAGAATATTTCATAGGTGATATTGTATATAACCTAAACATCTCTTTATATCACATGAGAAACATAGTAACCAGTTGACTTATTTGTGATGCTAAGATTGATCAGTGGGTTCCATTCTCATTAGTCTGAACCAATCACATAAAATTCCCAACAGAATCTTAATAGTTTTATCAACTATAATCTTTGGATATGTGCTTTCCAATAGAACTTTCTATGATGATGGAAATGTTCTATCTGTACACTGCCCAATATGGTAGCATATATTCACATGTGGTTATAGAACTGAAAAATAAATTTTAAACTGTATTTAATTTAAATTTAAATGGTCACATGTGGTATTAGTGAATTGGACAGTATAGGTCTTGAGTATTTCACAAAAGGCTGTAGCATTTCTGCATTTATTAGCTAGAATTCTTGTAAAAGACTTTTCCCTCATCAAATATGGCTACCATGAAATATAACTCATTCAGAAAAAACATATTATGGATCTGTTTTTCAAGTGGGCACTGAGCCTGCGTTACAGGATAGGCTGTTTTGATTGGAGTAGCCAGCCTTTTGGGAAGTATCCCAGCCTTTACAAAGCTGGGAAGGCCCAGCTCTGTAAAGCAGCAGAACCATGAGTGGGTAAATACACTTTATTCTGATAGAATTGCAATTGTGGTCTCTGAATCACTTTTGTTGGGGGTGGGAGGTGGAGTCTGTAATAGATTCTATTGGTGCCCCATATTTCTTCCTCACTGCTCATCTCTGATTTTAGTTACAGCTATGGTGGAAACTTATGTACATGATGGCTTCCTACCTTAAGTATCTACTGTGTCTCTCAGCTTTTTGCAGCATAGTTAATGTTCCTAGGGTCAGCCTACAGCCAAGAAATTTAGAAATTATTAGTTAAATATTCAACCTCAGAGGGACAATTCTGAGGTGCATTCTCCAGAGGGTTGTGGGTAGGACTGAGCCTTGTTAACCATAGTGATGATGCCTCAATGATGCACCCTTTACTGACTTTCTCTTCTCTGTGCTATTCTCTCTACTCCCTCATTCTAGCTTCGTAGCATCACTCCCCAATAAACTACTTGCTCCCAAGTCCTTGTCTCAAGCTCTGCTTGTAGGCAAGATCTCAAAACATTTTAGTCCATGGCATTTATTCACTCAAAAACATTCACTAAGTGATGATAATGGATCAGGCAGTGTATTAGATGCTGGAAATACAATGGTGAACAAGAGATTAAGTCTAAGGAGTTACCCAGATTAATAGGCAATAACTGAATAGTATAGTAAGCAATATAACAGAATAAACATGGGTGTTATTAGTTGTGAAGTGTGGGCAGGTTTAGGATCTCTTAGTTGTCATTTGCAAAAAAAAAATCACATTTGCTAGGTATTAAGAAAGAGTGAATGATAGAGGACAAGGCAGACAAAAGCATCTTTAGCTTGGACTCTATGCCCAATTCCAAGATTTCAGTTTGGGATTGAGGTAAGCCCAAGTGCCAAGCCTCAGTCTTCCTTTCCTCTGGGCCACACACACTCATTTGGCTTTCCTAGAGTCCTCTAGTGGAGGGAACTCCATGTCAATCTTATTGCATGAATCCAGTGGTGCTCTATAATAGCCTAAGCTTGATAAAAGGAACCACTCCCTAACTCCCCAAATAATCCACAAAGAGAACCCATTCTGCCTCCGAAGCCAGAACTGTATCCCTTTGGACACAAAAACTTTGGCCTTTTGTACTGTGGCCTTAGAATCTTGACTTTGCCACAGCCACAATCCTTCTTAGTGCTGTATTAAAATAGGAAAGTTGAACTCGATAAAGGTTAGAATGTGAAACAAATATGACTCTCTCCTGTTTTTCTCCTAAGTCTTCTGCTTGATGGACTTTAGAATGCTGCATAGATCTAATGATAAAACTGTTCTGAGGCTTTCTTACCTAAAACTCACTGTTTCGAGGCTATTCTGCTAAAGTGGTCCTGGCCCTTAGTAAGTAGTTTCTTTGCCAGTATCTTCCCATCAGTGGGAGACTTGGGTTCTGAATCTCAGTCAATGGCTGGCCATTGAAGCTCTAGCATTCCAATTAGTCTTTCCACCAAGTTTTAACAAGGTTAAACATGGAGTTAAACTCCATCTAGTTTTCACCACCTTATATCAAATGAACATCCTAGTGGTAACCTAGTCCTCAAATGTTACTGAGAATTGATGCTATCTAGAGCTTAAATGTAGTGTCCTGAATTTTTCCCATTAGTACTTAACATATTTTTTACTTGCTTACCTTTTCAACCAGACTCTAAACTATTTGAGGCTACAAATAGTATTTATTACCCTTATACCGCCAGGGCACAGTAGTATTGGTTTTATTAAATGAAGGCCTGTATCAGGTAAAATTCTTTCAGTTGCTAATGACAGAAAACCCAACTCAAATGAGCTTAAGCAAAATCCACAAACCAAGAGGCCCACACCAAGACACAACATAATTAAAATGCCAAAGGTTAAATATAAAGAGACTCTTAAAAGCAGCAAGAGAAAAGCAGTTAGTTACCTATAAGGGAACACCCATAAGACTGGCAGCTGATTTCTCTAAAGAAACTTTATAGGACAGAAGGGCTTGGCACAAAATATTCAAAGTGATGAAAACCCAGGATCTATAACCAAGAATACTTTATCCAGCAAAGCTATATTTTTGGAGTTGAAGGACAAAGAGCTTCCCAGACAAAAATAAGCTAAAGAAATTTATCACCACCAAGCCAGTATTACAGGAAATGTTGGAGAGACTTATTTAAGAAGCAAGAACATGTATCAAAAACATGAATAAAGAATGGTAATAACTACATTTCTGTTAACAAGTACCTCAAATGGAAAAGAATTAAGTGCTCCAACCAAAAGATAAAGTGGTTGAATGGATAAGAAAACAAGACCCCTACATACGCTGCCTACAAGAGACTCAAGATTAAAAGACACACAGACTAAAAGGGGATGGAAAAAGATATTGCCTTGATGGACCTAGAGGGAACCCACTTTGCGCTGAATAAATGAGATAGACAAATATCACATAATTTCACGGACATATATAATCTAAAGAAAATAAACAACAAAAACAGAAATAAACTCATAGAGAATATTTTGAAGGCTACTAGATGGGGAGGTGATAATGAAAAAGGGCAAAGGGATTAAGAAGTATAAATGGATAGTTACAAAATAGACATGTAGATATAAAGTGTAGCATAAGGAAAATAGTTAATGTAATAAATATGTAATGGGGAAGAAGGGTACTAGATTTAGTGGGGTGATCACTTTGTGAGTTATATAGATCTCTAATCACTATGCTGTACAACTGAAACTAATATATTATTGTATGCCAACTATAATTGAAAAAAAAAACTCTTTGTACAATAAATATGAGCGACTAATTGTCTATTATATTTTAATAAAGCCAGAAAAAGCTATCCACAAACCAAAAACAGACTCTCAGTTCATGTAATTGCGAAGTCCAAGGCTAGGTAGTTATAAATTCATCTTTTTTAACATTAACAACCTCATTTTCATTTTTTGCTCTTTTTGGCTTCTCTCAGGCAGGTCTTCTTTGGATTGAGGAACTCCCCAGCTTCCTGGTATCACAAATGTAATTTTTAGTTCTGATTGGGCCCAATGGTCTTGGCTTGATTCACATGTCTAGCTCTAGTCACAGAAATCAGGGGAATGTGCTGCTCTACTCACCCAGGCCTAGGTCATGCACTCATCCTTGGAACTAGGAGGAGGGAGATATCAGCTCTAGAGAAGTATGGTAGATTGAGACCTCTGTGTATGTGTGTACACGCATGTGCACACTCACGTGCACACACAAGAGACACGTGGGAAGCATGGATACTAGTCAGCCAAAATAATTCCACTCTCAGTCCCTTTGTTGAGCTCCACATATCTCCCTGAGGTTGGACCCCAGTGGGACATGGATATTTGCCCACAATGGACTCGCCTGGGACTGCCAGCTCCTCCTCAGAGGTGGGGTCCACTATTCTTACTTAGAGTATTCCCAGACTCGGTGTACCCTGCTTATAATTTTGTCCTGCAAGTCCTCGTCCTGCTCTAAGTGTTCCCAGCAAGCTGCACAGTGCATGCAATGTCCTTCCAGACACTTTGGCAACTAGTGAGTCATGTATACAAAGAACTATTCAAAACAGAATGTGGTCAGTTCTCTAATAGAGTAGTTAAAAGATGTTTGGAGAGCAGAGATAAGGCCTATGACATATGGCTGGAAGCTTGAGAGTAGACAACTGATTCCCGGATTATCAAGCACCCAGAACAAGCTTAAGTGTGGGGTGAATAATGAGAATAACAGTGATAATAATAACAGCAGCTAGTACATATAGTACTTACCATATGCCAGGCCCTGTTCTAAGAACTTTACATAAATTAACTCAATGAATCCTCCCTATACTATTTCAAGTAGGTACAATTATTTCCATTTTAGAATTGAGGTTAAGTAATTTGCCCAAAGTCACACAGTTAAGTGTCAGAATAGGATTGGGTGCCTATCACAGAGGATCTTAAAGGCCAGGATACAGAGTCAGCTTTGACTTAATCTAGTTGAGTAGTTGTTTCATCTTTCCCAATGGAATCAAACTTCCTGAGGGCAGGACTGTTAACCTTTGTCTAGTTAACCTCTGTATGCACTAGAACACCTAGGTGAGCTCTACACTTAGGTAGAAGCTTATATCCTCTTTGAATAGACTATCTTTACTGGAATGAGCACTATTATATCAAATTCATAATTAAAGTCTTCCACAGTGATTGGAGCACTAGACAGGAAGTTATGGATCTGACTAATTGAGGCTTTCACCTCTGACTCAGTGTGTGACTCTGGGCACATAATCTAATGGCTGCATGCTACAGATTTTCCAACTGTAAAAGAGAGGAAACAAGTATCCAATGTACTTCACAAGGACACAGCAAGAAAATAAAAATAAATGAATATACACTAAAATTTTCCAATACTTAAGAGGAAAGGTACCACCAGAGAACAAGATATCTTCCTTATTTTCACAGTAACTTCAGTAATCAGCAAACGTATATTAAGAGCCAAATAATCTACAAACTATGTTGTAATCTACTACAACATAACAAAACATTTCTGCTAGTACCTATTTAATAAGGAAGATCAGTTTAAGTGGTAAACACAGAGATTATTTAATAGAATATCAAAATAGTAAAATACATTACAGCTCATTTCATTCAACATAATATAAATGGAAAATGAGATTCAAAAGGGGGATGTAAAAGACCCAGGGAGAGTATTACTAACGCAGAAACACTTGCCCTCAATTAAAAGGTCTGGGCTCTGCTCTAGGGTTTGAAAGTCAGTTGAAAAGGTTACCATCTGTGTGGCATGGACCGGTCACTTAGCTTCTCTGAACCAAATTCTTTCTCTCTGAAATAGTGCTAACGACTTATTTCAAAGAGCTGTTGTGAATTTTAAGTAAGATCACGCGTGTGATCTTACTTAAAATCTTTAATCTAGTGCCCGAAAAAGCACAAGTCAACTGTTATTACTGTTACTTTTGTAGGAGAAAGGTATTTTCTGGCTTTTTCTTTAAAAAACAAAAACATTCCTTCTCTAGGCAGACCCCATTCACATGGTGGAAACAGAACAAAAGTGCTTTCAACTGCTCGGAGATGGGCGCTGCAGAAACACGAACCAAGCCATCCTGAGCTGCAAAGCCCATCTTCCATTTCCTTCCCTTCCTTTTCGGGAAAGCCCCCCCCACCCGACCCCACCCCCGCGTAGGGTTATCTTATTTTCCAGCTTCGCTGGGTCGCTGGTCCTTCTCAGGCTTCCGCGTCCTTCTCAAACGGTGGTGTGCACCCTGCGGCAGCAAGGCGGCCGGGGCTGGCGTCTCAGTCCCTCCACACCCCATTCTTCCCCTAGGCTTCCCTCCTGCCGTAACGGCGTCCCGAAGCCGGTGCTTCAGCGGGGACCGACGCGCTGGGGGAGGAGCGGTTTCTCGCTGCGCGCCTCTCAGGAGCATTACGGCAGGGCTCGTTCCCCGCTCCGGCCGCCAGCCCCTGCCTCCCAAGTCCGGAGCTGGGACTGGCAGAGGCCGCGAGGGAGGGAGCGCGAGCGGGGAGGCACGCTCCTGCCGGCCCGCGCCCAGACCGCCGCGGCCGCCGCCTCAGCAGCCATGGCCGAGCGCCGCGCCTTTGCCCAGAAGATCAGCAGGTAAATCCCGCGCGTGGGGCGCGCCGCCGCAACCCGAGCGGGAGCCGTGGGGGGGGGGGGGTCCTCCCGGGCCGGGCCTAGGAGGCGGGTGGGTGTGGCGACGCGGACGCCGGGATCCCGCGGCCTGGCCCGCGGCTGGGCGGAGGGGCTCGCCGCGGCCTCGCGCCACCCTCCTACCCCGGCCCTCAGCCCAGCCTCGCTGCGGTCCTGGAGATCCCGGGCGTCCACCTCCGCCGCTTCCTCGGCGGCGCGGGCCTGCATTTTCGCGGCTGCTTACTGAAGGGCGGGTGGGGGAGCTCACTGGCCGGCTGAGCTGCGCTTCCTAAATTCTTTGTGTCCCCACCCCCGGCGCCCGGGGAATCGCGGCGCTTCGCCCTCTCCCTCTCCCCGCCCACTCTTCGTTTGCCCCCGGGAGGGTGCGGGGGTCCGCCCTCCTCTCTACCCCAACAAAAGGAGTGGCGCGCGGCGGGCTCCTGGCGGGTGGGAGGCCGACCCTTCTACATGCCTCTTTCCCTTCCTGAGGAATGACAGGAACCCTCTTTGCACCCAGGGGCACAATTCAGAGTAGGCTCGTGCACTCTGGATTTAAAACGTGTGGCCAAAATTAAAAGTTGAGAGCTTGTGCTCTGCACCTTCCGTGTGCAGCTACGGACTGTTTGAAGAATTTCAGGTTCACTCTTGATGTTAATACCATGTGAATTTCAGTGTGCGCCGCCTGTGTTTCTCAGCACCAGAGGAAGATGGATGATAGGCAGTGTTCTTTATACACTGGCCCTTTGACTCCTATTTTAGGAGTCTGGAAGTAACGAAGCGATCAAGGTTAAGGTTTCCCAATCTTTTATCTATTTGTGGTGGGTTGGTTGCCACCTTTATACCCCTCACAATTAAAATTGAATTATAGTGGTGAAGTCTAATATTTCTTTGTGAAACATACTAATGTATAAAACACTACACTTTTGGGTTTCAATAAGGCCATATTTCTGTGAATTATGATATCCCAGAAAAAGAAAGAAACATTCAAATGTATCTTTTGACAATTATATACCTGTGGCTCTGGCTCTTTTTAGTTTGCTAATGTTTTTTAAAAGATTTTTGTACCTAACAAGCAAGTCCTGTCTTAACTTCCCGAACTTCCATAGTGTTACTCTGTTTTGGCTCGTTTTTAATTGAAAGCCAACATCTCTTTGATTTAAGCTTTTTGCTTAATATATATATATTTTTTACTTTCGAGCTTTAAAACACCTTTCATTTTCTCCTTGAGAGGCAAAATAAAAAGTGATTAAGAGCATGGCTATAGTCTCAGACTGTGACGTGAATTCAGATCCTTACTGTTATTTTCTAACTTGATACCTTGGCCAAATTGTTTAAGCTCTCTTAAGTTTTTGTTTCTTCATCAGGAAAATGAGTATAATAATACTCATTCATAGACTTGTCATGAACATTCAATGGCATAATTTTTGTAAAGTGTTCAGCGCAGTTCATGACCTATACTAGCTATCCTAGGGAGTCATGATACTTAATAGAAAATTATTATTTTTTTTGTAAAACAACTGGGTCTTGTTTCTGAAGGTAGAGCTTTTTAAAATTTTTTAAAGCTATATTACTTGACACACATCCTTAGTATTACTTTCCCTTTAATGGAACCAAAAGTTCACCTCTGAGAACATTGTGCTGACCAAGAAAGTACACTTTAGGGAGTTAGATAAAAAATACTTACAATGTCTGTTCACTATTTATGGAGTTTGTCCTTAGATGGGACAAGACAAAACACACATACACACACAAAGAAAATCAGTTTTGCAAAACAACACAAAATTCAAACAAATATAGCCTTGTAGAGATGCATTTATTGAACAAACACTTAGGAGGTAGATATTGCACTGATTGGTGATTGATATTGCACTTGGTGATTGATATGGAAGGTGAGAAAGACTGAGGAGTTTGGGATGCCATCCAGGTTTCTGACTTGGGCAACCAGGTGGATGATGGAGGCAATCATTGAGATAAGGAAGTATAGGAGAAAGAAGGGGTTTGAGGGTGGGAAATTAGGTGGAATAGAGATGATGATTCAGTTTTGGATATGTTGATTTTGAGGTGCTCATGGAACATCAAAGAGAAATGTCCATCTGGTTGTTGGTGTGGGTTTAAAGTACAGAAAAGAGACTGGGCTAGAGATCTAGATTTGGGAGTCATCAACAGGTTAATTATAATTGAAGCCAGAGGAATAGATGAGATAGTCCACAAGAAATGTGCACACTTAATTTGGAGGGAAGACCAAGGACAGAACTGCTATAGATGATGAATTATTATCTGCTTATTGTGAATGAAAGGTACTTCCTCCTTATTGCCAAATATGGCTGAATAATACTTTTGAATAAATTCTTGTTCTGTTCTTAGTTTCCTACTAGAGGAAGTATAGTATAAACTCTGGAGACAGACTGCTTGGGTTTGACATCCTAGCACTGAGTAAACTTGGGCAAGTTATATTACTTCTGCCTTATTTTCCCTATCTATAAAATAGGGATAATAGTAGGTGCTATCTTATAGAGTTGTAAGAATTAAATACATCAATACCTATAAAGTGCTTAGAATTGTGCTTTTTTACATAGTAAGTGCCCAGTGAGTATCAATTACTTTTTATTATTGATATTTTTTGCTATTACAGTATTTATAATGTGGCTTAGGACCTTTTCTTGGAAGTGATTATCCTTTTCAAGATTTTCAAATTTCATATGAAATTTGTTGCTCTGTGAAAAGCCTATTGCTATTTGAAACCTTATAATTATCAGAAACCTTTACTTTACAAAGAATTATACTGATTTCTCTTCTGGCTCAGTTATTTCCTAACCCTTTGAATTTAGTGCTTTTAGTTTTTGAAGCTGTGATTTGGTGATTTCTCCAAGCTCTTTATTCTGTATCACTGATTGTACTACTTAACTCAGCTCATCCTAGAAAAACAGCATGTACATTTTGTCCATAAGAGGTGCTGCTTCTTATCTTCTTACTTTTTGAGGACAATATACATTGTTAACCTTTATAATCACTTCCCGCATTAATAGGTACAATTTATAGAATGTTGACAGTAAATTAATGATCTAGGATTTTGTTTTGATTATTTTGTCCTGTCACTTGATATTCAGCAGTAATGGTGTATACTTAAAATACTTTTCATTGTACTCTCATCTTCATAACTCAGAGAGGTAGAAGAACATAGTAAAAAAGAATATAGGCTACAGGGCACATTGCACAAGTTGAAATTCTGCCTATACCTCATAATAGCTGTATCATTCCGGCAGCTGATTTAACCTCTCTGTCTTGGTTTCCTCATCAGTAAAATAGGGATAAAAGCCTCTATGGGGTTAATGGGAGGATTAAATGAATTAATACATGTAAAACATTTAGAACTGTGTCTGAAACATAACCATTCAAAAATAATGTTAGCTGCTGCTATTATTATTCCTATATTATGTACTATTCCCATGATCTAAAAGAGGAATTGAGGCCTACAGAGCATGAGATTATTTGTCTAAATTGGGACTCAAATCCTAGTCCTCTGATTTCAGATCCTATACTTTTTTTATTTGACTGCATTTTCTTTCTGCAAAATATTTTCTGGAGTAGTTCCACATTTTCTAACTGCCTCCGTTAGCATCTCGAGAGTTACTCTTGCCTTCTTAGCCTTTCCTTCATTATTTTGCTATCATTTTTTCTGCTCAAGCAGCAGAATTTAATGAAAGGCTTTCATCAGATCTTTATTTCTGAGGAAAATCTTACATGACTAGGGTTTCCTGGATATAGGCTTATTTATATCCTCAATTGTTTTTAGTCTTGAACCTGTTCATAACTGATTCCAATCTTTCAGTTCGTTGAATCTGCTTTGTTCAATTCATTATATCACTCCTGATCAAAGTAAATCTTTTCCAGTTAGTACCAACTACTTTAATGCTGCGTGTTTCATCACTGTGGACACATATACCTCTCTGACCTTTTGTTGGACTCACCTCACTAACTCTTAGTGCTGAGTATCCTGTTTCTTGCTCTGGAGTTGCAGAGTTGATAGAAGGAGACTAGACCAGGCCAGAGTTGATCTTTTATTAATTAATGTTTTCTTATTTGAAATGAGGTTTACAACAAATCATTTATTTATTCTTTGTTTCCTTACCTCATTTTTTATGGAAGAGTTCAAGACCATCTAACATGAATTCTTCTTTTTAAACTTGGCATACTTCTGTCCTAATATGTCATCTAACCATCTTTCTCGTGTGCCTGAAAGGTGTCTTATCCCTAAAGCTTACCTATTTTATTAAATTTTGAATTCCCTACCTTGCCACCTCCCTCAGAACCTTGATCTTACAATTTTCCCTTTCTTTACTAGTATCTTCAATCTATTCCTTTTATGGATGTTTCCCTTATACCATAAGACTTACTATGCCTGCCTTCTCATCACAAAACAAAGAACCATTGAGTCTTCTGGCATTTCTGGATGGCAACCAATCATTCCTTTTTTTTTCTAGTCATATTTGTCACTTGTATTGGTATAGTCACAACTACTTTCTTCCTTTCCTCATAAATCCTTGGGCCGTATGGCTGTGCTTATAATGGTTTTTTATATGTGCTTGAATTACAGAATTAATGAGGATTAAGAACCTTTGACTTTTTTCTTTTCTTCACTGATTTCATGAGCTACTTCTTGTTTGTTTTTTAAACAATTTCTCATGCTTGTTGTCCCCAACTCTCCTTTCGCCTTATTTTATACTGCTTTTCAGAGCTCTCTGATAGCTGGTCCTAGGTCTTTTTATCTTCGGTACTTAGCACACAGTCTGTGTAAACGGGACACATAGTGTTTGAATGAATGCCACCCTGCCACTGTGGAGCATCTTTCATTACCTCTCTTCTAGATGACAACAACAGGGTCATAGCTGATCTTATTTCTCCTGATTCAAATGTATTGCAAATGAAATCTCCCTAAAACAGAGCTTTTATCATGGCATTCTTTTGTTCAAGAATATATGAAAGCTTTCTTCAGTGTTAAATCCAAACTCCTGTTTGCATTTTAAAATATTTGTCATATGGTCTCTCTCTTGTTGATTTATTCTCTAGCTTGCATTTTGGACCTGTCAGTCTGTGTTTTCACTGTACCTCAACAAATGTTCTGCTCATTTGCATCTCTGTAACTCTTCTGCTTTTTCTTTTTGGTATATTGTTCCTTTTCCACATCTTACCCTTTTTTTCAGACTATTCTACTCCACTATCCTTACTTTGGACATAACCATTTCCTTGCTTTTTTTTTTTAACCACTTATGCATGCATTTTTGAGCAGTATATTTTTTTTGTTTTTGAATTCACCTGAATATAATCATACTATATGTTTGTGTGCTTTTCAGACTTATTTGCTCAAAATTATATCTGTATGTATGAGATTCATTCATGATGTTATGAGTAGTAGTTCATTCATTTTCATTGTTTTGTATTATTTAATTATTTCCAGTTTTTGACCATTAGAAACAATGTTCCTATGAACATTCCTATACATGTATTCTGGTATATGTGTGCCTTAGTTTCTCTAGGGTATACCAGCTGGGGAATTACTGGGTCTTAGGTATTTTATTGCTCATCACAGCAGTTTTATTTATTATCAAGTTTATTAGGTAATGCCAGGTTGTTTAAAATAGTTACAGAAATTTACACTCCCATAATATTGCTTTACATAGTTGTATCACTTGGTATTGCTAACTTTTTGCCAATCTGGTGGATGCATGATGCTTACTTATTATAAGTTTTAATTTGTATCTATTTACTTGATTACTGATTAGATTGAGCTCTGTTTTGCATGTCTTTTGACCACTTGAATAGTCTTTTGTGAATTACCTATCTACATCTTTGCTTTTCTCTCCTACCCCCACGCCCTTTGGATTCTTTTTCTTATGGATTTGTGTGAGTACTTTATATACATTCACTGGATTAGTCATTTATTGATTGTATGTGTTGTAAATATCTTATGCTGTTTTATTTTTAATCCTTTTTATAGAATCTTTTCAAAACTTAATTCTCAGTTTTAATGCAATTTATCAATCTTTTTTATTTTAATGTTCTTTTGGAGTCTTGTATACGAAATATTCTATTACTTAGAGGTCACTAACATATTCATCTGTATTATAAACTTTGCAGTTGCCTCCTTTGCATTTAGGCTTATATTCTACCTGGGCTTGATATGGGTATGGTGTGAAATTTAAATTTTTTTAAGAATGGATTATCCTTCTTCCGTTGATTGCTCTGTCACCTCTCAAATAGTTTCTGTGTCCTTTTTTGTGGGTCTGGTACTAGGCTCTCTGTTTTGTTCCATTGGTCTCTTTATACATCTTTTCATCCATTATTAATGATCTTAATTCTAATAATTCTTGGAATTTGGTAGAATAACTCTTCTCATCTTTTTAAAAAGTGCCATGGCTGCTCTTAGCCCTTTTAAGTTACATATATATTTTAGAAACCCCCTTAAGTCCTACTAAAATTAGAATTTACATTGAAACTAGATGTCAATTTTGGGGAAAAATGACATCCTTATAATATTAAGTTTCCAATCTGTGATCATGATGTTTCTTCTCCATTTATTTAGGCCTGCTTTATATTGTACAATGAAATTTTATAATTTTCTCTGTAATATTTTTACATATCTTTTGTTAGATTTATTCTTAGGTATATAATGATTTTGTATCTAGCCATATACCTTGCTAAACCCTTGTTAATTCTAAAAATGTATCTATCTGTAGATGCATTTGCATTTTTTATGTAGGCAGCCATATCATCTAGCAATCATGAATTTTTATTTCTTTTCAGACCTTATAACTGATTTATTTTTTTTGTCTTGCTCTGTAGGTTATTACTGTACAGATTATTATAATTTCCATTCAACATTTATTACTATTGAGCATACTCATTTTGTTTATGAGCTCAAAGGGAAAGCTTTGTGTGTTTACTTAATATTAAGCCTGATGGTTACTGTAAGTTTTTTGGTCTGTGTTCTCTAGAAAACAAGAGATTGAGACACAGTAAGAGTTGAGGCTTTATCTGGGAAGGAATAATCCCAGGTCCTCAAAAGAGAAAAGAAAAGTGAGGTGGAGAAAGAAGAGGAACAATATAAGGTGTTGTCTTATCTTGTTGGACACTACTTCCCAAAGAGCTGGAGTGAGATTATTGGCAGGTGTGCTTGCTGGGCCACACAGGATATCTTCTTATGGATGAATAGTTCCTTAGATCAGTAGATGGGAGTCTGAAAGAAGAAGAAATTTATCTAACCTGGTTTTGCATCTTCTTTTCCATTAGTCAATTCAGTCTTCTCAGAGTAACTCCCCTTCACTTCTGGCTTACATCATTTGGACCCCTTTAGCAACCACTCTAGGTGTCTCACTAGTTTTCAATGGCTTTATACAGAAGAGAATTTGGTTGCAAGCAACAGAAACTCAAATCAGATTAATTCGCACACAAAAAAGTATTGACTCACAAAACTGAGTACCTCTGGTTCTGAGATACAGATGATGTCAGCAGGCCTCTTATTTTCATTCATGTCTTGGGTAGATTTTCAGTTGAATGGTTACATTGAGAGTAGGCAGCTCGAAGCTCAAATCCTGCCAGTTTAGTTCTGGTAGAGAGATCCAGCAACCTAATTATTGGTATGGCTTGAATCACATGCCCTTCCTTGAACCAATTACTCTATCAGGGATATAGAGGACTCTGGCTGGTCTTGGGTCACATGCAATTCTGTATGGCTCGGAGGAGAGATGGGATGGTGACAGCCTTGCCTAACTCCTGGAATGAGTTTCTTACCAAAAAGAAAGGGTTTCTAACCAAAAGGAGGGTAAGAGTGGTCACACCAAAACAACTAATGGTCTTAAAAATTTGACATTTTAAGTTGTTCAGCATCATTATAATTTAAATACATAGCTGTAGAGTCACCTGTGGTACCTACTAACATTTAAATGTAACTTGTGAAATACAAAAATACAAAGAAAACCAGTATAACCTGATACTAGCTATGGATTTGGTCCCTTACCTTTATTAGCTCAGATCTTCATGTCAGCTCACAGCCCTTCCAAGGAGGAGTACTTTTTTTTTTTTCTTTTTGCTTTCCCATGCTTCTTTTTGCATCTGCGCTCCTGCATCATCATGAGGTCTTTCTGATTTGTCCTGTGATACCAGAAAGTGGAACTTCTTCACTTAGATCAGCCATTTAATGATTTTCATAAACTTTGCTGAAGATATAGGGATTGTGGTAAGGCGTTGCAGGGTGTGAAACTTAGTGACTTCCACTTAATCTCCCTTTCTTTTCCTGTTATCATCATTCTTACTGACTAATAAGTAATGTCTTCCCCTTATCTTTACAGAGTAGTTCCAACCATACCCAGGCTCTTAAAAAAAAAAACAAAACTTTATTGAGGAATAATTTACAGACCATAAAATTAATTTAAGTGACCATTCATTGATTTTAGTAAATCTATAGAGTTGTGAAAGCATCACCCACAATCCAAATTTTAGAGCATTTCTGTCACTCCTCCCCTCCCCTCAATCCCTTGTAACAGTCTATAGTCACTACCTTAAGCTCCAGGTAACCACTAATATACTTTCTATCTCTTTCTCTCTAGATTTACTTTTTCTGAACATTTCACATAAATAGAGTTATAAAATATGTAGTCTTTTATGTTTGGCTTCTTTCACTTAGCATGATGTTTTTGTGGTTTATACATGTTGTAGCATGTTTCAGTACTTTATTCTTTTTGTGGCTGAATAATGTGTATATACCACATTTTGTTTATCTAGCCACTAGGTGACAAACATTTAGGTTGTTTCTACCTTTTGGCTGTTGTGAATAGTACTGCTATGAATAGTCATGTACAGTTTTTGTTTGAACACCTGTTTTTAATTCTTGTTGGGTATATTCTTAGGAGTGGAGCTACTGGGTCATCTGGTGACAATTTTATGTTTATGTTTTTGAGGAACTGCCAAACTGTTCTACAGCAACTATACCACTTTAAATTCCCACCAGCAATGTACAAAGGTTCGAATTTCTCCAGATTCTTGCTAACACTGGTTAATGTCCTTTTTGATTATAGAGAATCTAAATGAGTGTGAAGTTGGCATGTCATTGTGGTTTTAATTTGCATTTCCCTAATGATTAGAGATGTTTTTCTTGTGTTTATTGACCATTTACATATCTTTGGTAAAATAGCTATTCAAACAATTTGCTCATTTTAAATTGGATTATTTATCTGGTTTTTGAGTTTTAAGAGTTCTTTATATGCTCTGGTTACAAGTCTTTTATTAGATGTATGATTTACAAATATTTTTTCCCCTGTCTGGTTTGTTTTTTTATTTTCTTAATGATGAATTTTGAAGCACATTTTTAATTTTGATGAAGCTCACTTTATCAATTTTTTTTTCTTTTATGGATCATGATTTTGGTGTCTCTAAGACTGCTTATCATGGTTGAGAAGATTTCCTTCTCTGTTTTCTTCTATTAACTTATATAATTTTAGCTTTTATATTTAGATTTCTGATCCATTTTGCATTAATTTTTGTGCATGGCGAGAAATGAGGGTCTAAATTTATGTTTTGCATGAGAATGTTTAGCTGTATACTCTGAAAAGACTGTCTTTGTCTCACTGATTTGCCTTGGTATATTTGTCAAAAGTCAGTTAACCATAAATGTAGTTTATTTCTTGACACTCTGTTTCATTGATCTGTATGTCTGTCCTTACACTCTAGTACCACATTGTTTTGATTACCATTATTCTATAGTAAAATGTGAAATCTGAAGTGTAAGCCTTCAACTTTTAATTTTTTTTTCAAAATTATTTTGCCTATTTTGTCTGGATTTTTTGCATTTCCATAAACATTTTAGGATCAATATCAATATAAATTTTGCCAATTTCTGTGAAAATCTTTTTGGGATTTTGATAGGAATTATGTTGAGTCTGTAGTTTGGGGAGAATTGCTATCTGAAAAATCTACAAACACAGACTGTCTCCTTATTTATTTAGATCTTATTTGATTTCTCTCAGCAGAATCAAAATTTCCAGTGTGTAAGTCTTGTACTTGTTTTGTTAAATATATTTTTATCTTCTTGGGCCTTTAGTGGTTACGGGTCTACTCTGAACTTAAATTCCTAAAGAATTTAACACAGTGTAATTTACGAGTGACACAAAGACAGTGACTCAGATGGAAGTTTCATTTAGCCATCTATGAAAGGTAGGAAATAGATCATAACAGTGGTGGTAGTCATTATAGTGTTCCTATTAATATGTTAGTATATACACTAGACATTTTAATTATTTAATTATTTCATTATTTAACTGACCTCATAGGCTGGGTTTTGAAGAATAGAGAAATCATTACTATGAACTATAGCTAGAATCATTTACCTTTGGAAACTGGCTTTCATAGAAAGAGGCCTTAGCTTTATGGGTCTGAATTCAAACCCTGACTCTGTCTTTCTTAAGCTTAGGAAAATTATTTCTGAAATTTATTTTAAAATATCTATTTTTCTGGTTATCAAATAATAGATGGTGCTATAGAAAATTTGGAAATACAAAATAGAAAATAAAAAATCACTCAAATGTTTTTTTCTTATTTTAGTTCAGTATTCATGCATTGGCATGAGAAAAGAAGAGAAAGGAAGACCAATCTAATTTTTATCGGCATTTGAGTGCTACATTTCCAAGGGATCTTGATGTAGTTCCTTCATAATTTTTGATTTAGACAAAAATCTGTCCTCCTGGAGCTTACATTCCAATAGTGATCTTTGTAAAAACTAGAAATGGCCTTAATGTCTACCAATAGAGACTAGCTTAATATACTCCATTTGATCTATGTCATGGACTCTAAAGCCGATAAAAAGAAAGAGAACAATGGTTAAGAGTGGGGGCTCTTAAGTTCATATCTTGGTGTTATTCCTTATTGGTTATATGATTTTAACCCCTTGAAACTTCAATATCCTCATATAGTGCCTGCTTCATAGGGTTTCTCTGAAGATTAAATGAATGGAGTGTAACAAATGTAATATTTTGCAAAATGTCTGGCACATTTTAAGTACTGATAAATATTGCTAGAGTAATTTTTATTTTTATGTATTGATATGGAAAGATTTCTAAGATATATTATTAAGTATGTAATGTATCAAGAAAATGTGTGACGTCATATGTGGACAGTAATAAATAAGGATTTCTTACATTTGTGCTGCTACATACACATTTCTTGAAGAATACCTAAGAAAATATTAAGTGGTTACATTTGGGGAATAGGACTAGGGATTGGAGGTATTATAGAGATATCTTTTGTTTTTACCTTTTTGTGAAGTTTGAATTTTTTAATGCATGCACTTTTTTTTGTTTATTTTTTATAGATATATTTTTTTATCAAGTTGTTTTGTCTTGTTTCCATATTTAAAAAATCGATTTCCTCTGCTTCTCATAGTAACTTCATCCATATAATCACAGAGCTTGAAAATAGTTTGGGAGCCAACCCTTTGCAGATATGTTAAAGACATATTAGAGACTACTTCGTCCCTCCGTCCCTCCGTCCCTTTTGGAAGTTCACATTTGTTGTTTCATTGAAGCATTCTTATTGAAATCTTTTTGGGGGAGGAACTATGAATATCTCTTTATTCCCATTTTGCCACTTCAGTTTTGTAAACATTTTTAAAGCATCCAGTATGTGGTGGGCACTCTGCTAGAGGGTGCCAAGGTAAGTAAGATGAAGACCCGTCTTTTAATTGCTTAGTTCCTTGCAAGGAAGGACATAGGTAAATACATTTCATAACAATTCGATAAATGCCATGGTTAAGGTATTGTTCAGTTATCACAATGAGATAGTTCTTGATAGAAAAGGGCCACCAGGCAGAGTTAAAGAATATACATTTTTCTTAATGACAGAAATTAACCTGCTTTGAGATATTTATACAAAATAAGAGGCAACATAGCACACTCTAGTCAGAAGTGCAGTTTCCTGACCTCCCTTATTTCTCAAGGAGGTTGCAAGGGTGCTAGGCCAGAGAAGAGTGAGAGTTTGCCAGGCCTGAGAAGCCAGATTCTTGATATATACTGTATCTTTTTTTTCCCACCAAACTTTATATTCAAAGGTTGCATCACTACTATTTCAGAAAAGCTGACTTTATAATTTATATGCTTCTTTTAAAGAGAATGTTTATAAACGGCTTTCCTACTGTTGAAATCGAACTTTATGTCAGCAAAGCCAGGTTCTGATTCCACCATAGAAAGCAGTCAGGCTAGTCTGCAGCCTGTCTGAACTAGCCTCCTAGAAATTCCATTTCTTTGAATGTATATGGATAAACACAGAGTGCTTTGAAATCACAGAGTAGTGTCTAACCTGAGTGAAACAGAACAGAAATAATCAGGCAGGGCTTTATGGAGTCTGTGATATCCCTTTTTTTTCCCCGTAATAAAAAAAAATTTTTTAATTTTAATTTTATTTTTTTAAATATATTTTAAAATTTTAATTAGTTTCAAGTATACAGTACCTTGGTTAGACATCTATATAGTTAGTAAAATGATCCCTCCAATGCATCCTCTCTCCTAGCCTATGTATTAATGCTAATTGTATTCCCTTTGCTGTGCTCCCCACCCCTGTGACCATCCATCAGCTACTAATTTGTACTTCTTTAACCCTTCATCTCTTTCTTCCAGCCCCTCAAACCCTCCTCCCCTCTGTCCGTCACCAAATTGTCCACTATATTTGTGAGTCTGTTTTTGATTGGTTTGTTCCTTTTATTCCTTAAATTCCACATATAAGTGAAATTATATAGTGTTTATCTTTCTCTCTCTGACTTAAACACCTTCTAGGTCCATCAAAGCAGTATCTTTTTCCATCTCCTTTTCATATGTAGGGGTCTAGTTTTCTTATTTTTTTCAGCTACTCTATCTTTTGATTGGAGCACTTAATTCTTTTCCATTTGAGGTACTTATTGATAGGAATGTAGTAGTTACCATTTTTTATTTCTGTTTTTGATACATGTTTTTTCTTAAAGTAAGAAGTCTCTCCAACATTTCCTGTAATGGCTTGGTGGTGATAAATTCCTTTAGCTTATTTTTGCTTGGGAAGCCCTTTATCTGTCCATCAACTCTGAATCATAGCTTTGCTGGATAAATTATTCTTGGTTGTATGTCCTGGGTCTTCATCCTGTTGAATATTTTTTGCTAAGCCCTTCTGTTCTGCATAGTTTCTTTTGAAAAATCAGCTGCCAGTCATATGGGTGTTCCCTTATATGTAATTGTTTTTTTTCCTCTTGCTGCTCTTAGTATTCTTTCTTTGTATTTAAACTTTGGCATTTTAATTATGATGCATCTTGCTGTTGTCCTTTTTGGATCCCTGATTTTTGGAATTCTCTGACCTTCTTGGGGTGTTATGTCCATTTCCTTCACCAGGTTAGGGAAGTTTTCCATCATTATTTCTTCAAACAGCTCTTCAACATCTTGATTTTCTTTACTTACACCCTTAGTAGTGTTCAGGATCTTCCTTAAATTATTTTTATAGTCATGGCATCTTTTTCTTGCCATTCTGATTGAGTGTACTGATTGGCTGTCCTGTAGATAGGGCATATGATCCTCTTCTTTATTTACTTTGTTTATTCCATTTAATATACTTCTCATCTCAGATAATGTGTACTTCATTTCAGACTAGCTCCTTTTTATAATTTCTACTTCCATTTTTATGTTTTTTATCTCTTTGTTGAAGTTATCACTGAATTTATCTATACTTCCCAAAGGTTCATTGAGCATCTTATAACCAGGGTTTTGAACTCTGCACCTGTTAGATTACTTGACTCCATTATATTTGGATCTCTGTTCTTTTCTGACATATGGTTTCTGCTTCTTTGTCTTCCCATTTTGGCTGCCTTCCTGTTTCAGTTTCTTTGTATGAAGCAAAGCTCTTAGGTCTCCTGGTTTTATTAGTGTGGATTTGTGAAGTAAGTGTCCAGTGGCACGGTCCTGAGAGGGGTTTAGCTGCAGACCAAATTTAGCCCAAGCCTCTATACCTTTGGGTCCACCTGTTAAGATTCAGCAAGCAATCCACAGATGCTGTGCTTATAGTTGCCTCAAAAGGCCACATAAGAAAAGGAGGTCAGCTGCCTCCAACAGTGTGAGTCTCAGGAAGGAGCACCTGAGGATGCACCTAGATGTGGCTTGGGTGGGGCTGTGAGTTGGGAGAGGTGAGGTTTCCCAGAATCCTCTGGGCAGAGCAACCTCTGTTATCCAGTTTGATGACGTCACAGCTGTGGCAGCCCTGTGTTGGTGCACTGGTACGGGGGAGGGCTCAACAAGGAACAATGCATACCACAGGCACTTCTGTACCAAACAAGTCTCACCTCTGTTTTATTTCTGACAATATCTCTCTTTAAGTCCCCGTTACCCCCTGCGTGCAGCTGAATTGTCACTGGTGCACGTCACCACGAAAATCTGCTTGCAGACGTGGCCCCTTTAAGAGGCGTCTGCATGATCAAAACACTTAACAAAATCAGTATAGAAGGAAAGTATCTTGACATAATACAGGCCATATATGACAAGCCTTCAGCCAACATTATACTTAATGGTGAAAAACTAAAAACCTTCCCTCTAAGATCAGGAACAAGGCAAGGCTGTCCACTAGCACCACTGCCATTCAATATAACATTAGAGGTCCTAGTGAGTGCAATCAGGCAAGAGAAAGATATAAAAGGCGTCCAAATAGGAAACAAAGAAGTCAAACTGTCACTATTTGTGGATGACTTGATTCTCTATCTATAAAACCCTAAAGACTCCATAAGAACACTATTAGAAATAATAAGCAAATACAGTAAAGTCTCTGGATACAAAATCAACATTCAAAAATCCATAGCATTTCTATACTCTAATAACGAAATGTCAGAAAAAGAAGTGGAAAAAATAATTTCTTTTGCAATTGCAACAACAAAAAAATAAAATACCTAAGAATAAATCTAACAAAATATGTGAAGGACCTATATGATGAAAACTATAAGACCCTATTAAAAGAAATCAAAGAAGATACAAAGAAATGGAAAGATATTCCGTGTTCTTGGATTAAAAGAATCAGCATAGTTAAAATGACCTTATACCTAAAGCATTATACATATTTAATGCAATCCCCATCAAAATCTCATCAGCATTTTTTAAAGAAATGGAACAAAAAATCATCAGATTTGTATGGAATTACAAAAGACCCCGAATTGTCAAAGGCATCCTGAGAAAAAAGAATGAGGTTGGAGGCATCACTCTGCTCGACTTCAAATTATACTACAAAGTGACAGTAATCAGAACAGCATGGTATTGGCAGAAAAATAGACACACGGACCAGTGGAACAGAATCGAGAGTACAGAAATTAAACCCATATTTATATGGGCAAATAATGTTTGACAGAAATTCCAAAAATATACAGTGGAGAAAGGGAAGCCTCTTCAATGGTGGTTCTGGCAAAATTGGAAAACCATCTGCAAAAGAATGAAACTAGACTGTTGTCTATCACCACACAACAAATTAACTCAAAATGGATTAAGTACCTGAATATCCTTAATTCATTTTATTGTTTCAATAAAATGCATAGAAGAAAGCATAGGAACTAAACTCAAGGACCTTGAGCTTAAAGAGGATTTTATGAATTTGACCTCAAAGGCAAGGGAAGTAAAAGCAAAAATAAATGAATGGGACTACATCAAACTAAAAAGCTTCTGCTCAGCAAAAGAAACTGTCAACAAGGTAAAGAGACAAACATCCAAATGGGAAAATATATTTGCAAGCAACACCTTCGATAAGGGCCTAATATCCAAAATATACAGATAACTCATACGACTCAATAACAACAACAAAAGACAACCAATCAATTCAAAAAATGGGCAGAGGACCTAAATAGACACTTCTTCTTAGAGGATATACAAATGACCAAGAAATATATGAAAAGATGCTCAACATCGCTAGGTATTAGGGAAATGCAAATCAAAATCACAATGAGATACCATCTCACACCTGTTAGAATGACTATAATCAACAGGACAAGTAATAAATATTGGAGAGGATGTGGAGAAATAAGAACCCTCATACACTTGGTGGGATTGCAAATTGGTACAACTACTATGGAAAACAGTAGGGAGTTTCCTCAAAAAAAAAAAAAAAAGAATTGCCATATGATCCATCAATCCCTCTAGTAGTATTTACCCCAAGACTTGAAAAGTCATATCAAAAAGATATTTTCACACTGATGTTTATAGCAGCATTATTCACGGTAGTCAGGACATAGAAACAACCAAAGTGTCCTATGATAGATGATTGGCTGAAGAAGCTGTGATACATATATACAATGGAATATTAGCCAAAAGAAGAGATGAAATACTGTCATATGCAACAACATGGATGGACCTTGAAATAATCACATTAAGCAAAATAAGCCAGACAGAAAAGGTTGAAAATCACATGATATCACATATGTGGGCTATAAACCTAAAAGCAACAAATAAGAAGGACAGAGACTCATGGACATGGATAATGGACTAGTGGTTATCAGAATGGATGGGGGAGGGAGGAAGGGGGGAAAAAGTTAAAAAAATTATGTATATACACTATGAAAAAAATAATAAACTGGCATTAAAAACTAAATAAATAAGAGGCGTCTGCTGCTGCTGCATCCTCCGTCTCAGCTGCTCAGGATCAGGCAGCCCTGCATCTTCACCCCATTCAACCTTCTGCTGTTTGCAAGGTGCTTTCTTGGATTTCTCCGTAGTTGTATGGCTTGTTCATCTAGATCCCAGGCGATTTTTCCTTGCTGCTGCTCCTTGTTTCTGTCACAACTTTGATTTGGTCGCCAGAGGAATGAACAAAGCCTCTATCATCTATGCCATTTTTTCTCTGTGATATACCTCTTGAAGGATATTTGCCTCATCTGTACTTCATATTTAATTTACTAGTTTTTCCCATTAAGGCAGAATAATAATAATTGAATGGTTCAGGCTAAATTACAGACATCATTTGCATATCTATAAGGACATTTCTCTGCATTACTATAATATTTTCACATATTGAAAACAAGAACAGTAATTCTTAATTATGTAATGCTTTGTCTCATCCCCAAAATGTTTTTTATAGCTGGGTTGTTCCAACCAATATTTAAGAACCATTTATTGCCTTTGGTTATAAGACTTTCTTTTCCTTTTAAATAGACTTTGTTCCTATCTTAAGTTTTTTTTAAGCTACAGCTTAGCTTGCATGCTCATGCTCATGCTTATACTCCCTCTTTCTCCTTCCCTTCCCCCTTTGTCTCTCCCTCTCCCTTCCTCTCCCCTTCTCCCTCTTTCATTGACTTGTTGCAGAGACTTGCCATATAGAATGACCTGTCTTCTGGTTTTAGTTTGATTGTTTCCTTTGGTGTTAACTTATTACACTGTTCTATGTGTTTTCTGTAAACTGAATGTTAGATATGCAGGTTTGATTCAATTCAGGTTAAACATTTTAGCACAAATATTTAATAGGTGATACAGTGTTGTATTACTTTATTCTTTTATTTTGTTTCTCTTTATCTTTAATACCAATGGTAGAACTCTGATTTAGCTTATCAATCACGAGTCTTCCACTTAGGTAGTCACTGGAATATCAGCTGCTTTTGTCCTTTTTCTTTTTGGGATTTTTAGCTAACTCTTTTTTGTCTTGTCTTTCATACACTTATCCTTATCCGGTATATTCCATGCTATATTCCCTTATCCTTCACTTCGATCTTAGATATAAACACTGCCAGTTTCAAGAGATCTCATTCCTTTTATTTGACATATTATATATATTGCAGGGGTGTGTGTGTGTGTGTGTGTGTGTGTGTGTGTGTGTGTGTGACCTTGTAGAAGTAGCTCAGCAAAACTCTTTCTATTTTAGTCTTAATTTCTTCACTCACTTTTACTCAGGTTTTGCTTCTGGCCCAATGAAGAATGACAAAAGATAAGAGAGGCCTAGATTGGCCTATCATTGTTGGGTCCTACTGGAAATAGTGGTTTGTTGGGGCATCTGAAAGTGGGAAGAGGCTAGAGGAAAGGTTGAATGCAACATAATTTTCCCTCAGGATATCGGTCCTTTATTGGTTATTTCCAACATCCTATGGTGAATGACCTTACGAAGAGTGCTTAATTTTGTGAAAACTCTAATGCATGTTGACACAGTGAGGGAGCTGGTGGAAATGAAAATAGTTGATAAGGAGAGAAATAGGTCAAATATTGGATCATGTTCTTTTGGGAGAATTAAAAGATATTCCCTTATTATAATTTAGGAGCTTAATTATGAGATTTTTGACCTACTCTTCTTTGATATAAATAACTTATTAGAAGTAAAAAAGACTTCCTTATATTGTTTTACTATTTGAGCTATCACTAGGTGTAGGAAGTGGTTTTCTGAAAAAGTAATCTGTGATAAAGGATTTTAACTGTTACCAGAAACTATATTCATTACATTTTTTATTTTGCATACTTTGGACTGTAGTATGGTTGAGATACTGTTTTTTATTTGGGAAAATTTCCTTACTACCATTTAATAAAATCTTTTCATGTAGAGGATCTCAGCATAAACACATCCTTTGTCTCGATTGCATATTTTTATTGCTGATATAGCTCAGTTTGGAAATGGTCTTTATTTTTAATTATTACCAATTTTCATTTTTTGGAGAAATTATGTCATGTAGAAATAAGACAAATATTTGTAACATGAGGAGTATCTTTTGTATGTCTTTTATTAAACTAAAGATTGTTTCTTTTTGAAATAGTCATATTTCATTCATTTAAAATTTCACCTTTTAACATTAAATCAGGATATATCTTCCAATTAATTGATGGTATGATGTGAATTGACAAGGTTTTTCTTTCTTAGCTGTACATGATGGAATGGTACCTCTTAATAATTAGTGACATCATGAATTTGATGAAATAACAGCAGTTTATAATTCCGATTACTCAACGGTTTAACCTCAGAAACAGTGAGGTAGTGCTGAGGTTGGTAGATTGAGTTGAGTAGCACTGGGGAGAATAGACATAGAGTATTTGTTCTTTGCCTCTCTTTTTAAAGACTTACATATTCTCATCTCAGCCTTGATAAAAAGATCAGGAGATTTTAAGACCTTTAAATTAAACATAATAAAGAACACTCATTAAAAGGCCTGACTGGAGTTCTAAACTGAAATTAATGTTCCTGTCTTTTCACATCTAGAAGCTTTACAGAATTTGCTCTTTGCCTCTCTGCAATCTATTTTGCATTTTCTAGAATATCACAAAGTTGAAATCATACAGTATGTAGCCTTTTAAGAGTGGCTTCTTGCACCTAGCAGTATTCTTTTAAGGTTCTTCTATGTCTTTTTATGGCTTGATAGCACATTACTTTTTATTGCTGAATAATATTATATTGTATGGATGTACCACAGTTTGTTTATCTATCTACCGATTGAAATACATTTTGATTGCTTCCAAGTTTTGGCAATGTGAATAACGAATTAGTCTTTTAGAAAACACAAATATGATCTAAAGTACTTTAAGTTACCCATAAAAAAAGAGTTGAGCTAACTCAGTATATTGAGCTTAAAAGAATGATATCTCTTTTACCTTTGTGTTGAAAATTTCTGATTGAGTAGTCTCCTTGGAATGATGCTCAGTAGATGTGTGTGGAATGATTGAATATGAAAAAAAGCAAAGAGGTACAGAAGAGAAGAAGGCAGGGAACATTATATAAAAAATCTGGATAATTTTTAGAAAATGAGATTGCTTAGAAATTCAGGTAGAAATTCTAATGGGGACCAAGATGTTCAGTGCTCTAATTCATATAATCAGCGTGACGACACTTCAGAACAAAAGTATCATCAAGTTGGCCCAGAAACCAGGCCATGAGGCCTGTTTCACTTTATGTGCAATGAAATGATAGGAAGTAAGTAGGGTTTATGTTTTGGAAAAGAGTGAAAGAACAGAAAGCAAGTATTATAAAATAGGGATGTAGCCAATTGATTAGCATAGGGCTGAGGTTAGATATCAACATTAGGAAAATAATTGCACAGAATTTGTGGATAGTGGTCTTTATTTTGTATTCTTGAGTTATATTTTCTTCTTAATTAAATATTACTAACGTGAGGAAATTGTTTACTTACTGGATTTAGGATTCTGTGAATATTTTAGTTTATACTTTTGTGAAATTTAAGGAATATATAGATTAATAAGCTATGAAGTCATTTGAATATCTAAAATATTTTTGTTTTAGAAATGCTAGTTAAGTAAGCTTATAATACTCATAGACCCCCAAGGGTCAACAACCAGCTTGAAATTATGAAACTTCTAAACATTCCTGATTTAAGTAAAGACTTAACTATCAGGTTGTGTTATGGTAATGCCTTGCTAGTAAGTTTGGTAATATTATATATTTCATAGGGCTAAATGTTCACCTACATTTTGGGTGCTATTTGCTAAATATTTTCTGGAAAACAAAATAAATGAAACTACTGCCTCTGTTTATATAGAATACACATAAAATGATGTGGAAAAAATAACTAGGAAGGAGGAAAATGCAAGTTAAGCTATGATAAATGCTCTAAGCGTTTTAAAGAAAGGTGATATTATTTTTAATTGTGATGAGCCAAGAAGTTTGTATGGAGGTCTTGGTATTTGAATTTTACCCTTAAAAGTAGTTAAGAATTGAATTTGTGGTTACAGAAGAAAAAAAGCATTCTAGGAAGCAATTTATGTTCAATGAGAAGAATTTGGGAAAGAATATTTAAGGCTAGAAGGGTGATTATGCTCAGATTATGGAAAGGCATTAATGCCAGAGTATAAGGACATTTTTTTATTATATAAAAACAGAATAGTTTTCTGGAGCATGAATGAGGAGCTAGTAATATTAGGGAAAAAGAAGAGCTTTTTTCTTTCTAATTCTTATATGTTGATTTGTTTATAAAGTATGTTAAAATTAAATTTATATCTTTAAAAGGTGTACACTTTAATACATACATCTTCTTATAACTTCCAGCTCTATCATAAGCCAAAGTATATTTCCTGAAATGCCACACACACACACACACACACACACACACACACACCCCTACCTTACATAAGTCACTCTTTTATCCTACATCAGCATTATAAAGATGTTCTGTAATTATAAGCAGTATTTACTGATATCTTTTAAACCTAGGTGATTTTCTTTTTTAAAATAATATATTTACTTTCTTTGTTATAGAACTGTGGCTGCTGAAGTTAGGAAGCAGATCTCTGGACAATACAGTGGTTCTCCCCAGCTGCTCAAAAACCTCAACATTGTTGGCAATATATCTCATCATACCACAGTAAGTAGCATATTTAAAATATGGTATGCTACTGGTGTATTACTGATTAGGCCATGAAAAAATGGTATGGTGGAAAGATAAGAGCCAGTAGATTGAGTTACTCCCCACCCCTCCATAATCTTATTTGTTGTTACCTCACTCTTTCCTGAAATTTGAGTTGGAGGAGAGTGTTTAGGAGTTACTATAAAAATGTTGATTTCTTAGTCAATTCTGAAACTATATTCAAGATTTAATCAATTCTGCAATTTTAACTGTTTTTGTGGCATTGACTTGTTGAGGAAATTGGACTAGTTGTCAGAGAATTTCTGGCCTTTCGATTTTATGTTTGCTTCCTTGTAATCTTATTTTTCTATCCTTTGTACTTCCTGTAACTGATTCTGCTTCAACTTTTTGCAATTTCTTCCTTGTAGACTTGTTTTTCTATCTTCTGTATTTCCTGTAACTGATTAGGTCCTGGTTCAACTTTTTTAAAAAAAGTTTTATTGAAATTTAATTCACATACCATACAAGTCACCCATTTAATTTACAATCATTGGATTTAATATATTCACAGATGTGTGCAGTCATTGCCTCAGTCAATTTGGAGTATTTTCATCACCTCAAAAAGAAACTCTTAACTAGCACCCTGTTATTCCCTCCCCCTAGCCCAAAATAACCACTAATTGAATACCAGAAGTTTTTATGGCACACTGAAAAGGACTGGGAGATCTTAACATTAGATATGTCAGCTAAAATTTCACCACAGTGGTTGCTTAAGTGAGACAAGTTCTTATACTGCCTATGACATATTATGTACTCCTTCACTATTGTTTCTCTTTGTCATTTTATAATCCTGCTTACTCTCCAGTTACTCACTCTCTCATAAAATCATGTTGCAATCTCCTTCCTTGGGTCAGTAAATACAGGATCTTTCTTTGGAGTCTTGCAAAGTAATTTATCGTAGTAAGCAGTTCATCACTCCATCCTAAGACTAACCTAGGCAGCTGTCTCCCATGAACATCAGAGAGAATAGACACATTTGTAGCAAAAAATAAATTTGTTTCCTTGATCCAGGTCTAGCTAACAGTATACCTAGAAAGCCAGTGACCTGTGAAAATTTGGAAAACAGGTAATTTATTCTCTATATGATTTAGTTTTTTTAAGAGAATGTCATAGTTTCCTCTCTTACCATAACACTCTTGATATGGTTGGTTATATTTTGAGGAAAGATTAATTTTGAATTAGACATATGTAAGGACTCCCAGCCTTTTGTCTTTATTTTCATTGAGTATTAATTTGCAATACTTTGAATCCCGAAAGGTATACTGTCCCAAAGATAATACCTAAGTGGAGAAGCACTGACTTAAAACGTTTTTTTAAAATGTTCACTTAAAAATATTTTGTGTCTGTCTGTCTACCTGTCTGTCTATCATCTTGTGGTAAAGTATGCTTAACATAAAATTTACCATTTTATTCATTTCTAAATGTGTAATTCAGTGGCATTATGTATATTCAGTGTTATGTAACCATCACCACTATCCATTTCTAGAACTTTTTTATTGTCCTGAACTGACACCGGATACCCATTAAACAATACTTCCCTATTTCTTTCTCTTCTCAATCCCTGGTAACCTCTGTTCTGTTTTCTGTCTCTATGAATTTTTCTGTTCTATGTACCTCATATAAGTGGAATTGCACAATATTTGTCTTTTTGTGTCTGGCTTATTTCACTCAGCATATCTTCTTCAAAGTTTATCTATGTGGTAACATGTGTTAGAATTTTATTTCTTTTTAAGCCTGAATAACATGTCATTGCGTATGTATACTACGTTTTGCTTATCTGTTCATCTGTTGATAGACATTGGATTTTTTCCATCTTTTGGCTGTTGTTAATAATGCAACTATGAACATGAGTGTACAAAATCTGAGTCTGTATTTCAGTTTAGGGAGGTTATAGCCAGAAGTGGAAATGGTGGATTATATGGTAACTCTATTTTATTTTTGGAACTATCAAACTGTTTTTGCACAGTAGCCGTACCATTTTACATTCCCACCAGGAATGCACAAGGCTTCTGATTTCACCATATCCTCTCTTATACTTGTTTTCCATTTTTTAAAAAAAGATGACCATTATAATGGGTACGGAGTAGTATCTCGTGTTTTTAATTTACAGTCCTTCATCTCACAAATATTGTTATGTTGTATTTTCATTTACTTTGATGTATTTTTTAAATTTCACTTTTCAGACTTCTATGACTCATGGATTATTTGGAAGTGTATTGTTTTACATCCAAGTATTTGGAGCTTTTCCCGTTATCTTTCTGTTCCTAACTTCTAGTTTGATTACATTATTTTTAGAGAACACACTGTATAATGTCAGTTCTTTAAATTTGTTGAGGTTTGTTTTATGGGTCAGGATATGGTCTAGCTAGCTTGGTACATGCTTTTTTTGGTCTAACTTTGAAGAGTATTTATTCTGTTGTCATTGAGTGGACTGTTCTATAAATGTCAGTTAGCTCCTGCTGGTTAGTGGTGCTTTTGAGTTTTACGGTATACTTGTTGATTCTGTCTGATCATGTTTCAGTTGTTGAGATGTCTTGACATCTCCAACTATAATTGTAGATATGTCTGTTTCTCCTTTTAGTTCTATGGTTTTTTGCTTAATTTATAGCTCTGTTGTTTAATACATACACACATAAGATTGCTATTTTTTCTTGGTGAATCACACCTGTTATCATCAGGTAATGTTTCTCTTTATATAGTACTTTTCTTTGCTGTGAAGTCTACTTTATCTGATATTAATATTACCACTTCTGGTTTCTTTTGATTAATGTGTGTATATCTTTTTTCATCCTTTTATATTCCACCTCTATATACTATCTTATTTGAAGTGAGTTTTTTGTATACCAAATATGTAGGTCATGTTTTTATTTTGCTAATCTATCTTTTTTTTCTTTCTTTCTTTTTTTTTTTTTTTTGGGAGAAAACTATATTGTTTAACTATAACATTATTATTCGGCTAAGGCTTTAATCTGCCATTTTCATTTTTGTTTGTTGTATGTTTTTTGTTTTTCTGTTTTCTTTTTCTTGTCTTCCTGTGAGTTACCTGACCAATTTTTAGAATTTCATTTTGATTTATTTATACTGTTGTTGAGTGCATACTTTTACATAGCCTTTTTAGTGGTTGCTTAAGGCATTATATATATAGTGCCATATCACATGACTGTTTTCAACATTTTACCCATTTGAATGAAGTGTAGAAATCTTATGTATCTTTTTGTCCCTTTACCCCCTATTATATTATATATAGACATCCTTTGACACTGCCCCAGCAGTAAGGGGAAGGGGAGTCTTATTACTGCTGCATGGGAGTAGATGTCCATATTACCTATGTTGTCTCCAGTGACACTGGTAGTGGAGGACTCATTACCTCTTAGTAGGTATGAAAATCTAAGCTCCCCACTCTTAACTTTTCTGACACCACACTGGTGGGAGTATTAGATGCCTTATAATGGCTTGGTGAGGGTGAAATCTAGTTCCCCCTTGGCTTTTGTTTGTGTAGATATGATCAGGACCACAGTTTTTCATGTGATGCCTAGCTGGAATAGAGCAATTATTGTCTAAAAGTTTCTGTTGCACTAGGCTGCCCATTTCTTGGTCCTTTTGGCTGTGGAGAACAGGCTGTTTATTTCTTTTCTTTTTTTCTTTCTGTGCTCCTTGGTATTTTTGGGTGGCAGGCTTCTCTAGTTCCAAGTCTGGAGTATGTAAGGAGAAGATAAGTTTTAGGTAATACAGTTTTGTGCCATTCCTTGGGCCCAAAGCCCCTGCTTATCTGGAATCTTCTTATGTTTATTTTATAATACCCTAGGTTTCTGGTTGTAATTATTGGGAAGAATAGGGAAAAGTATGTCTACTTCATAATCCCATAATCCCAGAAGTAGAAGTGCCCCTAGTGACTTTTGATGTTGAGCACTTTTTCACATGCTAACTGGCCATTCATTCCCCTTCCCCTCCCACATATAAATATCCAGTTGTTCCAGCAATAATGGTTGAGAAAGATTTCTTTTTCTCTGTTGAATTGCCTCTTTTCCTCTATTAATAGCACTGTGATAATGTATTATGTACTTGATTGTATTGGTAAGATAGAATGCTTATAAGAGGAAAACCCATGAATTTTAGAGCTTAAATATCCAGTTTTAAGTTTTGCTCTATCATTTTGTGGCTCTTTTATTTTCAGAAGTTGTTTAATTAATTCTTTGAGCACAAATGCCTTTATTTGTAGAATTAAACCAACCATCATCTCTAACATAGAGGTTAAAGGAGGTTTAAAGAGAGAACACAATGATAAATAATAATAACTGCTATCTGTTGAGCGTTTATGATGTGCTGGTCATTCATTATTTTACTTGATATCTTTAAAATGTTGCTCTGCCTGTTACTAGTTCTGTCCAAAGAAGCAGAGACTGAAGCACCTTCTTTTTAGTAACACATACCCACAAAGAGGCAGGTCTCAGTGTTTTTACCCAATTGAACATCTTGAGAAATAGTGTGTTTTTATTTTTATTGGTCCACATCTGCACATTTGTTATATAATCCTTCAGAATTTTGCCTGATTATTTTTTTTTTCCTTGAATTAGACATGTCTAATTCAAGATGTCATACTAAAAAGTATATTTTTAGCTTGGCTAAGGAATGCCATGGATATTCTATTATTGCTAATAGGTATTTTTAATAGGATATGTGTACTAGTTTTCATTGGCTGCTGTAAAAAATTAGCACAAACTGGGTGACTTAAAACAAAAGAAATTTATTTTCTCACAGTGCTAAAGTCTAAAAAGTCTAAAATCAGTCTCATTGTGATGAAATCAGGGCTTTGGCAAGTTCATACTCTCTTTGGAGGCTCCAGGAGACAATTAGTTCTTTGCCTCTTCCAGATTCTGGTGTCTGCTTGTAACTGTATCACTTCTATCTTTAAAGCTAGAATTATCAGATCACTCTTTACCATATCTTCATATGGCTTTCTCTACTTTGTGGCCCAAATGTCTATCTCCATATAATGATATATATGATTGCATTTAGGACCCACACAGGTAATTCAGGATAATGTCCTTATTTTAAGATTCTGAATCATTTCTTCAAACATCCTTTTATTTTATATCCTGATTTTTATTTTATTTTTATTTTTTTTATTTTTGCCATGAAAGGTGCATGGATTGGGAGGTAGAAATCTTTTGGAGGGCCATTTGTCAGCCTCCCACACAGTCTGGTAACATATTTTCACTAGAGTAATCAATAATAACAAATAAAATGAAAGTATTGTCTGGAAACTTAGCAGTGAAAATTCCAAAGATACAAAAAAAGAAAAGAACTCCTCCAATGAGTATTTTGTCATTGTGAAGTATCATAAAACTGTTAACTTTACTGTCTTTACACGAGAGGCATGGGTAAAGTCCAAGTAGGATTAAAGAGTGTGACCCGGAGCATACAGGAGTGTTAGTAGATATGCCTGAACATCTGTTGAAATTTTAGAAATAACTAGGTTAAGACATATTATATTTAAAACAATAATAAATTTTCTTTGCATAAAGGTTAAAAATTTTTACATCCACCTCTCCCTTTCTGTTCATTTCTAATACCTTACTTTATAAAGGTGCCCCTTACGGAAGCAGTGGATCCAGTGGATTTGGAAGATTACCTCATTACTCACCCTTTAGCTGTGGATTCTGGACCTTTAAGGGATTTGATTGAATTCCCTCCAGATGATATTGAAGTTGTTTACAGTCCTAGGGACTGCAGAACACTTGTTTCGGCTGTTCCTGAAGAAAGGTAAGGAGACATTTACCTATTTTTGGATTCAGTGTAACTATGGAAAGGCTACTTTCCATTATTTTATTTAGATTTTATTTCCTGTGATGGTGATGTTTCCTGTTATACGAACAAGAACTGTAGCAACCAAATTCACAAACATCAGCAAATGCTTTTCTGTCCAAATTAAAACTATATTTTCTCTTTTAAAATAGTGAAATGGATCCACATGTTAGAGATTGTATAAGGAGTTATACAGAAGACTGGGCAATTGTGATCAGAAAGTAAGTTTTATTTTTATTATAACATTTAGAAATGTTGAGTAGTATCTATAAATAGGTTAATATAGATTAATAATAATTATGAGACCTGAAAATTTACACATGTAGCTGAAGAAACAAAATAACTTTTGCATATAAATGTCTTCTCCTTAGGAGTTCTACAATTACTTTTACTTACTTTTCTTATAAAAATAATAGGCTATGGGGAGAGTAGTTCTGTATTACCATATATTATTAATAACTAATGATATGTAACGATAATGATTTGTAGTCTAATTTGAGAAATCATGGATAGATATTGATGAGTAGTTTTTATTATTCAAAAAGAATCCAGTTTTTTAAATTTAATAGTTAAATTTAATAGCCAGTTTTCCATATCCAGTTGTTTGAAAGGTCTCTGCTGTTTATTAACTCTTTACAGATCTTTGACCTGTACATTCAATTGGAAAATATTTGTAAATATAATGTTTTATTCTACCACAAGTTTTTTTTAATGGACAGCATTGAAATATAACATGAGATTCAGATGTAAAATAAAACTTTTTTTTTCTAATTTGCATAATAAAGAAAGGGTCTTCATAATGAACCTTTGCCTTATTCTGTTTTTCTAAAGGAAATATAATGACTGAAGTAGTGGAGGATTCTGTTATGACGTTATAGTTTTGAGAAATAAAATAATCTGTGCTAACTTGTACTAGCAACAGTGGTATATCCATTGCTTATTGTTTTGTGCTTATGACTGCTGTCTTATTTCACTGGGTTTAATATTATGCTAAGCATCACTCTTGGGAATACTGCTGACATGCTTTTTAGTTTTAGTGTGACCTAATAAAAGCACAGTCTGCTATCCTTTATAAAGAAGAGCTGTTTTTATAAGCTTACAATTTTGATAAGTATTTCAAATAGCCAGATTTTAGACATTCCCAAAGAAAACTGTTCCTCTGTCAGATAACTCAAATGTTTTTACCTCTATGCATGTATGTTGGAAACTTATAATCAGAAATCTAAGAAGAGATTAGTTATAAAATATAGTAACTTCAGAATTGCAAAATCTACTACTTAATTCCAATCATGGGGTTATTGACCTTGTTTATGCAAGAGGACAAGTTAGTTAACATTTATGGGTATTTACTATGTGATAACCACCTTAATGGACATTTTACACTCGTCTCCTTTCAGGTTCCAACAGATAAAGTAGCTCAGGCTCAGAGCAATTAAGTAAATTCTTCGAGGTCTCACAACTGAAAAGTGTGATAGCTAGATTAGAACCTAGGGGCATCAGATTCTAAAGCTTATATTTTTCTGTTATACTAGATATTATTTCTTATCTGTGGTGGTATATGGAAAACAAAAATGTTATTTTTGGTAGACTAGAAGTTTTAAAATATCCCTGAAAGATAGAAGAGAAGTGTGATTGGAACATAAAAGAACACCATAATACAGAATAATCTAAGGAGAAGATATAGGCTATAGCTTCAGTAGTGCTTTAAGCTCAGAAGCAGTGAATACAGGCAGTGGAAAGGGTACCTGGGGTAACTTGGACATTTGGTTACTTTGAAATCCCTTTTACCATGTGTGCATAGTGGTGGCAACAGAGGTATCTGCCTTTTTTGTTAAAGAGTAGTAATTATAGGACCCTGAGCTAATAGTATAGTAGTGCCCAGGAAGGGCATATCTTGGAAGAAGAAGGAACACTTATACCCAGAAAAAAGATACTGGCAGCATGGTTTGCCTCTTCTTCATAACTATTGAATATGAGCTGGGTTGAGCAGATACAGTATTCCAGACAAATATGGAGATACACATTAAAAAATGAGCGTAGAACTCAGAATTGCCAACTATTTGTTGAAAACCATTGCACTTGAAAAAGAATTATCAAACTACAAATAAAAGAATTAACAATTAGGAAATAGTTAATAGAACACAGGTCAAGACCCAAAAGTAATATCCTTAAAGAGATTTTAAAGGATGTAGTGATGATATAAATATAAACTAAGTTATCTTTGGAAATTAAAATTTTTTCAGGGAAAAAATATTAAAAACGCAGCAGATGGGCTTACTGGCCAAGAAGGCATGATTGAAGAGTGGAATAGTAAGCTATAAGATGAAGCTACAGATTCTTCCATAATTAAGCACTGAAGGAGAAAAGGACAGAAAGTACTTCATTATTCATTCAACAAATATTTATTGAGTGTCTGTTATGTGCCAGTCACTATATTAAGCAGTGACGATATAGTAATCAACAAAACTCACTCCCTGTCCTCATGGAGCTTATATTATAGTTGGGGATAAGAGCAATAGACAATAAACCAACACAGATAAATATATACTAAATATGGTGGAGGTAAGTCATGTAGAGAAAAAAAGTAGGGTGAAGGGTATCGAGAAAACCAAGAAGAGGGGTTAAATTTTCTGCTTTATATAAGTAATCAGTAGAGGCCTTACTGATAAGATTAACTTGAGCAAAGACCTGAAAGAAGTAAGGGAGTGAGCCCTTTAATATCTGGGGGAAGAGTGTATTGGATATAGAGAAGAACAGTATAATGCAAAGACTCCATATTGGAAGCATGCTAGGAACGTTCAAGGAATAACAAAGAATGTCGGTGTGGCTGGAACAGAATAAGTGAGGGTGAGAATGCCATGATAAAAGGTCATAGAAATGGTAGTTTATGTGGGGTTGGATGGGTAATTATGTAGAGCCTTATCATACATAGCAACAGATCAGAGGACAGAATGATAATATAGAAAAGAGTATATTGATCATGAATCATGTGATTCCTTTCAGCCTTTTAAAAATTTTGTGATTTTATGTGAACATCACATAGCTTCTATTTTAATATAGCTTCTATTTTAATGTCTTTCACAATAAGGCATGATATATGAATGATTTATATCAAATGTGATTCTTTATTATTTCATAAGTTGACAGATAGGAGGAACCATATCCTCCTTTGGTAATCACAATTGTTTTTGCTCCAAAAAAATTTTTCTCCCCTTTCACTATATATGAAGTGTGGAACAGTAATTGCTCTTTGATATTAATGTCTATTGTTCTTGGATATTGGGTTGTTAGGAAAGGTTGCATTAAGTTGAGTTCTTCTTAACCAAATATATAAATTGTATAACAATGAATGTTAAGTAATAATGTATATAGTGATATAAATCCTGCCATTTATCATTTTAAAATGATAAATGCAGCTTTAGGTTGTTTAAAATTTTTATGCATAATGGGATATAGCAAAAATATTTTGCCTTTTTGAAATTTTAAGATTCATATATATGCTATATTTATATTTTTGCCTTTTTAATATTTTTATTATTATGGATGCAGTATATATTTTCTACTCTCATTTTGTTCTTTAACCTGGCTTCCTGTTCTTTCTTTTTACTGACCAATTCTCTGAAATGAAACTGCAATCTTAAATTATATACACATGGTTATGAAAAGAAGACTATGATTTATTTTTGGAAATTCATAACCTGCTCTCTAGTTGAATTAAAGAAACTTTGGATGGAAGTTTTTGTAAACCTCTGGTTAAATGTTTAACACACTGAAAACTGCTGGAATATATCTTTATTATGTAAAGAAATAATGAGGAGAACAGTTGGCTTATATAATGATAAAAAGTGAAAAATTTTCAAAAATTGATATTTATTTAACTATTTTATTTTGAATAGATATCATAAACTGGGAACAGGATTTAATCCCAATACATTAGATAAACAGAAAGAAAGGCAAAGAGGTTTGCCAAAACAGGTCTTTGAATCTGATGAAGCTCCAGATGGCAGCAGCTACCAGGATGAGCAAGTAATACTTTTATTTTTAAATGACTATAAGAAGTTATTTTAAAAGAGTTTATTTTATTCATTGATTAATATATTTATTTTTAATGTTTTGCATGACAGGATGACCTTAAAAGACGTTCAATGTCAATAGACGATACTCCAAGGGGTAGCTGGGCCTGCAGTATTTTTGACTTGAAGAATTCACTTCCGGATGCTCTGCTTTCTAATTTACTTGATCGAACTCCAAATGAAGAAATAGACCGTCAGAATGATGATCAAAGGAAATCAAACCGTCACAAGGAACTCTTTGCTTTGCATCCATCACCAGATGAGGTATAGATATTTGGATATAAAGAAGCAAATAATTATTAAATAGATATTTTGGGAGTGTGAACTGTATATAGTATTATAGTAAGGTAGGGAGTAAAAAAATGACTATAATTTGTGTAAATGAAATAGACTTTTTATTCTAGTAAATTTATTTTTAATGAATAACTTCTGTGACTTGAGCACATTTATTATCTAATAATTTGTTTGTGAATAAACAGGTCATTATTTTTGTGTTCAATGGTGAAGACTAACAGTATTTGATTAATAAACTAAGTTCTTAAAAAATTGTAAAGAGTTGAAATATGATAAGCATTTTCATTTTGGTGTTGCTCGTCAATTTGTAGGAAGAACCAATAGAACGACTTAGTGTTCCTGATGTGCCCAAAGAACATTTTGGTCAAAGACTTCTTGTAAAATGTTTATCACTCAAGTGAGTATTTTGTTTACTGTATCCTTTTGTTTACTGTGTCTTTTTGAGAACCATTGTTCTTCTAGAGTTGAGCTTCAGAGCATTTTTGGCTCATAGGTAGAGATGACTCTGCCACAGCTATACGGTTAGTCTTGAAAAAACATTCACTGAAATAATACCTTTCTCTAGTATTACCAGACACTGTTCTTGGCTTGGGGATATAAAGACAAAGTATCTTTTTCCTTAAAGAGTTATTCATCTGTTACAAGGTAGGCTTTTTTTTTTTTTAATTTTGAAGTATATATTTTTTCCCTTGTTTAAAATAGAAAATGACTTCTGACCTAAAATCATTGAAGTGATATAGCTTACATTTATATTCTGCTTCACAAAGTGCTTTTTCTTAATTTGTTTCATGTTGTCTTCAGAGTAATTTTATAAGCTCTATATTATTTTCTTCATTTTACAAATGAGGGAACCAGGCTTAAAAGCATTAGCAGAGGTTAACTGGCATGCTCATTACTATGTAACTGAAAAACAAACTCTCTGCTCTTTTCATTCTATCATGTTAACATTATTAGTTAGTTAAATATTAGTTCTGACTTAGGAAAAAAAGTTTCAATTCATAAAGATTTCTAAAAGAAGCAATTCATAGGAATAGATCACTTCAATCTATAGATAACCTGGGACGTTTTCTTCCTTTGAAAGTTAAGCCTTTATATATTTAATTAGATTTATCTAGAAACCTGTTATGTTTAGTGCATGTATCTTTTGAATATCTGGACACCCGACATAATCTTTTTTTTAACAACTTTATTATGATATAATTTATGTGTCATAAATTCACCCTTTTAAAGTGTACAAGTCAGTGGTTTTTAGTATATTCTCAGAGTTGTGCAACTATCACTACTATCTAATTCCAGAACATATTCATCACCCTGGAAAGAAACTCTATACCTAGTAGTGTTCCTCTCAGGCTTCCGTAACAAAATACCATATACTGGGTGGCTTAAACAACAGAAATTTATTTTCTCACAGCTCTGGAGACTGAAAGTTGAAGATTAAGGTGCTGGTAGGATTGGTTTCCGATGAGGCCTCTCTTCCTGGCTTGCATATGGCAACCTTCCTGCTGTGTTCCATATGGCCATTCCTTTGTTCCTGAATGGAGAGAGAGAAGTCTCTGGTGGCTCTTCTTTTTCTATAAAGACACCAGTCCTGTTGCTTTAGGGCCTTGCCCTTATGATCTCATTTAAACTTGACTACCTCTTTAAGGCTCTAACACTAAATATAGTTATATTGAAAGGACTTCAACATATGAATTTTAGGGGGTGGGTGGCCACAGTGCAGCCTGTAACAATACCAATTAGTCCAAGTCCCTGGGTCCCTGGGAACCACTAACTTGCTTTGTTTCTATGAATTTACCTATTCTTAATAATTCATATAAATGGAATCATACAATGTGGCCCTTAGTGTCTGGCTTCTTTCACGTAGTATAATGTTTTCAAGATTCATCTATGTTGTAGAATATATCAGTACTTCATTCCTTATGTGACTGAAAAATATTCCAATGTGTATATACCATATTTTGTTGGTAAACATTTGGGTTATTTCCACTTTAAAAAAAAAATAACAGCTTTATTGAGATATAATTTACCTATTATGGAGTTTACCTAGGGTGTACCCAGTATACAGTTCACCAGTTCACCCAGTATACAATTTGGTGAGTTTTAGTATATTCACTTATTTGTGCAATGCCATCACAGTATTGAGATAATTTATTTTGGGAATGAAAATTTCTCTCTAATTATCTATTTTATATTTATTTTTAAACTACTTTATTCTTTCCTTCCTAAAGGTTTGAGATTGAAATTGAACCCATTTTTGCAAGTTTAGCTTTATATGATGTCAAGGAAAAGAAAAAGGTAAGGTTATATAATTTCAACATAGTCTTTTGTCATGATCATAGGTTTTAAGTTGTTTTATAAGCTGATTTTAAGTTGTTTTATAAAATAAATAAATGATGATTTTTTTGAGAATTATTAAACATGGATCTTTTAAAAGGAAAATAGAAATTTAAGTTATTAAGTCTTGTTAAATATTTCTTATTATGGAATAGTTTAGTTATATGTAGTTTTTATTCCATTAAAAGAGTTCCAAATGCCAGTAGCAAGGCAACTTTCTTTTAATTTACGAAATGGAAAATATAAGGAAAGCATTTTAGGCAATGTATAAAAGATGAGAATGATGATGACAGTGAATTTCTGTTGACATTATTTTCAAATTCTCACTAGATACAAGGTCATATATGTATAGTTTGAAAATATTCCTTCTTAAATACTGATCTTAGTTTTACTATCGTACTTTACAAAACGCTATCTCATACTGTGTTCTTAAAGTTCGAAACCTAAGATGTAGTAGATACTTGAAATGCCTTCAGTGACTTCTGCTGTTAATATATTACAGTTTAGTTTTCTGCAATGGAACTCTGCTCTAGCAACTTATATTTGCTAAATCAAAACTGCTGATATATTATTCATATAATTTTTTAAAGACTTAAATTTGGGGTAATTCATCTCAATAATAATCTCTTTATATACTTTATTAGCGGTTACATTTCTTATCAAAAGAGTTTGGGTTATGCTTTTTTAGAATATGTTTATTGTATTACATTTCCCAAATAGTTTGTACATTTCTTTTGCTTTGATTTAGACATGTAAAGATTGGTTAGTGAAAAATATGATAAACTGTGTATTATAGTATAATATTTTACTATCCATAATACTTTAAGGTTGAGTATGTATGATTTTTGTGAGCTTTTATAAAATGTACAGATTTAAAAATCTAATATATGATTGTATTGTTTAGATTTCAGAAAACTTTTATTTTGACCTTAATTCTGAGCAGATGAAAGGATTGTTGCGTCCACATGTACCACCTGCTGCAATTACCACCCTGGCAAGATCAGCTATTTTTTCTATCACTTACCCTTCCCAAGATGTTTTTCTTGTAATAAAGGTAAGAATAATGTTAAATATATTTGTTTATTCATATAGTCTGTATACTTTTCTTCCTATTAATATTGCAAGCTTTTCTAGGGCAAAGATTTTACCTTATTTTTTCATCTTAATGTTTCTTAACACAATGTTTGACATACACTCTAAGGGCTACCAAAGTTTTTCTTGAGTAGGCAGTTATATTAGTCTTCATTCTCCATAGAAACAAACCAATAGGATGGAGACACACACATGCACATGCACAAGGGAGAGAAAGACAGAGAGATGGGGAGGCTCGTGAGATTATGGAGGCTGACAAGCTGAAATATGTATGGCAGGCTGTCAGGCTGGAAATTCAAGTGAGTTGATGTTGAAGTTTTAAGTTTGAATTCCACAGGGCATCATACTGGCAACTCAGGTAGGGTTTCTGTGCTGTAGTCTTAAGAATCTTTCTCTGAGAAACCTCACACCCTGGGTGAACTGCGTAATAGGTGAATTATATCTCAATAAAGCTGTTATTTTTTTAAAGAGTCTTTGCCTTTACAGCTTTCAACTAATTGGATGAGACCTACCACATTATGGAAGGTAATCTACTGTACTTAGAGTCTACTGATTTAATCACTTCTAAATAATACCTTCACAGCAACATCTAGTATAGTGTTTAATCAAACAACTGGACATTGTAGCCTGGCTAAATTGACTTATACGATTAACCATGACAACTAAATTGACATAAAATTAACCATTACAGGAGCTATACTAATTTAATTACTCATCTCCTAAATGACATATATGCTAAAATCTAAATCATTGAGGTTATGGAGCATTATGATTTGACTGTCAGGCAATTAAAAATAAGGATCACAAATTTTAAAATTTGTATATTGCTAAGTTACGTAGCTTTAGGGTGCCTTAAAGAATAATTTACCTTCAATTGACCTTGACTTGAGAGTAGCCTTAAATATATTCCTTAATTATCTTTATTTTTATAGAAAATTATCATAAAAATATAATGAGTTTTATAATAAGGTTATAAGGGGAGTCATTAAAATGAATCCTGGTTACAGGAATAATAATGTCCTAATTTGTGAACATATTCCTATGAATTCAGGTTAAAATAAATCTTAGTTACAGTGAATAATTCTACAAGCAAAGATTTAGCAGCAGTGGTCTTTAGAAACTCAAAGTATTAAGTTAAACTCTAGATACGAATATAATTGACAGATACAGAAACAGTCATTTTACATGGGAAAATAGTAAGTTTTTATAAAATAGAACATATTTGAGGGAATGAGTTGGAAAAGTACAGATAATAGTTGAAATATTAGCTGCTTAAAATTGAGATTATTTAGTGACAAGATTTGGTTGTCATCATGGAAGTGAATGGCTTAGATAGGATTAAAAATAAGAAATTTTGAATGTAAATTTTCAATGTAAGTAAATAGATAAATCACTGCACATTTATATGATAGAGTACTATGGCCCTTAAAACCACAATTTGAAGAATTTTTAATGACATCGAAACTTGTGATACAATGCTTAGTGAAAAATAAGTCTGACCCAACTGTATAAAATATATACACACATACCTGCACACACATAAATGTATGTATATACATAGAAAAAGACTTTTGTAATTAAAAAAATAGTTAAAATGTTTAAATTTTAAAGGAAATGTATTTAAAGAAATGTAGTAGGTTTTATTTAATCACGTCTGGTCCATCAGGATGTTTTTGTTTTTGAGAGGAAAGTTCCCTTGATCTGTTTATCACTTAGTTATTGCTGTACAAGAACAAAATCGCAGTGGCATACAGACATTTAACATTTATTCAGACATATAAACATTTATTTGGTTTATGCATCTGAATTTTCTGCTGGTCAGCTTATCTAAGCTATGTATTCTTTTAGGTGATTATGTACCTTCAAGTGTCTGTAGGTTGCTTTATTGTCATTTGATTTAACTGCAGTTGTTCTTTTCTGTATCTCAAATTTTCTAGAAGGCTAACCTGGCATATTCTCATCACGATTTTAGATGTGCCAAAGAACAGACCCATTTGCACAGGCACTTTTCAAACCTTTGGTTACATCATGCTCACTAACATTCTGTTGGTCCAAAAAGGTCACATGACAGAACATAAGTCAAGGAGATGAGATGTATAGTTGGCTTCTTTATTGGGAGGAATTGCAATGTTATATAGCAATGAGAAGGGGAAAGGAAGGGTGAAGAAGTGAGACTATTAGTGCAATGTATCACTGTCTGCGATATTGGGATTCTGGCTCAGCCAAGATTATTAATTTCTCGCTTATTTTGGTGCCCTGTTTATTAGCATAGTTAGTCTCTGGTAAATATGAGAAGAGGTAATATTATTATGTTTGGGTTATTGTTTATGTAAGCCTGCTGTTTTAGAGAACAAAAACAGAAAACACATTGAAAGAAACCCACAAATAGATAAAGAAAACCTTGGGTTATAATAAGGTAATGATAATAAAGTGGGCTTAAAATTATTTAATTAAAATTTTTACTGAAGTGTCACATAATTATAGGAAGTACACAAAAGTCATAAAATAGTTTGATGAATTATCCCCAAATGAGTACACTTATTATGTTACCACCTGCCCAGGTTAAGAAACAAAATGTTACCAGAATCCCAGAAGCTGCCCTGTGCCCTATCTCATTCACTGCTCCCTTTTCCACAATCTTTGCCTGTTTTTGAACACTATGTTAATAGATCCAACAGTATTTATATTTTTTGTTTTGCTTTTTTCACTCTACATTATATGATCATGTGATTGCTCTATGCAGTAGTTTAAAAATTCATTTATATTACTTTGTAGTATTTCATGATATGAATTTATCATAATTTATCCATTTTACTGCTGATAGACATTTTAGTTCATTTAATTTTTTGACTTTTATCAGTAATTCTGAGAATATTTGCATTTTACGGTGATAGATGTATGTATTCATAGTTTAGTATATTCTTAGGAGTAGAATTGCTAACTCATACGATATTCGTATGAATAAGTTTCAGTTATTCACCTTTGGTATTTATCAGTGTCTTTTTAATTGAGATATAAAATACATATAATGAGATAAATACAGTATACAAATTTGAGGTAAACAACTTGGTGAATTCTTACACATGTATTAATCTATGTAATCACTTCTGAGCTCAAGTCATACAATATTTCAATTACCTCATCACCCTGGGGGTTCTTTTACTTCTAATTCTAGCTGCTACTGCTCATCTTCCTCCAGATGATTGGTACTCCAATGCCTATCACCATCTGTTACCATCATTTAGTTTTTCCTCTTCTTGAATTTCATATGAATGGCATTATACAATATATAATCTTTTGTGCCTATCTTCATTATCTTTCAGTATAATGTCTGTGAGTCATCCTTATTGTTATGTATAGCTCTAGTTTGTTCTTTTATTCTTACTGTTATGTCGTAATGTACTCCATTATATGACCATACCACAGTTTATTCATCCTGCTTAGATGAATAGATGGACTTTGATAGACTTTAGAGTTATTTTTTTTTTAGTGTACCTCTAATTTTCAATTGATTATTATGAATAAAGCTTCTCTGAATGTTCTTTAACAAGTCTTTTGGCGCACATGTATACTCATTTGTGTTTGATACTGCTGGCTAATAGAGTAGATGAATGTCTAGTAAAATACATCAGAATAGGTTCCCAGAGTGAGTCAACCATTTTACACCCTTACCAACACTGGTATTTGTCATTCTTCTTAATTATAGCCATTCTGGTATTCACTGTGGTTTTAATTTTCATTTTCCCTAATAATTAGAGACCATATTTGTATGCTTATTAGTCATTGGATATTCTTTTTTCAGAAATGCCTCTTGAACATTTTTATTGGGTTATTTTGGCTGCTTTTTCTTATTAATTATTGAATATTAATATATTCTAGATACCAGTTTGCTGTTGGTTATTTTTATTCCTCACATTTTTTTTGCCACTCTGTGTTTGCTTTTTCCCAGAATCTTATTCTTTGATGAACCAAAATTCATAGTTTACACATTATCTAATTTATTAACCTTTTATTTATGGCTTGGTATTTTGAGTTTAGTATGTGAAAGTTTTGCCTCCCTGAAAGTCAAGAACATACTTCTATTAAGTGATCTCTTGTAAGATTGTTTTACCGTTCACATATAGGTCTGTAATCTATATGAAATTGAGCTTTGTATTTGGCTTGAGATAGAGACGAAGATTAATTATGTTCCCCCCTCCCAATATGGATAACCAAATGACACAGTACTATTTATTGAAAAGATCGCTTTTTTTTCCTACTGCGTTTGCAAAGCCTGTTTTGTCATAAATCAAGTGTTCACATTTTTGAAGTTCTTTTTCTGGAGTCTTTTTTGTTGTTGTTGTTGTCCCGTTGGTCTGTGTCTTTTCTTGGCAACAGTACTATACTGTTTTAATTATTGCAACTTTTTAACGATAGTATACTTTCCCCCCAACTTTATTCTTCAAGATTGGCTTGACTGTTCTTGACCCTTAACATTTTTGTATGAATTTTTGCTTATCAGTCTCTCTCTCCAATATGAGCATACTCTCTTTCTCTCAAGTTCCTGGAATGTTGACTGAGATTGCATTAAATATACAGACAAGTTTGAGATAGTTATCTTTAAACTATTGAGTTTTCTAATTATTGAACATGGTATATCTCTCCATGTTTTTAGGTCTTTTCCTCTCCTATCTTCCTAGTAATTTGATATTTTTGATTCTATTATAAATGATGTTATTAAATTTAAAAAATTTTAAATTATATACAGAATTTTATTTATCACTGTTATATAGAAATTTGGTTATCTTTTTTTGTAAACTTTTATATATGTTTAGTAACATGCACAAACTGTACACCTTCATTAATATTTACATACTTAGTTATGTAACTAACATCCAGATCAAGATATAGAATATTACCCAACAGCTTTCTCTGTGCCTTTAACTTCTTTTAAAACTTTGTATAAAAGGAATCATAGTATATGTTCCTATGTCTTGCATTCTAAAGAATTATGACTGTAAGATTCATATAGAAGTAATTTACTTTTCATCCTATATAATATTTTGTTATATGAATATATCAGAGTTTTTTTTTTGTTCATTTTAATTGTTGATGAACATTGGGATTATTTCTAGCTTTGGCTATTATATATAAGTAATGCTACTTTAAACATTCTTGTATATGATTTTTGATATAATTATGTTTTCATTTCTATTTAGTATATAGGTAGGTATTGAATTACTAGATCATATTATAGCTTAAGTTTTATTAGAAATACCAGTTTTACAACATGGTTAATTTAGTTAATTTAGAATTCTCTTCCCTCAGGAGGCCTTAAGAATTTCAGTTCCATTTTCTCCCTTAACACTTAATATCATCAGATTTTATTGTATTTTGCAATTTAATTTAATTTTATTATGCATTTTATTTTCTGGTACATCTGCAAGATTATATTAGTTTGGTTTTAATTTACAGTTTTCTGATGACTAAGAATATTGACTGATTTATGGCCATTTGAATATTTTGTGAAGTGATTTTTCAAATAGTTCATTTTTAACTTATTTGTAAGTGATTGTAATATAGTGTACATAATACACATAAATTTTAAGTGTGCATAGCTCACATAAATTTTAAGTAGAAAAAAATATACACCTGTGTAATATCCATTTCATTGGATTGTTTTTATTTATATATCTTTCATTCACTAATTTGAAGTGAATTTTATTATGTGCTAAGTTTATTATGTGCTAAATTCCTGTATATACTTGATTTGCTTTCTAGGCTTTCATTCTGTTTTATTTACATTTCTTTTTTAAAAAATGTTAAACATTATATAGGGGTCAAGTAAGACAATTTGGAGAAAAATGATAAATAGAAACTATTCTATTGACCACTAAAGAATATTATTTTGTGAATTCTTTTTTATTGTAATTTTGTATTTTGATTTTATATTAAATGGAGATGAATTTACAACTTGTGGCTTTTATTTATATTTTAAATTATAAAATACACATGACAAAATTTATCATCTTCATCATTTTTATGTGTACAGTTTAGCATTAAGTATGGGCATGTTGTTGTGTAACCAATCTGTAGAAATTTTCTTCTTCTAAAACCAAACTTTTTACACACAACTTATTTTCTCTTCTTCCCACCTGCTGTCAACCAATTTTCTGCTCTCTGTTTGTATGAATTTTACTACTGTAGATACCTCGTATGAATGCAATCATACAGTAGTTGTCTTTTTGTCACTGTCTTATTTTTCTTAGCATAATGTTTTCAATTCTCCACTTCTTTTTTAGAGACTGAAGAATATTTCAGTGTGTTTGTGTATGTGTGTATGTATGTACATATACCATGTTTTGTTTATCTAACTCTTATTTCGGTGGGCATTTGGGTTGCTTTCATCTTTTGGCTATTGTGAATAATGATGCTGTCAACATGTTGTACAAATATCTGTTTGTGTCCCTGCTTTCAATTCTATTGGATGTATACTCAGAAATATATTTCATGAATTATATGGTAATTCTATTTTTAATTTCTGAGGAACTTTGTACTGTTTTCCATAGCAGAGACCCATTTCACATTTCACTAATAGTGCACAAAAGTGCCCATTTTTTTATATCCTTGCCATTTGTTATTTTATTGTAGCTATCCTGATGGATATAAGGTGCTACATTGCTGTGGATTTTATTTGCATTTTCCTAATGATTCCTTATGTTGAACATCTTTTTATATGTTTGTTAGCCATTTGTATATCTTCCTTGGACAAATATCTATTCAAGTTCTTTGCCCATTTAAAAATCAGATTGCTGTTGTTTTGTTGTTGAGTTATAGGATTTCTTTTTCTATTTTGAATATTTTCTTGTTATATAATGATTTCTCTCAATGATCTCTTTTGTATATACCTTTATGCCAGTACTACACTGTTTTGATTACCTTGGTTTGTATTGTTTTGAAATCCATAGATATGAGCCTTCTAACTTTTTCTTTTTCAAAAAATGTTTATTTTGATTCTTTAAAGTTCTTTGAGATTCCATATGAATTTTAGGATGATTTATCTAGTTCTGCAAAAAAAATGATTTTGATAGAGATTATATTAAATCTATAGATTTCTTTGGGTATGATTGATATCTTAACTATATTATGCCTTCCAATCTATGAATATGGGATGTCTTTCCATTTGTTGGTATTTTCTTTAATTTTTTCACCACCATTATAGTTTTCAGGATACAAATTTTCACCTTCTTAGTTAATTCTGCAGTATTTTATTCTTTTTTGATAATATAAATGGAATTGTTTTCTTAATTTCCTTTTCGAATTGCTTATTGTTAGTGTGTAAAAATGTAACTGATTTTTGTGTGCTTTGTATCCTGCAACTTTGCTGAATTCATTTATTAGTTCTAAAGGGTTTTGTGTGTGTGTGTGTGTGTGTGTGTATGGAATATTAGGGTTTTTTATATAAAAGATCATGTTGTCTGTGAACAGAGATAATTTTACTTCTTTCTTTCCAATTTGAATGTATTTAATTTCTTGCTTAATTGCTCTGGCTGAGGCTTCTAGTACTTTGTTGAATAGAATTAGCAAAAGTGATCATCCTAACCTGTTCCTAATCTTAGAGGAAAAACTTTTAGACTTTCACCATTGAATATGATGTTAGCTGTGGGTTTTTCATATATGACCTTTATTATGTTGAGGTTGCTTTCTCTTTTAACTAGTTTGTTGAGTGTTTCTGTCACTGAATTTTGTCCAGTGCCTTTTCTGTATTATTTGAGATGATCATGTGTGTTTTTTTGTTTCTGTCATTTTTTAAATGTGGTGTGTATTACATTGATTAATTTTATACTTTGAACCATCCTTGCATTCCAGTCTGATTGCTTTTTTTTTTTTTAAGCTTGAGTAATCCTTACTTTTTTGTCTTGACAGCTAGAAAAAGTCCTACAGCAAGGAGACATTGGAGAGTGTGCAGAACCATATATGATTTTTAAAGAAGCAGATACTACCAAGGTAGAATATCGTACCTCTCGTTTTCCTAACTTTTGTATTCATTAGCAGTCACTCCCCATTCCCCTCAAATCCCCAAACCCAACCCTGAAAAACCTCTAGTTTCCCAAATTATAATTTGGGAGACTATACAAAGCATGTTAAAAAATTTTACTACTAATTCATTTTTTCTATTAGCTTACTCACTTTTTTATAGTCTTCTTTATTTTCTTTGTCACTTAGCTTGTGTCATGTATTGTGCTATTCTTTAAATTCTCCCTCACTCCCAAAGTAATTAATTTAAAAAACTTTTCTTGGCAAGTAGTTAATTCAGCTCAATTCCTAAATAATTAAATTTTCCTGTTTTTACAAAATAGTGATATTGATGGAACTTTCCTTAGCAAACCAAAAGTGTTTTAGGCTTCTAACTACAAGTAATTAAGGAAAATGGTAAACATAGGAAATATAATCTCTGTTTTGCAATGAAATGACTAATTTCTATACTTTGGATAAATTTATAGAGCAAAAGTAATTGTTCAACAGTAGGTACCAAATTCCAGGTACCTTGAGTTAGCTGCAAGAATAACAGGTGATCTTGGATCTCAGATTTGTCATCAGAGTATATCTCACCAACTTCTGTATGAGAAGAATATGTGAGATATTTGTTGTAGGTTTTTACCTTTGGACCACTGATTGGCCACCTTAGTATTTGTTTCAGGAATAGCCTAAAACTTGAGCCAGCCTCAGATGTCTTCCAGATAGGCATATACTGTTTGGACCATTAGCTTTTTTCAGGGTTTAGTTCTTTTGTAATACTTTTTTCTTTGCTTCTTTTATTACAACTGTGGGCTTATTATTGGCCTATTTTTACCTCCCACTCGTACCTCATGATTATCATAAGTTATGGATTATTTCAAAGTGGATTAAGTGCTTCCATATTTTTTAGAATATTAAAATTCAGCAAGTCATAACCTAGAATATTTTGTAGTTTTCAGTTGCTGACTAGAACATGGTTGTTTCCTTTCAGAAAGTAGTACTTGCAGTACATAACATGTTTGACATTTGTTCTCCTTTCTTTTCTCCAAAGATGAGGTAATCACAAAAATTTCAAAGACTTACTCTATATATACATTTGTAGAACATGTTGAGGTTGTTCAGTGGTTAAGATAATACACTATTAATTCATCTCTGAAAGGATCAAGTTATTTTTCCATCTTTCCTGAGAACTGAGAATTCTTAACCTATTTCTTATAAAATAGCCTTTAATTCATTTTTTTAGCATAATCATATAATGTATAAAGTTTTTTTTTGCAGAATAAGGAAAAATTGGAGAAGCTGAAAAGTCAAGCCGATCAGTTTTGCCAAAGACTTGGGAAATATCGCATGCCTTTTGCTTGGACTGCGATCCATTTAATGAATATTGTTAGCAGTGCTGGGAGTTTGGAAAGAGATTCTACAGAGGTAGAAATAAGCACTGGAGGTAAGACTGTTTTACATAAAATATTTCTAAGTATAATTTTTTCTGTTTTCTAATATAGATTTGTTTTATTTGTAGACTTTGCAATGTAATGAGGCATAAAAGGGTCTTTTTTTGCCTTTTTTCTTTAAAATCTTTATTGAAATGTGCCATTTACATATGAACCATTCACCCATTTAAAGTATATAATTCCAGTGTTTTTTGGTATAGTCACAGTATTCTGTAACCATCATCACAATCTAATTATAGAACACTTTTGTAGTCATTAACAGTCACTTTCCCTTCTCCCCAAATCCCCAAACCCAACCCTAATCTACATAGTATGTATGGATTTGCCTGTGCCAGTAATTTCATATCAGTATAATTACACAATATGTAGTGTTTTGTGATTAGCTTCTTTCAGCAAGATATTTTAAAGGTTTGTCCATGTTGTAGTATATATCAGTATTTTATATCTTTTTATTGCCGTATAATAGTCCATTGTATTAATATATCACATTTTATGTTTTCATTCATCAGTTGATAGACATTGAGTTGTTTTAACTCTGGTTGTTATGAATAATGCTGAAATGAACATTCGTGTACATATATATATACACACACACACATATATATATATAGCAAGCTACAAGAGAAATTACGGGGTCATTTGATACTTCTATGTTAAACCTTTTGAACAATTATCAGATTGTTTTCCAATGGATCTGCACCATTTAAAAATTTCGGTAACACTGAATGAAAGTTCCCATTTTTCAATATCTTTGCCAACACTTTTGTTATCTGTTCTTAGATTATAGCTATCCTAGTATAGGTGAAGCGGTATCTTATTGTGGTTTTAATTTGCCTTTTCCTGATAGCTAATGGTGTTGAGTATCATTTTGTGTACATTGGCTATTTTTATATCTTCTTTGGAGAACTATGTAGTTGTATCTTTTGCCCATTTTTTAACAGCTTTTTTTATTTTATTACTTAGTTCAAAAGTGGCTTTTTTGTATTCTTATCGTTGAATTAGAGTTCTTTATTCTGGATACAGACCCCTTATCTACTAAAGGATTTACAGATGTTTTCTTCTAATTTGTAGGTTGTATTTTTTATCCTCGATGGTACTGTTTGCAGCACATAAGTTTTGAATTTTGATGAAGTTTGTTTTATATGATTTTTCCTTTGTTGGTTGTGCTTTCGGTGTCATATCTAAGAAAGTGTTTCCTAACACAAGATTAAGAAGATTTACTTGTATAGTTTTATCTAACATTTATAGTTATAGCTCTTATATTTAGGAATAATTCATTTTGAGTTAATTTTTGTACGTGATGAGAATTAAGGGTCCAACTTCATTCTTTTTATGAAGATATCTAGTTGTTCCAACACCATTTGTGAGAAGACTATTCTTTCTCCCATTGAATGGTCTTGTCATTCTTGCTGAAAATCAGTTGACTGAAGGCGTATAGATTTATTTTTGGACTTTCAATTCTATACCATTGATTTTTATGTCTGAGCTTATGCTACTATTATACTGTCTTTATTAATTTAGCTTTGTAATAAGTTTTGAAATTGGGAAAAGTGAGTCCTCCAACTTTTTTTTATCCTTTTTCAAGATCGTTTTGACTATTTTGGATCCCTTATATTTTCTTATGAAGTTTAAGATCAGTTGTCAGTTTTTGCATAAAGGCAACTGGAATTTTGATAGGAATTACACTGAATCTGTAGATCAGTTTCTGGAGCCCTCAACTATATTAAGTCTTGCAATCCCTGAACAAGGAATGTTTTTTTGTTTGTTTAGATCTTAAAATTTTTTTCAATGTTTTATAGATTTCATTGTACAAGTTTTACCCTTCTCTTGTTAAATATATACCCAAGTATTTTATTGGTTTTTGATGCTATTTCAGATGGAATTGTTATCTTAATTTCATTTGCAAAATGTTCATTTCTAGTGTACAGAAATGCAATTAACTCTTAATATTCATTGTGTACTTTGAAACTCTTTGAACATGATTATTAATTCCATTTCTTTTAAATTTTTTGGATTCTTTAGGATTTTCTATATACAAGATCATGTCATGTATAAATAAAAATAGGTTTACTTTTACATTTGCAGTCTAAATGTTTTTTATCTCTCTTTCTTTTCTAATTATGTTGATTGGAACCTCCTGTACAATATTAAATAGAAGTGGCAAGAGTGGACATCCTTGTCTTGTTCTTGACCTTAGGGGGAATGTATTCATTCTTTCTTTCACCATCAAGTCTGCTGTTTGCTGTAGGTTTTTCATAGATGTAATTTAGTAGAATGAGGAAGTTTCCTTCTATTCCTAACTATTTTAGTGTTTTATCATGAAAGTTTGTTGACTTTTGTCAGATGTGTTCTCTGCCTCTATTTAGATGATTTGTATGACTTTTGTCCTGTATTCTTTTAGTATGGTATATTGCATTAATTGATTGGTTTTTGGATGTTAAACTAGTCTTACAATTCTGGGAGAGTCCCATTTGGTCATGGTATATAATCTTTATATGGCCATCGGAGTCTGTTTACTACTATTTACTTAGTATTCTTGCTTCTAAATTTATAAAGGATATTGGTCTGTAATTTTCTATCTTATATCTCTGTCTGGTTTTAGTTCAGGGTAATACTGGCTTCCCAGAATGAGTTGTGAACTGTTCTTTCTATTTTTTGGAAGAGTTTGTGAGGGATTGGCATTCTACTTTGAAAGTTTAGAAGAACTCACTAGTGAAGCTGTCTTGGCTTGGTTTTTTCTTATGTAAGTTTTTTTTTAATTACTAATTACATCTCTTTACTTGTTTTAGACCTAGCATGTTTTCTCTTTTATCTTTAGTCATTTGCAGTACTGCATATCTTTCTAGAAATTTCATTTTCTTTAAATTATCTAATTGTTATCTAATTTTTGCTATTGACCTATAGTTATTCATAGTATTACATTTTATTCTTTTTAAGGTCTGTAGTGATGTTTCTTTTTTATTATTGATTTTAGTAATTTGAATCTTTTCTATTTTTTCTTCATCAGTTTAGCTGAGGTTTTTAAAATTTTATCTTTTTGAAGAACCAGTTTTTGGTTTTATTGTTTTTTTCTTATTGTTTTTCTAGTTTTTATTTACTTTATTTCTGTTTAGCTATTGTCTATTTTTGTATCTTTTGTAATGCTTACTTTGGGTTTAGTTTTTTTTTCTAGTTAAAAAAATAATTTATTATACTTTTTTTCGTTTTTTTAAAGTTTATTGGAGTAACATTGGTTAATACAATTATATAATTTTCAGGTGTTCATTATAATTTGACATCTATATAGTCTATTGTCTTTTTCTAGTTTCTTAAATTGTAAGATCAAATTACTAATTTGAGATGTCTTTTTTTAATATAGGCATTTGTATCTATGAATTTCTTTCTGAGCATGGCTTTAGTGATATTCTATGTATTTTGAGATGTTAAGTTTTGATTTTTATACATCTTAAGTATTTTTTAATTTCTTTTGTTATTTTCTTTTTGACTCTTGGTTATTAAAAAGTGTACTCTTCACTTTTCACATGTTTATAAATTTCCCTAATTTTCTTTCGTTATTGATTTATAGTTTAATTTCACTTTCTTGTAGAACACGTTTTATATGATTTCAGTCTTACTGAATTTATTTTTTTTATGGCTAGTACAGACGTACATCAGAGATATTTCGGGTTTGGTTCCAGCCTACTACAAATAGTACAATAAAGCAAGTCACACAAATTTTTTGGTTTCTCATGCATATTAAAGTTATATTTATACTGTTCTGTAGTCTGGTAAGTGTGCAATAGCATTATGTCTAAAAAAATATACCTACCATCATTAAAAATATCGCTAAAAATTGCTAACCATCATCTGAGTCTTCAGCGAGTTGTAATCTTTTTGCTGGTTAAAGGTGTTGTCTCCATGTTGATGGCTACTGACTGATCAGAATGGTGGTCACTGAAGTTTGGAGTGGCTGTGGCAGTTTCTTAAAATAAGACATCAATGAAGTTTGCCACATAGATTCAGTTTTTCTTTCACTAATGATTTCTCTGTAGCATGCACTGCTGTATGGTAGCATTTACCCATAGTAGAACTTCTTTCAAAATTGAAGTCAATCCTCTTAAACACTGTTGCAGCTTTATCATGTAAGTTTATGTAATATTCTAAATCCTTTGTTGTCATTTCAACAGTCTTCATAGCATCTTTAGCAGGAGTAGAGTCTGTCTTAAGAAACCATTGTTTTTGTTCATCCATACGAAGCAACTTCACCTGTTAAAGTTTTATCATGAGATAGCAGCAATTGAGTTACATATTCAGGCTCCACTTTTAATTCTAGTTCTCTTGCTATTTTCACCACATCTGCAGTTACTTCCTCCACTGAAGTCTTCAACTCCCCAAAGTCATTCATGAGACCTGTAAGTCAGCTTCTTCCAAAATCTTGTTAATATTGATTTTTTTCCTCTTCTCATGAATTGTGAATATTCTTAATGGCATGTAGAATGCTGAATATTTCCAGAAGGTTTTCAGTTTACTTTTCCCAGATCTATCAGAGAAATCACCATGGCAGCTATAGCCTAATGAAGTGTATTTCTTAAATATAAAGTTTGAAAGTTGAAATTACTACTTGATCCATGGGCTGCAGAATGAATGTTGTTTTAGCAGGCATGAAAATAATATTAATCTCGTCCATCTCCAACAATACTTGTGAGTGACCAGGTGCATTTTCAATGACCACTAACATTTTGAAAAGAATCTCTTTTTCCCCACCCCCTAAGCAGTAGGTCTTAACAGTGGGCTTAAAATATTCAGTAAGCCATGTTGGAAATGGATGTGCTGTCATCCAGGCTTTGTTGATCCATTTATATAGCACAGGCAGAGTGGACAGTGTAATTCTTAACGGCCCTAGAATTTTCGGAATGGTAAATAATCATTGGCTTCAATTTAAAGTCACCAGCTGCATTGCCCCTAACTAGAGAGTCTGCTTGTTCTTTGAAGCTTTGAAACCAGGCACTGACTTCTCTTCACTAGCTATGAAAGTCCTAGATGGCATTTTCTTACAATATCAGGCTGTTTTGTTTGCATTGAAAATCTGTTGTTTAGTGTAGCCACCTTCAGTAATTACCTCAGCCAGCTCTTCTGGATAATTTGCCACAGCTTCGACAATGGCACACTTGTTGCTTTACCTTGCACTCTTACATTACAGAGACGACTTCTTTCCTTAAACCTTATGAACTGTGCTAGCTTGGTTCAGACTCTTTGTTAGCTTCAAACTTTTCTTCTGTAGCTTCCTCACCTCTCTCAGCCTTCATATAATTGAAGATAGTTTACACCTTGCTCTAGATTAGGCTTTGGCTTAAGGGAGTGTTGTGGCTGGTTTGATTCTCTGTCTGGACTTCTAAAACTTTCTTCATATCAACAATAAAACTGTTTTGCTTTCTTATCTTTTGCATGTTCACTGGAGTAGCATTTTTAATTTCCTTCAAGACCTTTTCTTTTACATTCACAATTTGGCTGTTTGGTGCAAGAGGCCTGGCTTTTAGCCTCTCCCAGCTTTCAACATGTCTTCCTCACTGAGCTTCATCATTTCTAGCTTTTGATTTAAAGTGAGAGAAATGCTACTCTTCCATTCACTTGATCACATAGAGGCCATTGTAAGTTATTAACTGGCCCAATTTCAATATTGTTGTGTCCCAGGGAATAGGGAGGGCAGAGGAGAGAGTGAGAGATGGAGAACAACTGTTCATTGGAGCAGGCAAAACACATATGATATTTATTAAGTTTGTTACTTTATCTGGGTACCATTTGTGGTACTCCAAAACGATTACAGTAATAATGTCAAAGATCACTGATTACACATCATCATAACAAATATAATAACAATGAAAAAGTTTGAAATATTGTGAGAATTATCAAAATGACACAGACATGAAGTGAGCAAATGCTCAGAAAAAAGGCGCCTAATAGACTTGCTCAACGCATGGTTGCCGCAAACCTTCAGTGTGTGGGAAAACATAATATATGCAATATGCAATAAAGCGAAGTATAGTAAAATGAAGTATGCCTGTATGTAGTTTGTCTCAGAGAATGTGCTTAAGAATGTATATTCTGCTTTTGCTTAGTAGAGTGTATTTCAGATGTCTGTTAAGTCTAGTTTGTTTATAGTTTTTTTTTAACTCTTATATTTCCTTATTGATCTTTAACATAGTTCTATTGGTTTTAAGTAGTAAGGTTACCAAGCAAAGACTGTAAATGTAAGTAATCTTTAAATTCTGTTTCATACTCGAGTACCAAGACTGTGGGACTAAAACAGGACTAAAATTTTCATTGTATTGAATATTTCCTAGCAAATACATAGTTCCTCTGTAGCTCCTCTTCATAGTTCATTTTGGATATATATATAATCTTTGTGTGGTAAAGACTTATTTTAACTGGAGAAGTTTTAAAAAAAGAACCAGAAATTTTTAAGTGTAGTACTTCCTTACTGATCACTCCAGAAGCGAAATTCTTCTACTGTGATCAGTATGCTGAGTGGATAATTTTTCAACCTCAGTGCATTTTTTTCTGTGTTTAGAAAGCTGCTTTAAAACAAATGTTAAATATTATAAAAATTAATATCTTACTTTTTTTCCTTGGTAGAACGAAAAGGGTCTTGGTCAGAGAGGAGAAATTCTAGTATTGTTGGTAGACGATCACTTGAAAGGACAACAAGTGGAGATGATGCTTGTAACTTGACCAGCTTTCGACCTGCTACGCTCACTGTGACGAATTTTTTTAAGCAGGTATTGTTCTGTCATGAAGAAATTCTAGGGGCCTCTTTGTACGTGAATTTCTTTTGGTTTCAGAAAAGTCATAATTGTACATGCTCATGTAGTACATGTACATGTAATAATTGATTATGATTTCAAGAAATTTGAAAAAACTAAAAATAGAACAAATAAAAAAATTAAAAATAAACAATAAGGTTTATAGCTATTTTATCATTAAACAACATTAGGTAATAATGCCTCAAAATCAATCTCTACTTCTATATTCTATTTTTTAATTGTAATATTTTAATTTTTCCTAAACATTGATGATTTGCTTAGAGAGATTCTGTGGTTACATCTGTCCTCCCCATGCAAGCTTTTTTTTACCTCACCTATTACATCCATCGTATATGGAGTAGAACTTTGAGGTTCTAATAGTGCATTTCTATGCTAAAATGCCATCGTTGTTTTTACAGGTGAGTTTATATGTCCATGAAGTTCTTAAAGGTATTTTATTCTTTGCAAGTATGTTCCCTATACTTCAAATCATGAATCAAATCAGTATTTTTTAAATGTTGGTTATAATCCATTAATGGTAATGGAAATTTAGTAGATAATACCCTGCTTGAAAAAAAAAAGCAGTAGAATAGAAATATAATAGTGCATTACACATAATGAGGTTAAATATTGCTTCAGTGAGCTTTCTCCTCCCCCCGCTTTTGTTTTGTGTATGTATGCATGTGTATATGTGCATACTAGGTTTTGATGTAAAATAAATTTTATACTGCGACTCAAGATTGGAAAATTTGGAAACCCATTGTCCAGATGACCAGAACCATATACGAATGAGTAAAATTTATATTAATGTGACAAACTGGAAAATAATACCATGTATGTACTTTAGATCAGATTAAAGAAAAATACTAAGTGTTGCCTCAAAATTCTTTTTAAAGATGTTACTCTATATAAGAGGAGGAAATCCTGGCTTTGACACCTTATAACTTCAAAAAGCAATATTTTAGGACAGGATGTGCCATGAGTTGACAGATAGCAATCTATTTGAAGCCCCTTTCATAGTTATATATCAATAGCATTTATAGGCAGCTTCTCTGAAAGACTCAATTGGAAAATAAGGCAGCTAAGAAGTGTCTGAAATGGTAAGAGTCTTTTTCATTGTGGACAGTAATACAAGAAAGAATCTAGAAAAGGACACAGTGTTACTTAGATGAGGTGATAGGCCAAGTATAGCTATGGGAACAAGGCAGTAGATTTACCTGATAAATTGATAGAACCTTGCAGCTATGACATTTCTCTTTTTTTGTACTTCTTCAGCTGCTATATCACTTTGCCACTATTTCCACAGCTCTTTTTTTATTTCTTCAGCTGCTTTATTATTGAACTGGTATTATAAACTTAAATCAAGGGTCATCCGTCCTCCTACTCACCTATATTTATTCAAAAATATATTTTGAGCATTCACTACTGGAGGTTAGAAACTAGCACAGAGTGATTGTGAAATCTTAAAGGTAAGTGATTGCTGGAGACATGGAGTAATGGAAAGCAATTACCCTTGATTTTGTACAGTTCCATATTTTTTTAGCAGCATATACAATTTTTATAAGTATTTTTAAATAGCTAGGATATTATATATAAAGCAAATGCAAATTAAGTAAAAAGCAGAGATTACAGTTTTAGAATTCAAGGCACAAGTTTTTTATAAATGAGATACAGAAGGCAATTTGTTTTTTTAATTAATGAGATATTACTCTCCATGCTTGTAATATACTAATGATTGTTTATGTGCAGATTTGGAATGTGTCATGCTAAAATTATTAGTAATACATGAAGATTTAAAAACAAAATCAAACCCACATATTAGTTTTAAGGACATTTGTTCTATTTGTTAAAAGGTTGATAAGTTATCCATTGTTCCAGGATTATGCAACAGTAAATATGTAGTGTGGAGAAGGGATGTCAGCTATGCTCATTCACATGTTTGGAAGTTAGGTGGTATCAGCTGATGTAGTTTGACTTCTGAGAAGACCGAAATGACTCAGATCTCTTCAATGTCTCTTAATTTATACTTTCATCCTCTAGCAGGCTAGCTTGGTCATGTTTTCATAGCAGTGGCGGAAGTTCAAGAGAGAGAACAAGCTCACATTTTTGCAGATGTTTTTCAGGTTTCTCCTACCATGTTTGCTTATTGGCCAAAGCAAGTCACATGCTTTGGGGAGGGAATTATGCCCCACCTAACCAAAGGCATAGAAACAGGGGGCCAAGAATGGAGACCAATAATATAATCAATTTAACAGGTTAAGTAGATAGAAATAATTAAGTCTAGAGATAATCTGAATGTATTATAGTTAGGACCATTTAAAGATCTATATTAATTTTATACTCAAAAGGAGAGAATATACTGCTTTAGCAACTGATGGAACATTTACAATAATTAATCATATATTAGGTCACTGAAAAAACTCATAAAGTGAGATTCTCTAACTGTAAATCAAACCTAAAACCAACTTATAAAAGTATTAACAAAAAGTTCCAACCCCTTAGAAGTTAAAAATCACTTTTCTAGATAATGGAGTAAAGGAAGATCAGTTCTGTACCCACTTTACAGCAGTGAGCCAAAGGGATATGGGTCAGAGTAAGCTCATGGTAATAAAGTAGCCTTAAATATATTCATTACCAAGTAAGATAAAAAGATAATATATGAACTATGCATTAAAAACAGTAAGATATCAAATGCAGGAGGTTTGGATTAATAAAATCTAAAAACTGACTCTTGAATAAAAATAAAATCAATCTCTACCTTTTTAATTGTAAAAAAATACTACATTATTAAAATTATTAATTGAAAATTTTATATTAATTAGATATAGTGTCGTTTTTTTTGTATCTTTTCCCATTTATTAAAGTCTTTTCAGAGTGTCTTTCTGGTCTTAGTATCAGGATCATTGTCCTTTTCTTTAAGAGCAGTTTTTTGTTGTCATGTCTTTACTTTTTCAAATTAGTCAATGCTGTATATTTTGCATTTAAGAAATTTGGTAATATAAAGTTGAAAAGACAAATATAAATTTAATAATAGCAAATTTATAAGGCTGCCACACACACACACACACACACACACACATTTTGTATTCTGTTTATATTCTTTCTTTTCATCAACTTGTGTTGATTTTCTGTATCTTAGAGGGTCCTATAATTTATATACATAAGTTATAATGTATAAAATTATATATTATATGTAGTAAATATATAAAATTTAAAAATAACAGTATTATAACTCAATAAAATTTGAAAGCATAAAAGGAAGTAGGCCAGCATATTTATTTTTAATCATGATTATATTTTACTTTTCATTCTGACTAAATTGAAGAAAGAAGAGCAATATAATTTATTTCAATCTATTATATTTGTTTTAGCAAATTATTTTTTTTTGTTTTTAAAATCAGGAAGGAGACCGCTTAAGTGATGAAGATCTGTACAAATTCCTTGCTGATATGAGAAGGCCATCTTCTGTTTTACGGAGACTAAGACCGATTACAGGTATATTAAAATTTTGAGTAGAAAAGACTATAACTTATCACTAATATATTGCATTGTTTGTAATTGTGTATTCTTTTTTTTCTCTTATCTTGCACATGTCTTTCTGTGCTCAGTGCTGATCAGTCTTCTCATTATTCTACTCTTACGTGGTCTAATAGTTTGGATGCAGGATTTGAGTACTGAAATGAGAATGATGAATAATATTGTGGCTTAAAATTATTTTTTATCTTTATCTTTATATGCAGCTCAGCTGAAGATAGACATTTCTCCAGCACCTGAAAATCCCCATTATTGCCTAACCCCAGAGCTACTTCAAGTGAAGCTTTACCCTGACAGTAGAGTTAGACCTACCAGAGAAATTTTGGAGTTTCCTGCCAGGGATGTTTATGTTCCAAACACTACTTACAGGTAACACACTTTAATTTTAGGGAATTCTGAAATAAGATACTTATATATTAAAATATTAAAGTAGAAATAGAATGCAACTTTACAAAAATATTTTGTAGCTTTGTCACATACCCCATTTCTTACTACATGATTTTATTACTGGTGCTCTATTAAGCTTTTACTCTGTGCTAGCTATAATGTTAATTATATTACATGCATTATCCTTCTTGGTCCTCATAGCTGGAAGTAGGTGTTACCTTTTTAGAAGTGAATAAACTAAGGGATAGAGAGTTGTATACTCAAGTATACTTGAGTGTGTTGGATCTAGCATTTGAATCATGGACTATTAGGTTAAAATATTTGAACTCCTAGTTACTCTATTTCCTCAAATATTCTTATTAACGGAATTTAGCATTACACATTAATCAAGTTTATGTGCCTACACTGTATTTGAACAATAAATCAATAATATTTGATGAGTATATGCTACTTAGAGAATACTTGACATAAGGTTGTTGGATAGGCTTTTCAGGCTGAAGACTACATAACTCCAGGGTACCATTTATGTGTATTTTTTACGAATGATGCTCCCTTTATTTGTGAATGCTGAGACCGTGACTTGACATATCTGTCGGGACATCTAATAGGGCAGCTCAGACATAAGATTCTTACCCAATCTTCCTTGTCTTTGCATATTTCACCACCAGTATTCCTGATCTAAGTAGTGACTTCGACTAGTGTTTTAAAGGTGGAAAAGGTGAGAAATATTGGATTTGGGATACATTTTGAAAGTAGAGCCTACAAAACTTATTGGAAGAGTAAATGTGAGGAGTAAGAAAAGAAGAGAAGTCATTTTGGTTCCCTCAATTTTGGCCTCAAGAACTTTATATTAGTTTCAGGTGTATAGCATTCAATATTTGTATATATTGTGAAATGATCACCACAGTAAGTCTAGTTAACATCCATAATCATACATAGTTAGAGAATTTTTCTTTCTTTTTTGAGAACTTTTAAGATCTGTTCTCTTAACAACTTTCAAATATGCAATACAGTCATCATGCTGTACAATAACTGTAGTCGCCATTCTGTACATTACATCCCCATCACGTACTTATTTGTAACTAGAAGTTTGTTCCTTTTGACTCTTTTTACCTGTTTCACCCACTGCACATCGTCCAGATTCCTTTTCAATTTTCAGTAACTATTGACTGTTACAGAAGATGAAGATGTAACTCTTATATCCTCCTTCCAAATAATATGTATATATGTGCATAAATCCAGAAAAAATACATATACTTATTATCTCTTCCAGTTATAGTCATATCCCAGTTTTTCATTAAATTGATGTTATTTTTTTTACATATTTGTGATTCTTAGATTACTGTTTTTACACATGAACCTCATAGATTACTATAATTTTATTCTCTCATTTGCTTTATATAGCTTTTTATTTTCTGTGGAGTAGTAACATTATTTTGTTTCCCTATTTTTCTGTGTGTTATTACTAAAATTCTCTGTAATGCTTTTTGCAGTACAGTAAAATGCATCAGCTAATCAATCATTTTCATTCTTGCAACTTTCTTAGTTTTCCTTGCAACTAAATTAGAAGTTACAAAGCAGAGGAAATTTTCTAGGCTCACTTGGCTTACTGTACATTTGTTATCTTAGAACCTATTTACCATTTTCCTGGATTTTTTTTTTTTTTTTGCATTTTTTCTACTGTAGCATCCTTACTTCATATATATATTTCTTTCTTGGTTTACTCATTTCTCTGAGAGCTGTCAGTGTCTTCCTGAAATTGGGTGTATGGGGTGAATTTTTTGAGACCTTTTGCATCTGAAAATATCTTTATTTTATTCTTACTCCAGATTGTTAATTCTGCTGGGTACAGAATTATAAATTGTAAATCATTTTGTCATAATTTTAAAAACATAACACACTGTCTTTTGGTTTTAAGTGATGCTTTTGAGTACTTCAATATAATTTTGATTGCTAATACTTTGTATCATATTTTTCCTTTGAAGGCTTATTTGAGTTGTTTTCTTTATCCCTGGTGTTCTGAGCTTTAGTTAGATTTGCTGTTTATGATAACATTTATTGAGTGCTTTATAGTATTAAATTGTTTTCATTTAAGTTATTTTATTCAGTGTCAAGAATCATATAAATTATAGGATCCTAGCAGTATTACTTATTTATCTCCACATATAGATAAGAGAAATAAGGCTAAGATTTAAAAACTTATTTGTTCTTAAACTCAGTCTTCTTATTTTATTTTCTGTTCATCATTTGGGATGATAGCACAACAGCATTCATAATTATATATAATGTGAAAAAAATATTCCTTGCTAGATAATTGGTTATTACATTTTTATTGAAGCAGGTAGAACATTTTTATTTACCTTATTATTTGCTTCAAAATGTACAGCATTATTTACCCTCATTTAATAATTTTTTAGTATCTTAAAATTGACCTAAGTGTTAATGCTTGATAGATATGATGTCCTAGAGTATTATGTCTATGAAGTGATAGAAACTAGGGCCAACATAGAAAATCTAGACATGTTACAGAACTTGAATGAGAGTTGAGTAGAGAGCTTATACCAAGTGAAAAGACATCTTACTCAGTAAGATACCATATTTTTTTCTCTGAAGTATGTATCAAGTTGTACTACATCAGGTACTCCTCTTGGAGGAGATGGTAAAGTTAATACACCAAAAGATTTAAGTGGATTTTATAAATTATAAGTTAGTATGGTTTTACTAAATGAATTTATGGAAATTTTATAAACATGTATTAGTAACTCTTTAAGATAACTTCTTTATTTTGGTTTAATTTGGTTTTTGTGTTTGAATGCTTTGTCATATGAAGTGTTTAGCATTGGTAAAGTTAATTTGTAGGGATAATTGTCCAAAAACTAATTATTTTCTATTCTAGGTATAAACTTTTCAAGTATGAGAATAAATTCGTAGCATACAAGCCTCAGAATGACCTCGAGAGGTCTTTTAATATATCTCAGTGTCTTTTGTTTGAACTGTAAACACTCTGTTACAGAGCTGATTGGAGCAAACATTTGACTGACTGAGTTGAGAAACCATAGGAAAAAGAAGTGTATTCTGAAAGTGACAGATTTCCTGTTAATACCCTTTACTTCTAATTTTTATAGTTATTAGACAATTAGTTATTAGAAAGAGCTGTCTAAAAGGATATATATGTAAAATATATATTTTTCAGTTTAATTTTTTTATTTTTACATTTAAGAATATGCTTTTAAAGAAATTTATCCAAGATTTTTTTTTTAAAAATTAATTGTTAAGCTAAACATGTTAGAGATTTTCACATTTAAGTAAACATTTCCCCTGACACACACACACACACACACACACACACGGTTGTTCACTTATTCTTGTATATTGTTAACCCAAGAGAGTCCTGATCTTTTCAAATCCTCCCTAGGGATAAATGAGGATATACAGATATATGGGAGTTTCCAGCAATTTGGAATTCAACCACAAATTATTGTGCCAAACAAGTGGAGATTATTTACATCAAATGCTTGCTCTATTGGGGAAATACTTGTGCTATCACAATATCATAGAAAAAAATACTACTGCAATTGTTACATTAATATTACCAGAGTCCTTTCTTTCTAGTAGAATTTTTTTATATTGATTATCTGAAATCATCTGCAATTTAGGTAGTAGTGTGTGTAGTATTACTCACGTTCCAAATTTATACTTGACCACCATTGTTGCATTTGAGTTCTCAAGATCAAGGTCCATTTAATTGAGCAAATGTTTGTGTGTTTTATTGATATTTAGTTTTTAAGAGATGTGTCTAGAGAGTACATGCTATTTTTGGCAAGATTGTTAGACTCTTTCCCAATGATAACCTTTGTTGTAATCACCTATTGAACTTTAGTATTTTTGCTTCTCTTCTAGTTTTTAGAAAGATTATGCCTATCTAGCAAGTATGATATTAGTAGGAATATAAGAATGAATGCTGTGGTTCAGAATGGGTAACCATCAGTGTGACAAACAAAATGAAAGGATGCAGTTCTTTTGGATCTGAACCTTTGTTAGCAGTTAGGAATAATCTCTTAATAATCCTTAGTAAACTTATTATCTGTGAGTTAATATGAGTAGTATAGTTTAAATTCTTTATAATGAAAATTACAAACATAAAAAATAGAACAGTACATTTAAACTTCATTGTCATTCTTGTTTCATCTATTATCTGTCCCAGTGTTTTTTTGGTAGTACTTTAAACAAAGCCTAGTCATTCATTATATCATTTTACCCAAATATCCTTTCGTATATATTGCTAACAGATAAGGACTTTAAAAAAATTAGCCACAATAACATTCGAAGTGTTTCATGATCACTTTACAATTTTACCTTGTATCCATTTTCTCTTTAGTAGTTTAATAAGCTTATTATATTCTGATTCATTTTTTTTTTCTTAAAATTGTTTTTAGGAACGTTTTGGCCAGTCAAAGGATATATATACTATTTATATTATAACACAAGAACCATGTAATTCATGTTTCTTAAACTAGGTTATTACACAATGGTAGGTCTTGTTTAAGGTTTGGAGTTTTTAATACTTTTTGTGCCATGGTACCCTTTGGCAGCCTTTGAATCCTATGATTCTCTTTTTTGGAATAGTGTTTTAAAATGCATAAAATAAAACACATAAGATAACAAAGGAAATCAATTACATTGAATTACAGTTATTAAAATATTAAAGTTGTGATATATGTTTATGAATTGACTAAATAACAAGATCTAGCTGCAAGTCTTAAAACTACTATATTTTCTATATTTTCTAAGTGGCGATGAAATGAGCAGTATTTTGAGATATCTGCAATAGTTGTAAAAATATGAAATATATGTGATAGCTATTAACAATAAAGTCTCATGTATTGCTAATACTGGTAGGATTAGTTCAAAACTTAAGGAAGTACAAGTTTCAAAAAAATTAAGTATTTTTTTCCCATTAAGTTTACAGTCCCCAGCTTTAGAGCATATTAGTCATCTATTTATTTTTAGTTTTCATAAATTTCTTGAGCTATTGCCACTTACTCTGCTTTTTAAGTTTCAACCTAGATATACCACTCTAGTTTTTATTCTATCCAGTTTGTCCGAGTTAATTTTAACTACAAAAATTCTTGAAGTTGAGAGCTGTTTCCTAACATTTACTATAGCCACCCAGGTTTTCATTTAGGGGCTTGAACATTTGAACGTGATAGACTATTATCTCAGACTCTGAGAGAAGGAGTGAAATTTCAGAAACGGTAACAGAATGTGAGGAGAGCAGTTTTGTTCTCCTATCCTGAAATGAGAGTGTTAGAAATGCTTTCAGTTAGGAAGCCTTTATACAGATTGTTAACTTAAAGAGATCTAAAGAGCGATATCCAAGATCCAGTTTTTACAAGTATATGAATTTGTTTAGGACTTTATAGTTCATAAAACCATTCAACTACAGTATCTTACTTGGTGGTTACAACAATCCCATGAAGTAGCTTTGGCAAGGTTATTATTATTCCTACATATGGTGGGTAGAAACTGAGGCTTAGTTGCTTATTTGAAGATCAGTAGTTAACTTACATTTTTAAGGTCGTAGGTTATTGCTTTTTCAAATATACCTAATCATACTGTTAGGCATTCCTGGGATTAAAGGTATGAATTTAGAAAAACGGTTTTTATGTTTGAGATTGAATCCTTGATTTTATATTTTTTGAAATGTCAGTGAAACCTCATTTTATAAAGGCTTACTATGGGAGTTTGTTAATTCTACTTTCATGACCTTGAACTGCACATTTAACACCAGTTGAGTAATTTTGGCCTAGATGATTTTCTGTGAGCACACTTTGGACTAGAAAGGCCAAGTATTGGGTTACTTTTCAGTTTTGAAAACTGCTGTGTTGAACAATCACTTAGTATGTGCATAAATGCAATGCTTGTGGTGGTTAGTGATAGGAAAATGAGAAGGAAATTTGATTATCCTATAATAGAAGGAGGAATATTTAATAGTACATATTTGGATTAGGTTTCATAAAAGAGGCAAATAGTATATACTCAGTAAATACTGGTTAATGGAAATATTTCTGATTCATGGGCGAGTTAATTGATTTCCATGAGTTATACTATCAGGAAAATAGAAGCATGAAAACATTCTAAGATGATGGAGATTGGGTAAATAAATTATGTACCACAATTAGTAATCCTGAAATGAGAAATATGTATACTTGATCTCAGTAAAATTCACACTGGTTCAGAGTAAGCTCTTGGTATAGAAATTTTGTAGTATAGTAGTCTCCCCTTATCTGTGGGGGATATGTTCCCAGAGGATACCTGAAACCCTGGATAGTGCCAGACTCTCTCTATACAGTATGTACTCACTTAATGTCATCGATAGGTTCTGTGATTAAGCAAAACAACGTATAACAAAACCAATTTTACCATAGGCTAATTGATATAAACAAGGGTTAAGTTCCCTACATTGAATGAAACTATGTTATTCAAGGACCTGCTGTATTATACTATTTGTTTTTCCTATGCTGCACATACCTGTGATAAAGTTTAATTTATAAATTAAATACAGTAAGAGATTAACAACAATAATAAAATGGTACAGTTATAACAATCTATTGTAATAAAAGTATGTGAATGTGGTCTCTCTCTCTTTCAAAATATCTTATTGTACTGTTCTCACCCTTCTTGCAATGATGTGAGATGATACAAATGCCTACGTGATGAGATGAAGAGATGTGATGTGAATGACGTAGGCATTGTGGGTAGCGTTAGAACACCATAGACCTGACAACACATCATAAGAAAAATCATCGAGCCATGAAGATATCATGTCTTCTACCCACAAATTTAATGCCTTTTCTATCTTAACTAAGCACTTATCATAACACTGGGGCTGTAACGTTGGTAGTTTGAGATGCAACAGCAAAACTGGAATAAATTTCTCTTTTCATTTCACTAGAGTGAATTTCACAATTTCATGGATAGAAGATTCATTCTTACAGTCGATTTAGCAACCTCAGAGTGTGATATTTTTTCTTATTAAGTCTAGAACTTTCACCTTTTAAAAGAAACACTTTATTGCTTCTTTTTGTCATGTCTGAGTTGCTTGCATTCCCACTTTGTGCTTTGGGGCCACTATTAAGTAAAATAAGGATTACTTGAACACAAGCATTGTAATACTACTACAGATCACTGTTCACCTAGATGGCTACTAAGTGTGGCTATGCTGGACAAAGGGATGATTCACATCTTGGGTTGGGTGAAGTGGGATGGTGAAAATTCAGGACAGCAATTTAAAACTTGTGAATTGTTTATTTCTGAAATTTTCTATTTAATAGTTTTGAACCACACTTGACTATGGGGAGCTGAAATCATGGAAAGCAAGAGTGCAGCTGGGGGTTGGGGGAAGGGGACTACTGTAATTCATTAAAATCAAGTAAATTGACTATCTTTAATGCTTTTGGAGTTTTTATTACTGTTTTTCCACATTTTTTATTATTATGTTTGCCAAATTTACATTTAAGTCTTCACTTGCAGTTGAGGGGTACAAACAGGAATGCTACAAAGTTTCAGAGGAAGGAACCTCCCTTTACTCTAGGATATTTGTGGGAGGTGGAATGAGATTATCTGTGTCTTTAAATATAAATAGGACCTAGCCAAGCAGAAAGGTGTAAAGAGGCATTCTAGACAAATGGAATAGCTTTAGTAAATTATATAGAGGATGTTTAAAAGTGGGTCATTTTAATTAGAGCTGAGGGTTAGTATTGAGCAAGAAATGGTTAAAGAGGTAATAGGGGTCAGATTATAAAAACCCTTGAATACCTAGAAGAAATATGAATTTTGGTCTGTAGGCTTATGCTCCTTTAATTGGGGTACATGCTCTTATGAGGGCACAGCTGTATGGGATATGCAAATCTATGGGATAAATATGACACATCTTCCAGAAACATCATTTTTTAGAAGATTTGGAGAGGAAATAACTATTTTTATGTGAAGATAGATTTATAGAGTAGAAAACAATTCACATGTAATTTTTAGATAAGATTCTAAAATTTAAGGTAAAATCCTAATGAGTCTAAAAGAAATATGTCCTTATATCAAGCCATTTTATTTTATAACTGGAACCTATAAGTATGTGTTTTCAGTATCTTCTGTAATTACACTCTTTTAATAGACAAGTTCAAATGACAGAGGTCAAAGTAGTACGCAGCTATTATAAATGTGTTTTAGGAAGATTAAGAGGAAATAGACATAAAATTAGGAGGCCAGGCAGGAGGCTACTTAGATAATTTTAAGACTCAATTTAAAAGCAATGCTTGGTAGTTTTTTGACAGTATACATGGGAAGAAAACATATCAGATTAAAAGGCTTTTCAAAAGAAGGCTATATCAGACTTAGTGGCTTATTATGCAGGAACGTTGGTTTACAGAGTTAAGTGAAAAGCCAGAGATATCTTCTGGTTTTAAGCTTTAGAGACTGGGAAAATGGTAGTGCCATGAATGGGTATAATGAAGTAAGGAGGAGAATGGGACAGGGTGATAAGGGAGGAAGGGACCAGCAGAGGTGGTAAGGCATGGATAAATTTATATGATATATTGAATTTGAAGAGACTATAGGATATCAAAAGGAGAAATGGCAGGTAGACAATGTAAGAAAGAGAACAAGAGAGAGATCTGGGAATGTTACGTAGATTTGGGAACTTTATTCATGAAAAATAGATGAGTCTATGAGAGTAGATTGAGTTTCTGAAGGTCAGAGTAGAAGAGAGAGTTGAAGATTGTGCATTGGCTCTGCAAACTATATCCTAAGAGGGACTAGGACTATAAAGATGGATTTAGGTTAGGGCTAATCCTTGGAGAGTGTAATAATAGTATTGTGGAAGCAAAATGAAGATCATTTGAAAAAAGAGTATTGCAATTAGTAAGTAGTTAGGGATCAAAGAGTTTGTGGACAAATAAAAGGCCTTTAGATTCGACAGTTGTGAGTTAGTGGTGAAATTAGAACATTTTTGGCAATGAGGACAAAAGGACATGATTTTGCGCACTATAAAAAAAATCCTTTCTTTCACTACCAGAATTGTCTCTCGATTTGAGCTTTATATGCCGAAAAAACTTAGTACTCCAAAAAAGAACAAAATGAAACGTATTGTTTGAGAATTGTAAAAAATTTGAAAAGCAAAGAGGAAACAATTGGTATATTAATGCATGATTTTGCTTTTGAAAGCTTCCAAAAAAATTTTTTTTAAGCTATTCTGGTGTTCTGGCTCTACAATGTCAATTTTGACAGTTTGCTGTGGTTCTGAAAACTAAAGTTTATTCTTGCCTATATTTTGTGCTTTTTGGGAACAAAATATTTATGTAGGTTCTACATAGTTAATACATATTTATATATGTCATATATAAAAAGTACTTACTGGGTAATTTGAAATGTATAATGCTGAATATAGACTAACGTGAGTTACTGTATAACTTGGGTCCTCACTATATCCTTTAAAAATTGTATTTAATTTAAAATTTTATTTCTCTTTAATAGTTTCTTGAAAAACTTATTTAAAAATAAATACTGACAAGTAATAATTGTGGTCAAAAGATTTACATTTAATAATTCTTGAGGATTTAGAATTTAAGTTATTTAAGTTAGAAATATACTTGGATGTGAATAAAAACTACAGGAACTTAAATTTCTGTAATTTAGGAGAATTTTTATTAAAAATCTTTATTAAATTTGGAAGCGTACATACACATCTCTCAGGATATTTAAACACTCAGTAACTTGTTACGATATTTAATTTATAAATTTTAATTTATTGAAAACCTGCACATAAGTATTAGACTCATACCTTGTCCAGGGGAATAAATTATTAAACTTTAAATTGATGTCACAAATACATTGGATAAGATCCTTTTAAAATGATTAGCTTTCACATTATTGTGTTAAAATATATAAATTTTATACAGTATAGATAAGTTAAAAAATATATATTAAGGTACAGTGATACCTGATATTAAAGTCAATATGACTTAGTAATCATGATCTACTGCATTTGTTTAAGACAATGAACCTATTTCAATACAGTATTTATCCTGCTTCATTTGGCTTCATACATAAAACATACCGAACATTTACTTCAAATTATTTTGTAGCAAAATGAAACATCAGCTTAAAATTCATATTATAGATTTTGACATGTATTATGAACTAACTGAAGTTTAGTTTGAAATTAATATTACAACATTTAAGAACTGTACAGTTATCAGTCTTTTATATTCATTTAGAATTTTAGCGAGAAAACTAGTTTTTTTAAACTGAGGAAGTTGTGAAATTAGCCCACAGGATGACTTTTAAAATAAAAGTCTCTTTGTAAGTTATTTATTTTAAAAGTTATTTAAAAATTCACCCCTTGGTTAAAATTTAGATTGTGATCATCTAATTAATTCCCATATCACAAAATATATGAATAAATGATATAAGAATTTTGATAGATAAAGGTAAATGATGCTCTTTTAGGAAATGTGACAATATGTTTAATCTTAAATTGACAGGGGCTTTAAAATAAAGAATTTATTTCTAAAGACTTTTTTAGGGATTTAATACCAGGTTATTAAACCACAGTAACTTGGGATGATTTTAAAGTTTAATTTATTGGCTTTTTAATTTGCCTCAGTTCAGATCTTTCTGAATCTGTTGGATGGATCAACATTTTGGTTGATTTGCTAGAATATAACTTTCCATTTTGAGACTTCCAAGATATTCCTCTTCTCTCTAGCTTAGATTTTGATCTTGGCTTGTTATATTTACCATTTAGGTTGTTTTCCCCACATACATCGTGCCACCACCAGCCTCCTAAAGAAGATAGATATGCAATTTAATGGATACAAACTTATATGTAGTTACCATTATTATATTCCCCCCATGAGTATATCTTCATTTCTTATAAATATGACTGTTGTATACATGTATCTTAGTTTTAAATACTCTGGACAAGTCTTATATGGCCCACTAAAAATAAAATACCTGAGAAAGGTTAGAAGGCAAATACCTAATTGAACTAGAATCAAATTAACAGTTATGTTAAGAGATTTTTATCTATAGAGAAATGTTTATTTAGGATTCAGACTTTAAAGATTTGACATTGTAGATATTAGCTAATACTTTGGATAGATAGTTTGAAGATAGGAAAACAAACTATTGATATTAGGGAAAGGATACCTGAAAAACTTTCTGGACAGTTGAAGTGTCCTTTTGATTTGTGATCCCAAGTAGAAAACACCAAATCTTTGTGTTCCAGGAGTGCGTTGGGGATGTTGCCAGCAATCTCAACTAGGTCTAGCGTGTAGTTGGTTTCATGATTTCCCAAGTGAAAAGAATATTCAATATAATGCTTGCTGTCTTTCCAGTCTTCTAGCTCAATTCGTAAAATGTAATTAGATTGCTTTACTATGGAGTATATCTTCTCTAGACCCAACCAAAATTCTCCTGAAAAGGTAAAGTGTACAAATCTGTGGATTTTTCACTGCAGATTAGGCACTGACAGTTTTTTTGACAGTTTTTTCTTAGTTTCAGTGAGTTGTTTTAGTCTCGAATCTCTTATTTATTTTAAAGTCTCTTAAAATATTTCTTTTTAAAATAATTTTATTGATGATAGTTATATGTACAAAAAATGTTAAAAATATTAATAGGCCTGCCTAAATCTGATTATCTTTTCTAAAATGGATATTATGAAACATTTCATAGGTTAAACAAATAACAAAATTTTTTAGGTTTTGTCATTGGTAAAATATCTCACTTAAGAATGTTTTAAATTAAAAAGTATAATTTTTAATAACTTCTCTCTATAATTTTAAAAATAATTTTTATTCGGAATTAAAAACATAACATAAACACATAGATCTTTTTTAAAGTAAGAAAAATCAAAATTTTCTTATTGATTTTTGAATTAGTAGGGGACTTTATTTTAAAGATTGCAAATACAAATGGTTTCTTTTTTTTAATCTTAAATATAGTTTAATGGTAAGGCTGACAAAACAGGGACAGCACTAAGATTACCACCAACAGTGTTCAATCAATAGATTTTCATTTCACTTATTAGTAGAAACCAGGAAACAAAGAAAAGTTTTCAACACCCAGCATATAAATAACCATCATCAATGGGGGAAAAATTGCATACTTGGGAAATAAAAATTTGGTACCAAAACTGGTTTCCTATTTGCTTCCAATGAGTCATTATAAGAAAATCTAAATTTAAAGATATAAATAGAGCCACATATTAGGCACCGATTCATGAATAGACTTTCAAAAGCATAATAAACAGCTTACTTCCTTACATAACAAATGAGTACTGTGGACTTAAGTGTCAGCCTTTGTTATACTCACTCCAAAAGAAGATTTGGAGCTACAAAATATATCACTGAATATAAACCTTTTAGTTAGGGATTTAACTGGTAGTTTGAATAAAAAATTTTTGAATGGTCAAATAGTATGGTCAAATGAGTGTTTAAAATTTTGATGTAATAATGAGTACTTGTACATCATTCATGGATTTTTATGATATGCTTTTTTTAGATTTTAAACCTCTTATTTATTTTTATTTTACTTTATTATCTTGTTTAATTTGTCATCAAAATATAGTAATTTGCATTGAGTTAACTTTTAAGCCACACGTTTTATAGTATACGTTTATAATATTAAAATCATTGAAATCTCAAACCAAATAACAGTATTTTGTTATATCTGTTAGCTTGTTCATAGCATTTACCATCTATAAATGCTATGAACAAAACACATAGTACTCAATCAAAATTGTTTTTGATAATTATGTAATTTAGAAGCCATCGAATTATGGTAAGTATACTTAAGAATAGACATGTAACTGTGAATCATATAATTCAAATAAAGACACTGTAATAACTGTAATTACTAACAAATAGATAATTATTTTTAAATAAGTTCTGTGAAGGCCAGGATTGTTCCTCATTCATTATTGCATTCCTAATGCCCAATCCATAATAGATTTTCAATAAATATTTTTAACAAGTCAATTAATAAATGAATGAAGTCATCTTACCATCAAGATTCCCAAAACCATATTTGTAGTTTTCCCAAGTTTCATTGAAGTTTTGTGATCCATTTGTTCGGTGCTGAATTAATGTCCATGAATTACCTGAGTATAATGAATGAAAGTGTGCATTTTTAGTAGATTCATGCTAACAGATATAACAAAATACTGTTACTTGGTTTGGTTTTAATTGATGGCTGTGTAAAGTAGTTATTAATGTTGTTATGCTAGTAACATTTTATTATTTATTATCATTCCAAGAAGCTAAGTGAAGGGCAACTAATGAATTTGTCTTAATAAACTTACTGACAATAGTCTTTTCAGATTGTTTTATAGAAAAAGATGGAGAATATTGAATAATTGCTTGGGTAAATACATAAAAAAGCAAGACAAATATAAGTACTAGATCTATATAACTATTCATGTTATATACATTTCATTATATATTCAGAACAAACATAACAGGATTAATCTTACTAATAGGCAATGAGTGAGTAAACTGAATTTACTACTGTCCATTTACTCTATAGGCTAGTTTTACCTGATTTAACATCACAGTAGACTTTAAAAAGTTGAGAGTTGCTGGGTCTAATGGAATAGATGCCACTTGTTTGTTTGCCTTGGTTATAAATGGTGGTACAATCAACAGGAATGTCTAGAATGAACAAAATGTTATTACATAAGATATAGTAATAAGATTGATATCTTTAGAACTTGAGATTTTACTTGACATTTTATGGAATTATGGTGAATGCGGCCCTCAACCTTTTTCAGTAATATATTATATACTTCATGCTAAAACATTTTTTATTAGATGGCTTGTTATGTAAATAATATCAAAATAATTATTACCAGACTGATTTCTTTTTAAGAAAAGTGGCAAAAATGAGAATTTTAACCATTTTTTTTTTGCTAGGTATAGAAAGAATATAAAAATACCACATATGAGATACCAAAATAATGTTTGGTTCATAGAAGATAGTCACAGATATATGTGGAAAGAATGAACATACATGGAGGAAACTAATAGAGACATTTTTTTTCTTTATGAATTACAAAAAAAATAAATGTTTTTAAACTCTATCATTTTATTGAGAATGAAGACTTTGTTCCTTTATCAGGCAAATTGTCAGGCAAATAGGAAAGTAGAAAAAGACATTGAAGAGAATACCAGAATTTTTCCATTCATATTCAACAATTGTAACATTTTGCCATATTTGCTTTATAAATACACATATACACAAGTACATATTTTGCTGTGCTTTTTGAAAGCAATTTGCAGCATCATGACCCTTAACCTCTTAGATATTTCAACATGCATCTCTTAATCTATTTTCCTACATGAATGCAATACTATTATTATTACATCTAACAAAACTAATAAGAATTCTGTGTTATCTAATACCACGTCTATATTCATATATCCCTGATTGTCTTAAGTATGTTTTTTTTTATAGAGATTAACACCCCCCCCCCGCCCAGAATTCAATTTAGGTTGGCATATTGTATTTGGTGGATTTGTCTCTACTTTCTTTTAGTTTAGAACAGGCCCTGAAAATAGGGATTTCTTTGATGGAAATGTCAAAGGTAGAAAAAGAATTTGATAATAGTTTTAAGAAGGAAACCAAATTACCTTACCATCATGTTCTACTTTGTTTGTTTCATTTAAGTGAAGAGAGGGAGTACTTCTTGGTGCTCTTGATTTAGAAGAAAGAGAATTTTCTGTGGATTCTTGAATACCAGTTCTTCTTAACTGATAAAATAATATGTCTGTTTTGAAAAGTGATATTGACTATACAATTAGGGGAATGGGTGGTAATATTAAAGGTACAACTTGTACACATTTTTTAGTTCAAATGTGTTATTGCTTTTGATGTTAAGTGGGATAAACAATGCTATACAGATTGTACAAGATGCCCTGTTCTCAAAATATGTAATCATATACACTATTTAATGAGCTTAAAAAAAAAGAGAGAGCAAGGCAAAAAACAAAACAAAACAGAAATTGGTTAGAAAACATCAAGACCAAAGGCAGAGACTTTGCTGAAATATTTTAATATGACCTATTTATATGACTAGAATATATATTGTATTCAGTAGCACAGACAGATTTTAAATTTAATAAGTCTTAGTTGTAGATCTTTCTGTTTCTCAGACCTGCCATAAAGACATAGCACATAATTTGAACAAGGCTGCTTTCTTAGTAGTTTTTGACATGTAAACATATCTGTAGAGTTAACAAATTGGCAGGTTTATTTACTTGCTTTCAGTATGTTCGATATTTCATTGTCTGTTAGTTTAACAATAACAGTTAAAAGTGTGGTAGGTTTGCAATTTATTGGCTGTTAGTTTTTCTTATTGATGAAGAGCAGAGTATGCATGTAATATCTTGTTATTAGTATTAGTTTTTTGACATTAGCATAAATGGCATTTCCCAGGACCCAGTCTGTTGTGAAGGATCTGTTAACTTACTGAGTGTTAGTTTTTCCTACTAAATAACTATGTGATCTTAAAGTCAATTAACTTTATAGAGTTTTGGTTTCTTTATTTAAACTGGAGAATGATCTAAGGCTTCTTCAATTCAGAAATTCATTGTTCGAATTTTAACACATTTTTTTATTACATGTATATAATTTTACAGTAATAGTATTTTATGTTTGTGAGCAGGTTCATTTAATCATAATAAAAGATATAGGAAAAAGAATTTAGAAAACTAACAATAATAGAAAACAAAACTAGTTGGCAAAAAAAACCTTTTTAGATAATTAGCAAAAATAATCTACTAAAATACGAGTCATGAAATTACTGAAACATAATTATATGTTTGTTTAGTGGAAATTGGTACTAATATTTGTTTTGTAATTCTTGGCATTTTCTTTTTTATCATTTTCTCCAAGTCTGTGATTTTTGGAACCCCCTTGAATAACTTTTTAATAGTATTACTAAAGTTTTTGAACTGTAGAACTATATATTGCAATGCTTAGATTCTGACAGTTTTATAATAAACAGGTACCTCTCTCACCTAGCCAGTTGTTTACATTGTAGATTAATTATATTTGGTGGGATTAAACTGTATTAGGTACACAGTTTCTAATAACAAGAATAATCATAATCATAGCAAGTTTTATTGAATTATTTGTGCTGAATATGACATTATCTTTATTAATTCAACATATATTTATTAAATGACTACTCTTTGTCAGACAGTATGCTATATTCTGGGACAACAGCAATTTAAAAAATGGAATAAAATCCCAGTACTCGTGGGACTTGCATTCTAGTGTAGGGATGGATAAGATATAGCTAAAAAAACATGTTATATGAAATAGAAGTTAGTGCTAAGGAAGAAAAGAGAGTAATGAAGGAGGTAGCATGTTCCAAGGATGGAAGTAAAAGATTATAATTTTTAAGTGACCTTGGAAGGCTTCATTGAGAATTCTATATTTGAGAAAGACCTAAAGGAAACGAGAGTGGGCCATGCAGAACTACAGAGAAGAGCAGTACAGACAGAGGAAAAATCAATGGGAAAGTCTCTAAGATGGCAGCATGTTTGATGTTTTTGAGTAACAGTGAAGAGGCCATTATGATTAGAGTAGAAGAGATGAAGTCAGTAAGATAAAAAGGGTTATCTGGAGTTTTACATCCAGTCTTGAGTGAGATGGATAGCCATTGTGTGGTTTTGGACAAAGAGAGATGTGATCTAACTTAAATTTTAATAGAATCACTTTGGCTGCTATATTGAGGATATACTTTACATGGATCAATTCTTTTTTCTCACAATAATCCTGTAATATAGGTTATTATTATAATCTTCATAAACTAAGTGAGGAAACAGAGAGACAGAGGGGTTATATAATTTATTCAAGGTTACACAAATTTTAGAGCCAAGATTCGAACCCAAGTAAGCTCATGAACTTCAGTGCCAGCAATCATAACAATCATGCTGATGTGATTCTTTTACTCACTAATCAACTATAATTATTTAAAGTAATTTTAGGGTTCAGAATTTTCATAAACCTAAATTTTATGTAAAAGATTGAATATATCATTAAAATATTGACTTACCTGATATTCTATTTCTTTTATTTGACTGTGCTGTTGGTTTAATTGTCTATATTGTTCTTCCACAATCTGAAGAAGGCTTTTGATGTTGTTGTCTTGCTGTTCTACAAAAGTCTGGACATAGGTTGTAGATTGGTTAGAAGTTCCTTTTTTTTTTTTTTCATTTTTGTTAAATTGGATTTTTGTTATTTCCTATAACTTATACAATCTGATTTTTAAAAACTAATAATGGATTAGAAAGTGAGTTGTTATTTTCTCCTGTATGCTTCTTTCAAATAGTACATACTTTTGTTTTTATGTTTTTTAAAAAAGTACTATCTCTAAATTCTGATTTTCTGAACTTTACTTCAACTAAATAGAAAAAACACACAGTATTTTAATAGGAATAAATCTTTACCATTTCCTGTATAATTTTTATTCATTTTAAACATGGGAGAATAGTTTTATTAAGTTATACTCCTTTCACTTTTTCCTTCTAGTAATCTGCAATACTGTAATAATTTAGTGTTTATAATATTAGGGGAACATAAAAACCAACTTAAAATTATAATGGAAAATTTTATTTCCTAGAGGCGTTTTTTTTTTTCTGAAAGAAATACAGTATTTTAACAATGCAACAAAGTATTTAAAGCAGCATGTCTTAAAATATTTTTTTAAAAGAGCTACATTGAAAACATAATCATCAACCCTTTTGGTTTCTACTTACTTTAAATGAAGTTACTTCTGGGTGTTCCTGACATTCAGGTTGATAGTTAATTAAATTGGTTAATTGCTTCTCCAAATATCTCACTCTTTGTTGAAGTAGAATTTTTTCTTCTAGGAGGCTTTCAAGTTTTGAATTGAGTTCAAGTGACATATTCTTTACTTCTTCATTTTTGACTTGTAATTTGGATGTAGTTCTTCTAAGTTCCTTTTCTTCTTCTTTGATTTCATTTGTTTGCAGTGATAGGTCAATAAAAGACTGATCAAATATGTTGAGTTTTTTAAATATTTCATTAATTTGGCTCTTAGTTTTATGGACAAAGTCTTTAAGACCTTGTCCTAATTGAAGAAGGCCACTGGCTAAAATTCTTACATCATCTAACCCAGCAAATCCTGATTTTGACTGTGGAGATACAGAATCAGATGATGCATAGTCTTGGTCAGTTGTGGAAGAAATAACTAGAGGAGCAATAAAAAGAAAGAGCTTAATTGTGTACATTTTTATCTTATTTAATTTCAAACAGTCTGGGACAAGTTTTCTCCTGTAAGTAGACCTGAATTTCTAAGCTGTATATATACCACTATTTGCTACACAAACAGTAAGTAAGGTTGGCAGGTAAATATAGTTAATCATTAAGCTGTGTAAACTTGTACGAATGTAACCTTCCACTTTGAGTTAGATCAATGCTAAGTAGAATCAAAGAAATGAACAAGTAACTTGATAGGTCATTCTAAATTGTTATTCTGTTTAATTTTTTTATATTATAAATTGCACTTTCAGTCTTATGAGATCTACCAGTTTTTAAAAGCTCATTTTAATTTGTCTTGATTTTTAAAGATATTTAAAAGTAAACATCAAACTCTTTTGACTCTTTAATTCATCATTAAAGTTGAGTAAAAATTAATGAATTAAGTATGCACTTTCCAAATTGTATTTGGAGAAACAGTGGAAACAGTTACTCATCCCCAAAAATGCTTTCTCTGTGAAGCCTTCCTTCACTTCTTTGGGTGGTATTAATGGCTCTCAGTACTGCACCCCATTGTTCTCCGTATAAGGTAACATATAATTATCTATTTTTTTGTTATTTGTTGGTATAATTATTTGGTATAAATATATTGTTAGTATATTTTTGCTTCAGATGATCTGTCTTAACCACAATTGTGGATTATCACAAATTCCATACATTAAAAGGCATTTCACCCCTTTTCTTCATTATATTCTGTGTCTCTATGTTCCAGTCCATTTCTATGTGCATACTGAAAGACCAATAGATTGTGGTCTTTTAAGGTCAAACCTGAATTAAATACTTCCATTGTCAGAGATGATTTGCCTGTTATATGTGTGTATATATACGTATATGTGTGTGTGTGTGTGTATCTATATCTATATATCTAATCTATACCTATCTATATCTATATCTATATCTAAGTTTGTGAGCTTGGTAATGATTTTGATAATGTAAATTTAACAAAACCAAAAAGTTAGTAGTATGTTTAAAAATAAATGTTCCACTGTGCTGTGTCTAACTTAGTGTTAAAGAAAAAATACTAAATACTTTAACTTATAAGTGATTATTCTTCTTAAGTGTTCATATTAAGAACTTTTCGAGAAAATAATAAATTCTTTAAAAATCCCTTATTTTGACAAATTAATATAGTAAAATTGTTAAGAGTGTGGGCTCTGGAATCGGACGTGGTTTGGGTCCAACAGTCAACTCTAGCTGTCCAGCCTTGGACAAGTTACTTACCTAACCTTACCATACCTCAGTCTCCTCATCTGTAAGTTGAGGTAGCTACATTTATAGTACTTAATAGGGTTATGAGAATTAAAGAATATATGTAAAGCTTTTAGGACATAATGATTAGTATGATTATGGAAAGTTGCTGAATCAGAATCCTGGCTCTGCTGTTCTTCAGCTGTGCGATTCTTGGTCAAATTACTTAGCTTTTCTGTACCTCTATTTTCTTGTCTGTCAAGTGAAAATAATATTGGGTTGTATAAAGGTTAAAAAATTAATATTTTTTAAAGAACTTAGATTACTACCTGGTAATAGTAAACACTATGGAGTATGATATATTAGCTATTTTTGGTAATTAGAAGCAATCAATGCATTTCTGTACATACTATAATATTTTCTCAGTGAAATTATCTAATCTCATGTTAAGATGACATAAGTTAGGAAATTTTGCTAGAATCTAAGTTGTCTGAGTTTTGCCCTCTTGGACCTTAGTAAGTGCAAGGTATTATGTCTTTTGTTTACTTGTGTATATACTTTTTTATATATTCAATATAGAACCACATACACATTTCTGTTAAGAGAAATAAAGAATTCAAGTAAATAAAAATATATAAATACTTTTACTAATAAAGAAGAAAAACAAAAATTTTTTTTTATACTTTATTTTCATCTTAACCTTTACTAGTGGTACATGTTTTGGAATTATAAAAGTGTATGTTAAACTAGTGAAGAAATTTGAATTTTCTTCCTCTTTTTTAAAGGGAAAAGTTAATGTTGTCATTATTGGTCATGAAAGGCATATTTCAAAACTTTGCTTCACTAAACTGTCTACTTTTCTGCCATTAAACTATTGACCCTGCTATTTTAATTCACTTTCTAGGTAAGGGGGAATTGAGATGGGCCATATTCTCATCTCTATTGTACTATTGGCTATTTAGTGGCAACATCTTCATCTGGTTTTGATTTATATTCTTTATAGCACTTTAGTACAATGCTTTATAGGTTGGAGAAACAAAAACTATTTAGTGAACAAAGAAAAGAATGATAAAGTCATAACATGGGAGTTTTCCATGTACATAATTTACATGTAGTAGATGCTCACTCTTTTTTGATGTAGGAAGTTCTTTTTTAGAGAAAAGAATTTGAAAGGTAACCCTTTCTAGTGCATGAGAATAACTAGACACTAATACTAACAAGAGGCTGTGTGAAGGAATTTTCTTCCATTTTGGTTACTGTACTAGAATATTAACTTTTTTACACAATTTATACAACTCATTTGTAGCACTGACAGCTTGGAGGCGCAGTGGTCACGTATTCCTGGTTTATAGTACATTGTCTCTAGTTAGAAATATCTGAATATTTTTTCTAATAGTAATTTGGCATGTTATTGAATATAATTAAATTATTTGCCTAATTACAAGCTGTAAAAAAGTGTCAACTTTGGAAATGTAATAAATATAGCAATTTTATGAGTGGTTTTACATCTACCTTTTAATGCCTCCTGTCTGAGTACATATTGTTAAAAGTAGAGCCTAAACTTTGTTTGAACTTGTGCTCATTTAAATAGAGCCCTGATCAAATATAACCAATAATGTTATAAAAATTATTATTTTTTATGTCAAAGAGAATAAGAAACGAAGCAAAATTAGTCCCTAATCTAAGGAACTAAGAACTAATATACAAAACTTAGCTGCCTAGAAATTTAGGACATTTAAGAGCCTTGTTTGAATTTCAAGCAAAGCAAAGTCCCTTATCCTCCCCCAGATTGTGCAAACATTTGGAGATACAACTTTCAAATAAAACACAAGGCATTTTGGACCTTTTGAATGTAGTAGTCTTTTTATTTCTTCTTTTTTTGACCATGATCATTTGTTTATAAATTAATATGTTGGTAGAAAGATTCTGAAAATAATAAGAAAAACATGTAAATAGAAATGTTTATATTAACTAAAGAATAATGCCAGAGTAATGTATTAGTTCTCATTTTCTCTTTTTGTTCAGAATAACAGTGTCTATTGGAGTAACAGGTATAAAAAGAACTAAAAAGAAACAAGTGAAATTAATTTTAATGGGATACTTTATTTAATCCAACATATCAGTTATCATTTCAGCATGTGATCAATATAAAAATAATAATGAGATATTTTCTATTCTTCTTTCATGCTGAATCTTGCAAATATATACTGTGTAGTGTATATTTTATACTTTAACCATGTCTCAGTTAGCAGAGGTACTTGATAGTCATCAAGTACTTGATAGTCTCACTGACTATTTTATTGGACAGTGCAGATCCAGAAGATAAGTGACCTTTGAAGGAATCATTTTATTTATCTTACTTTTTTTCATCTCCACTATTAATAAGTTAAATTTTTTATGTTGAAAGTTCTTATTGCAGAAACCCAGATATTTCAAAAACCTGTAAAAAATAAAAATTCTGACACTTCACTGTTAACTTTTTAGGGTCTGTCATACCAGATACCTTGGATGACTAAACATAATTTTTTTAAAATGAGATTATGTTGTATATACTGTATGTGTATGTGTATGTATATGTATATGTATATGTGTATGTGTATGTATATGTATATGTATATGTGTATATATGAATTCAAGACCTTACTATTTTACATTTTATTTTTATATGAGTATGTATATGCTTACCAATTTTTTATTATTTGGATGCATGTTAATTTAATCAGTGATCTTTAAGTTGTTTCTAATTACAAACAATATGCATAGAAAATGTCTGTGTGTATAAATATTTTCATATAAGTTTACAAATGTTAACTTTCAAATTATGATTTCTCTTGTCAGAGTATCCTTCGAAAGAGTTGTGCCATTTACATCCCTACTAGGAGTAAATGAGAGTTCTTCTTTTCTCATGAATTTGTACCAGTGCTTTGAATGAGTAAAACAAAAAATATCAATAAATATAATAGGCAAATATATTTAGTTTATTTTGTTGGCCATCTATATTGCTCTCTTTGAGAAATACCTGAGTATTATGAAAGTACCCCCTCAACAAACTCCTTTCTCATTTTTTGTCTATTTCTGACTAATTTAGGAATTATTTACATATTTGAGATCCTTTTTGTCATATCTGTAACTGTTTTTCCAGTTTGTTTTGTTTTCTATCACTTACTCTGTAGAGGCTTTTAAATTTATCTTTTAGAATTTTTGTAGCTCATGCTGAGAAATGCCTTCTTCAGCAATAAAACAAGGTCTTTTTAAAGCTTTTCTAATACATTTATGGTTTTATTTTTATTATTTAAACCTATGATTGATCTGGAATTTATTTTGAGGAGGAGCTAAAAGATGAATTTAGTTTTCCACCAAATGGCTAGTTAGCTGTCTCAGCACTTCTCATTAATCTATCTTCACTCTGCTGATTTGAAATTTCTCTGAAGGAGTATTATAAATACAAGGTAGAGACTTGCTAGAGTTATATAGGAATTTATTAGTGGAGGTAGTAGTCAAATGGAAAAGAATCTGGAGTCAGTCGCATACCTTTCACTTTCAGAGACAAGTTGAACTTAAAATTGTATTGCTTATATTGGAAAGCAAGCATGGCTTATAGATAATGATTAATTAATTCCCATTTAACCCAGAACCAAACTCCCAGAAGTGTTGAGTAACTAAATATTTTGTACCATTTATTCATTTCTTCATTCAACATGAGACACTGTTTTAGGTATTGAGAATATAACAGTTAACTAGATAGATAAGGTCCTTACTCTCATGGAGTCTGGGCTCTGTTAAAGGAGATATAAACAATACATAAATGAACAAAATAGTTTAGAATTATCCTTAGAAGATTTTTTAAGGGTTGCAAATGAAATAACAAAGTGATGTGATGCTGTGGGGAGATAAAAGATAAGGCTTTCTGAGACTTGAAGGATGGGAAGAGGCCAGTCATGTTCATGTCCACAAAGTGAGGACAGTAGTAATCCCAATGCAGAGATTCTCAGGGGTGGGAGAAAGCATGATGTGTTTTGCTTTTCTATGTGTTTTTCATGTCTATCCTCCTTGCAAATTTCTCATTGAAATTTGTGGTTTGATTCTTCAGTCTCAAGTCCTCTTGTGAGCTCTGCTGACATTCTATGTTCATAACATTTATCATGCTACATTATAATTATTTACTTGTCTGATTCTCCCTCTAGATCATGAGTTCTATGAAATCAAGGACTTCAAGTCTTTTATCGCTATATTCTCAGTATCTGGCACACTGCATACTCAGTAAATGTTTGTTACAGTGAGGAATTATAAACATAGTTAAGGCCCATCTGTTATTATATGCTGTTCTCTCCCACCATTTCAGGAACTTTACAGCCTAGTATCTGCAAACCTTGTCTCAATTAGATTCTTTTCATTAGGATTTACTCAAACTCAAATCTTTCCTATCTGAAAAAACTCACAAATCTTTATATTGTCTCCAACTGTTACATTATCTTTCTCTCCTTCACATACTTTTCAGAATTTCACTTGTTTCATTTGTTACCTCTTACTTGCTCTTGAACCTACTTTATTTGTGTTCAGCCTGAAATTCTAAGTGAATTTTATGTTGTTAAATCCAAAAGTTTTCTATTCTTTTGATCCCTGACTAGCATTTGAAACTTAACTCTGTAATTTGTATATTTTCTTCCCTTGGCTTCCATGTCACTGTATTCTCATGATTTTCCTTTTGCTTCTCTGTAGATGCTTTCTCAGTCTTCTTTACAGGCTCATTCTCCCCTGGCTGGCCACAGAATCTTGGAGTTCCTTAAGACACATTCTTGGAATAACACACATGAATAATTAAGTGACATTCTAATTCTCTCTTAGTTGATGTTCTTGAGTATCATTCTCAGCATGGGAAAAATAATATATAGATGTAAAATATATAGATCGAAAAATTTAGTAAAAACGTTACAGTTTTGAATTTGAAACAGCAGTATGAACTCAGGGTGTATTTCGCATTAAAAGCATTTTCCCTTAACTTTTTCCATTTAAATGGCCTAGAAACAATGCCTAACCCACAATGAGAGCCCAGACTGTGGCTTGGGAAAACACTTCTCATTCAAAGAACCACAGCTCCTTGGAGAAATAGCTAATTCCAGATGTAGGAAGAAACTATAAGAAAAGCCTGGAATATCTTATCATAATAGATAGCAATAAACCATCAAAGACTTATGACTGAATCAAAAGGACTCAGGAGACAGTTCGAATTGACTTTTTCATTTGCCAAAGATGGGATAGTTTGAACAGCAATAAAAATAATAACTGTAATATATTGAAACTTATTAATACGTTTGCTGTATGAGTTTATAAGTGATGCTTAAAAAAGACTTAAGTGATCCCTTTTAGAGGATTGCAGTGTACCAACTGATTATTTTGAAAACTGGCAAGTAATTGAAAATAATCAAGTGTTTATTTCTGCCTTTCATATAATGGCTCACTGGTTAAGCAAATAGTAGATGAGGAAAAGTGCTCTTCATAGAGATATTCCAGTTACTAAATAAATAAGGAATGATAGAATATTACCTTTTAACAGCACTTACTGAGTTAATGATTTTAAGCATTGATCACTGTTGTCTACTGATTGCACAAAAAGAGAAGCAACAGCCATTTTCCTCCTGATAGAGTGACAAAATACCATTTATAAAATTATTTTGCCAAAAAAATGTTTGGAACTAAATATGACCAAGGCTCTGGATCCAACTCTCACAGAGGAGCATGTTAAATGTCACTGTGGGGATGTAATCAATAAAATCTAGCCTCTGGAAAAATCTACCCCTAAATAATGTTTTTTCAAAAAATGTATTGCAAAGGTAGAAGATGAAAAGACTTCCCCATAGTCAACTAAGTGCCTATCTCTTCCTGTCATAGCTTCTGCATGCCTCTCACAACACTATGTTGTTTTGAAATGGTCTGTTTATAGGCATTTCTGTCCCATTAGACCATATGTTCCTCAAGACAGAGGATGGTTTCTTAATCTTCATTTATTTCCCCAGTTTGCAACACAGTGTTGTGAAATCAATAAGTATTGGTGCAGAATCAATGAGTATTTCTGGTACAAATTTTATTTGATGACTTCAGTGGTTAGTCCTATTTGATCTTTAGTTCTTTGATTAGGAAACTGACCAATCATAATCTTTCCATATTTGCCTTTTGTACCTTTGATTATTTTGAGTACAACTGACTCTTCTCCATTTCTTTAGTGCCTTTCAGATTGTATACTTAATGTCATACACATGCATCCTCCCAACATGGTAATAACTTTATTGCTTTTTCTAATTTATAGAGATCATATATTCTTATTGTGAAAAAATTAAAACAATAGAAAAGTTTAAAAAAGAAACCAGAGCCATCACTATTAACCACTTTTATCCATTCTTTTTTCCTCCTCCCCTCCAAATTTTCATAAGTAGGGTAATGCCACTATACATCCTGCTCTGGCAATGGAAATCTTTTTTGTCCAACATGCTGGATATCTCTTTGTACATGAATAAATAGTGTTGTACATTGTCATTTTGGGGACTCCATAGTATTCCTTCTTATTAATATATCAATTTCATTAATCCAGTACTGATGAGTATTATATTTATAATTATTTATAATTATTTCCTGTTATAAAAAATATTGTAGTGAATTTATTTGAACATGCCCTTTTGTACAGGTGTGCAGTTTTTTTCTTAGACTAGAGGTAGTTTTGTAGGGTCAAAGGGTATATTCATTTAAAACTTCCATATTGCTCTACCACCTTCCAGAAATCTTAGATCTACTTTTCATTGCCCTAGCAGTTTACTAGTAGGGTTTTATTATACTCAAAATTTTGTTCATCAACTTTGAGCACTATTGTTTAGGTAAAGTAAGTCTAATTCTTCTTCCTTTTCTTCTTCTTCTTCTTCTTTGAAGCTCTTTCTTTTGGTAAACTATTTATCTTCTGTCGAATTATTTCTCCTATGTGTTGGCAGCAGTGCCTATTAAAGTTGTGTAGGATGCAAGGTCATAAACTAGACATGAAGTCAAATGCTTAGTAATCTGTGATTGTTTCTTAGTATCGACCTAATACTGCTATACCTACCATATTGTCATACATGTTTTTTAATAATAATGTGGAATAATATACCTCTTAAGTCCTCGATCACATTTATACAAAAGCTGCGCTTATAAATGTCATTCTATTTATTATATCTCTGTGGGGGACTAAGGTAATGTTCGAACTGTCTTTTAATTTCTTAATAATGTTTCTTCTATATTCATTTATTTCCCAAAAGCCTCTTGGAGAGGAAGGAACATTTGTTTGGAAGTATGACTGACCTATATTCTGGTTTCAGCTCTGTCACTTACTTGGTTTTATGTGATACTTACTTAACTTTTCTGGGCCTCAATTCATCTGCAAAATTGGGTTGTATTTCATTGCTGTCTGTTTGAATGATTAGTCTGAGGAGCAATACTTAATATAGTGGCTAGCAAATGTGAATATTCAGTATTTGTTCATCTATCTCTTTTGTGGCATGTAGTGATATAGTGTTTCTGGATATGTATTCACTATCATGCATACTATTGCTTTTACAGAAATCTTCTCTACATATACCCTCAGAGTCTCAATTTTGCCAATCGTCAAGGTTCTGCTAGAAACATAACAGTGAAAGTCCAGTTTATGTATGGGGAGGATCCAAGTAATGCTATGCCGGTAAGAAACATTCTTTTTCTATTCTTCATATATGGTTCCAATAGACATTTTTTGGGGAGTAGGTATCACTTGGTTGGCAGCCTTAAACTAGAAATTAATATGATCTTGTAAACCAGATTTCTAACTGCATTACAGATAGTAATAAATTTACTTAAATTCTTTTATTTATTGAGAATTTGGTATATGCTGGGCACTCCAGAGATACAAAGATGAATAAAATTTGTAATCTAGAGGATATAAGACAAATACATGAAAATCTAAAATAGCAACTTTCAAAAGAGGGTCAGATCAGAATTACCTAGGGTACTCTAACAATACACGGATACTTTTTCTCTACCTTGGCATCTGTGATTCTGATTCTCCTTTTTTAGAATGAAAAGCCAGGGAAGGGAAGTGAAAAGTAATGGGCTATGGTATAGTTTGAAGATACCCCGACATGATTCTAATATGTATGATTCTCCAAGTCTTTGTTGAGAAACTCTGGCAATAGTTCTCAACACTGGCTTCATATTACACTCTCCTAGGGAGCTTTTAAAACTACCAATGCCCGGACTGAATCTCATTTCAATTAAATTATAATCTCTGGACATGGGAATCAAGCAGGTATCAGTAGTTTGATATCTTCCTAAGAGATTACATTTTAGTAGCCAATACTGCAAAGCAAGGTATGTGCTAATTATTAAAAATTGGTATAGGATTCAAAGGCATAGGTGTTCAGAGGTAGGCGCGAATGCCTTAACGGTGGTTAAAATGTTTTGGCAGTAGATGTAGACGGAATGAAAGCAAATCAAGTTGGAGAATGGCCTTCAAAGAGGTACAGTGGTGAGTCGCCAGTGAACCAGAGCAGTGGAAGATAAGTCAACAATAGTAGATTGAGGCCAGACTGGGGAGATTGTTGACAGCCCAAATTGTGATTTAGGACTCATGGGACATTAATAAATGCAAGTTTCATGAAAATAGATTTTCGGGTCAACTTGAAGTTAGTAACATGGAATAGGAGCACAACTGTCAGTGTAGATGTTCAACCTCTCACAATCTTAGTGGAATGAAAATGAGCTAAGAATAGATATATTGTTAACAGATTTATTTTAGCCTTCTGTGTCAGTCATTTGAGGCGAGTTCTGATTTTCTGCTTACTAGGAAAGCTATATATTTCTCCTTATTGCTTCAGTTTCATCAGCATTTATAAGTTTTGACAGCAGCAAGCACAAATTATTCATCTTTGTATTCTTCTATGGCAGCTATTTCAGTTCCTTGCAAAAAATAAACATTGAATAAATATTTGTTGAATAAATGTAGAATTTATTTTTAAAGTTTGAATTAGCATTTCATGCTTTTTACTAGCTTTTCATTTCTGCTGAAAGAATAAATGTATTATCATAGTTGATGAAAAGATACTGGATTGTGAAAATAGATGCTTTATTATTCCTATATGTGAATTGCAATATGAATTTGAGCTTAATGGCAAATGTAGACTATGTAAAATAATCTGTGTTATTGATTGCCTAACAAGCTCTTCCTTGTTTTAGCATCTATATGGCCTCCTCTACAGAGCCCCAGCTGCATCCAGCCACATTGACAGTTAGACCACTCCCTCCTTTAATGCTACCATAGCATCTTATCTTTTATGGCCTTATCACTTTATTATTATATGTTTATTTCTTCATCTTGTCCACTAGACTGTGAGCTCCTTGAGGGCAGGGACGGTGTCTTACTCACATTTATAGATTGATGCCTATTGTAGAGCTTGGTATATAATGGTATATAATTGATGCTCAGTCTGTGTTGACAGATGATTTAAAAATGTCAGATGGTCAAAAAAAGAAATTTCCACTTTATTTCATTCATATTATGAAAATAAATTACTTTGTGAAAAACGATAGCTTCTCAGAGGGAAAAAGGTACTGCATGTCTTTATTTGTGTATTATTAGTCATATGAAAATATAATGCTTTTAAGTTTATGTGAGGGGCTGGTTTGAAAGAGTGTATAAACATAGATAGATTTTACTTATTTATTTTTTTAATAAGGACTATTTAAATGAGACCTAAGATAATTTTTTTGATTATATAATGTCAATATGATAAAATCATAAACTTCATAATTCTGGCACTGAAACAGCATTTTTTAAAACATAGTAAGGTTTTCTTAGAAAATTGATGAAATTAGAATTACCTAAGATAGTCATAATCATTACTCTTTGACATACCCTTAAAATAAAAGGACCTGCTTGAGATGTTGCAAAAAGAGACAAAGTACCTTTTAATGTGTTATTTTTTATTTTGGTATCATGCCAGTTAATCCCTTTGTATAGGGAATAAGCGTTGAATTTTACCAGTTGTATTAATGGAACTGTGATAACATGTATACATACTTATTCATGCATATATAGAGATGGCTGGCCAGATGTAAGAGTTTTATTTATGGCTAGATAATATTGCAAGCCTGACTGTCTCGCATAGAAAACATAGCTATGACCTTGACATCATTAAGCCTTTGATCTAATCTGCTGCCCTAATTAACCACACCTTTTGTTAGAATACAAGAGGCAGATATGTGAGATTGAATTATTTTTCCTCCAAAAATAATACAGTATTTTTTTTAACATGGTGGATTTTTTTAAAAAACATATATGTAAGAATATATAGAATGTCTTCCTTCATTGTAGAGTAGCTTGCAGGGAGTACTTGAAGCAAAGGATATATATTTTGACCCCAAATAGGATTTTTAAATATCATTTATAAATAATATATATTTGACTTTCAAAATGACTGCCTTTTTAATGGAGAACCCACCAATTTGTATAGTAGATATATGCCACTATTCTAGGGCCATATTTCTTATATAAATTTCAAATGATGTGCTACATCCAGATTTTAAAATGAATTCTTCACTTTCTTTTAAAAAAAGGGAAAGAAATGTACCTTATTGCCCAAGAGATATAAATATAATGGATAGAAACTTTTCAAATGTTTGAATGTCAGATGGGTCTGTAGTTGAAAAGAAATTTAGAATTAAGCAATTGAACTGATTAATGAACGTCAGTAGGCACATTGTTCTTCATTGGGCTGATTTTGCCCATTGTTCTCAAATAGTTATTAAATCAGACAATTCTTACATAGATATGAAACATTCAGCATTTATTACAACAAAGTTTCAACATGCTGTTATTTGTTACAGGTAATCTTTGGTAAATCTAGCTGTTCAGAATTTTCAAAGGAAGCCTATACAGCCGTAGTATATCATAACAGGTACTGAATTCAAATATTTCTTTCAAAGTTACTCACTCCTCAGTGGCCATTGTTAGCACTCACCTTAGTGTGTTTACCGAATGCCTTGCTGCACTGATTGTGCAAATTCAAGACAGTTGTCATCAGAGTTATAATTTTCAATCTGGAGATGCACATTTTCCATAGTCATCTCAAATGTAAGACTTTAGACACAAAACATCTTTTCTATCAAATTCTGATTCTTTCTTTTTTTTATTATATTATTGATTATCATTGTGGCTTCTGGTCCTTTTGGTCTTTCCCTATTATATCCCCCTGACACTTTGTAGTTTTACTTAAGCTTGAACCGCTTAGTTAAATTGGTGTTATTCTGAACATCCAGTAATCCTTTCTCTAGTGCCTTTCCATGTTATTTGGGAAATTAACTTTAGATAATCTTTAATTTCTTTTTTAATTTAATGCTGTTGGAGAAAAATCACAGAATTGTACCTGTCACAAATTGATGTTATGTTATTCTGTGATGGTGCTACAGTAATTCATTTCACTTTTATCTTGATTTTGGCCCCACCACTTTTTGGTAATCTTTTTGTCATCACATTTTTTACCTTTTCTCTCATTTGGTAATAGTTATGTTAAGCCTTCTCCTCCTTCCTCTAGCTCCTACTTTGTTTGCTCTGCTTTTAGCTTTCCTACTTTATTAAACTCATGGAGACCATCCAACCTGAGATCCATCAGCTTCTCTACTCTTCACCTCAAATTATCTTTGTACCAATCTGCCTTTCCTTCTATTTCAAAGATAGTAATGGCCCTTACCCTGCCCACTGTCAAATCTTTTCACCTCTGCTGTCAGTCTTATCCAGCTTCTTCCAGAATACCACTTCATCAGTTATCCCTTTCTTTGCATCATCAGTTTCCTGTTTCATTAGCTCTCTTATTGTCGAAAGGAAGCTTAACTTTTCTATTCTTAAAGAAACAAAAGTCTTTTTGCAGTGCTATTGTATAGTGTGGTTTTTCCTTGTCTTCCTTAAAATTTTCTTCTTTCTCATCTTTATTTATGGCCTTCTCTCAATTTCCTTATATTTCTTTGAACACTTTTTTTCTTTTATAGTAATTATTCTAATTTTTCTTTTAAGTATAGACATTGTACACAAAACACAGGTTTTATTTTTAACCCTCTTGTTCTATAATATTCTCTTCCTAAATAATCTTATATGTATTTCCCAGAGTTACATTCAGTGAAAATGCTACAACTTTTACTTTTATGTGGATTGTTCACAACTCTTATTTTCAGTCATAACCTTTCTGAAGTACAGACATGTATTTTTAGTGGCCTGTTGGGCATATTCATTTGAGTTCTCTGCTGCCTCCTCAGTTTCGGCATATTTATCCCTGGCCTTCTTCCAGACCCTATCTCTGTCTCACTGTTTATTTTGATTAATGGAACCAACATTTCTCCAGTTACTCTGACTCAAAATTTAAGACATCCCTGCCTGCCTTCTTTTTTCTCTAATATTCAGTTACACCTCGATGATTTTCTTTCTGTCTCATTACTAAATGTATTCTGTGCTATCCTTTTTTTGGATCTGTTTTTCTATTACAATCCCTCTATTTATTGAACTTTTACATATTCTTTAAGGCCCATATTTTATATAGTACCTCTTAAATACAATTCCCTCATCTAAATCTTGAAGTAATCAGTTCAGCTCTGTTCTTTTAAGTACTTACCCCATATGCTCTATACCAGGGGTTGGCAGACTTTTTTTACAAAAAGCCAAATAGTATATATTTTAGGTCTTGTGGGCCATAAGATTTCCATTGCATATACTTAGTTCTGCTTTTGTAGTATAAAAGCAGCCACAGACAAGTAAAGTTGCAAATGAATAGGCATGGCTGTCTTCTAATAAAATTTTATTTGTGGACACTGAAATTGGAATTTCATTTACTATTTCAAGCAAAATGTTAGTCTTGATTTTTTTCAATCATTTCAAAATATAAAGACCATTCTTAACTTTTGAACTATACAAAGCCAAGCAGTAGACTAGCTTTGGCCTGTGGGCTATAGTTTGCCAACCTCTGCTTTATAGCATAGCTAATGTTATATATGTGTCCTGTTTATATTTCTACTAAATTATATATTTTAGAGAGTAATTATTTTTTGTGTTCACCTTTAAAACTACCACAAAAGTAATGCAATGCTTAGCCTAAAGGTGGGCAATTCACTTGTTGATGAATAACTGGTAGATTTTTAATTTTTTATAACGGTCTTCACACAATGTGATTTGAGGAAAGAAATGAACTAAAACACTCAATACCAATAAAGATATTAATAAAAAATGTAGTGATTTCTAAAAAATATCTCAGTTTGTGGCTCTTTATTATTGTTGCTCTCAGCATTAGTAGAATTTAAATGACAATACCATCTAACATTGCTAGTAAATTCAACTTTCTTGTAATTCAGTGGTGATTAGTGAGATAGTAATATGATGTATAGCATCTTCTATTCACTAAATCTGTCAAATTCTCAGATAGCCAGCATTAACTATCTTCTTTGTGGATATTTAAAGCCTCATTTCACTTAACATTTCTGTGACCAAATCTATGCCCATTAGCATTTTTGATGCTTATTTGAGATGGAAGAAAATTTGACCAATTAGCATCAGAGAAAAAAAACCCTAATAGGTGGGACAGCCTTCACTTTAAAGGTAGTTGGAGCCATATGGTTTGAATGCATTTTCATTGACTATAACTCTGAGAGATACTAGTTGAATATGGAAGGTTGGGATGCTAAGATCCTAACCCTTTTAAGTTTATAGTATAAATAGCAGCCATATTTTCCTATAAAAATATTCTTGTGGCCATTCTCAATGAATATTTAGATGAAAATGCCATTAGTTTGATCAAATATGATATTTGTTACATTCTTATAAGTGTCTGGGAGTATACTTCTAAACTATGGGACAGGTGTAATTTGTGGGTGTTCTCTGATATTTTTCTTTTCTTTAAGCTCTTAGTCAACACGCTAGTTCGTGTTTTGGTAACGTTATATATCTTTTTAGCAAGGGAATAATTGATGTAAGGTATTTCATAAAGAGCCCAACTTTATACTAAGTTGTCTAAAGATACCTTTTTTCTTTTTTACAAAAGGATAATTCAAATTAGTCTTAATTTTAAGCTATAGTCCTATAACAGTAAAATGCTTTTCTCTGGTATGGTTTTAAAGTATACACTTATAAAAATTCATATTATTTTTTCTATGTAATGTGTATTAGAATTTGTTTATAAATATAGAAAGCATTGCCCTAGTCTCTTCTTTTATACAGTTTCCAATCTAATGAAGACCTCAGCATCAAGGTGGTGATTATTAATGCATTTTCAAATAGCAGGCTTGCTCAGCCCATTAATAAAAATGGGATGAGAAATTTCAGAAACAGTGGCAGCTCCCTCGTCTGGAAGTAAGAGTTTGTTACTTAGGGATGGGAATAAAGAAACTATTTAGGCCAGAAGAAAAATTAAGCATGAATCCTGAAATTAATTTAAAAATTTCTCGAATATACAAATGCAGTAATTTTGAACAATTTACTCACTATTGATCTGTTTTTTGTTTTGTTTTGTTTTGTTTGTAAGGTCTCCTGATTTTCATGAAGAAATCAAAGTTAAACTCCCTGCTACTTTAACTGACCATCATCACTTGCTTTTTACTTTTTATCATGTTAGTTGTCAACAAAAGCAAAATACTCCTCTTGAAACTCCTGTGGGATATACAGTAAGTATATTTTTATTAAATATGTAGCTCTTTGATCTTAAAAATAGTTACAATATTTAAGATATAGTTTGTATAATAGTTTTTATCTGATTCCCCACATTGGTTACGAAGAGTCAAGAAAATGCCCATTAATGTATTGATTAACTAGCACGTATGAACACTTAGGTGTTTTCCTGATTATTGTGTGTTTACCCAACAGTGCACTATAAATATAATAGTTTTAAGGGTTCTTCAGAAGAGATAGTTTGAATGTAAATTGATTAAAAGAGACCCTTGGCAGTTAAATACATATATTATTGCTTTAATTAAATGCAATTAAAACCCTCAATTGCAAAGGTAAACCTACGGTGAAGGACATCATAATGTGCTATCACATTTTTGTCAGAAAAATCATGCCTTACCAAAAGAGAAAATTCAACCTTTGATTCATTTTCTGTCTTCTTGCAGTTTGTGACATCAGTTTGCTAAATGTAAGAAATTAAATTTATGGTCATACTTTTCAACTTTGCTTTCAAAATTCACATCCTTATTTCCTTTGACACTATTACCCTACTTTAAAATTGATATACTTTGTGGCCACCAAATTTCTACTACCAACTTTCCCTTGGATAATAAGGACCTCCTATAGATTTAAATATTGTATAGTTACCTAGTCATAATAATGTTTTGGGGATCATTCTTAACAAAATATTGTAGGGGAAACTTCATAATTAGATAATTAAATCTCTTTGATATTTGGGGATGTGTGACAAATGTGCCTCATATCAAGGTTTTAAAATAAATTTCCAAGTAATTATTTATGTAACAAACATATTTAAATGAATATTGTTTCCTTTTTATTTAAAAGTGGATACCAATGCTTCAGAATGGACGATTAAAGACTGGGCAGTTTTGCCTACCGGTCTCATTGGAAAAACCACCACAGGCTTACTCTGTACTATCTCCTGAGGTCGGTATCTCTCATGTTGATATTCTCAAGACTGGATGAAATGGGTTTTTCATTACAAAGGTGTTTTTCTCAAACAATACCTTGCTGTTCTGTCTATAAGCATGTAGATAATGAAGTAATATTATTTTGTCCGAGAATTAAAATTACTCTATAGAATACTTAGAAGCTTTTATATTATTTCTAAAAATATAAGTTTATTTAAAATCAAAGTAGTACATGAAATATAAACTCAAAGGAAAGACAAATTTGGAGAAGTATTGTAACATGAGAAACTTCTTTATATAAATATTTCTTTTAGCAGAAAACCTTTCACTAAAAAGATGGAGGGAGAACAAATATAAATTAAATTTTAGAATCTTTTTTGTACTTGATGATCATATATGTGAAAGTAAAGTAGCTATAAACATGCAGTACAAGAGACATTAGCAGCTTTGATGATGACATGTGACTTGTAAAAAACAAAAATATTGGAAAAATCTTAATCAAGAATCAGTAGCCACTGTTTCAAAACCAAAGTGCCTTTTGAAAGAACTGTTACATAATCTCCAGTCTCTTGAGGCTTTGACTATAACCGTTTGTAAATGTTAATCCAAAATATGTATGTGAATGTTGTACTGGTGACGTTTATTTTCTTTTTAGAACTCAGTATTCACAAATAAAGTTTTATTTTGATTTTTAAAAAGCAACGTAAGGTAAGGCTACTGCTCTGACCTCTTTTCTCACCATTCTCTGTCACTCATTCTGCCGTAGCCACATAGCACAGCATCTTTGCTGTTCCTCAAACATGAAAAGCACATTCCCATCTTAGGCCCTGTGCACTTAAAGTTATGTAAAATATACATAACATAAAAGTTTCCATTTTAAAATGAACTACTTTATATATATGCCTAAAAAATACATTTTTTACTTTACTTATTTTATGATTTTAACAAAATGTTATTATCCTGTATATAACCTTCTGGGTCTTGTATTTTGCATTCAGCATCATATTACCAAGATGTAGTATTTTTTTATGATCAAAATGAAATATTTACCTGGTCTTTTATTGCCCTTAAAATATAATCCTAATTTTTCTCCATGACCTACAAATCTCTGATTGATCTGTGGTCATCCACCTCTCCAACATCATCTTCTATCATAACTGCACACCTTCTCGCTGTACTTACAGCTTCTTTTAAACTTTTTCCTGCCTCTAGGCCTTTGACTTTTTCTTTCCTCTTCCTGACCTTCACATGGCTTGATTCTTTTCATTATCTGAATTGTATTTCCTCAGAGACATCTTTTCTTTATGAGTTTTCAACCCTTCCCCCCTCCACACTGCCAATATACTGTCATTTTTAATCCAATTTTATTTACTTAATACTTACTACTACCTGAAATTATCTTTTTTTATTTTGGTCCCTGCTAGATGGTTGGGTAAGCTTTCTGAAAACAGATCTTATGTTTAGTATGAAACCCCAGTATCTAGAAACCTCTGTACCCTTCAGTAAATATTTGTATTTACTGATATTACTGGGAATTACTGATATTAGAGGGAAAAAAATAGAATTGACCTGCATAGCAACCAAGAGTTTACTGTTTAATTAAATATTTGTACATATAATGGTGCAGTAGATAAGAGGAGTGATATAGATTTAAATAGCCCAATAAAATATTTATGATAAAAACATAAAAACAAGCAATGTAGTAACAACCAAACTCAGTAAGTGTATATTAATAATTGCATAGGAAATAGTTTAGAGAATATACACCAAATTTAGCAAAGTTAGCTGTTGAAGGGATGTGGGACTATGAAAAGTTTTTGCTGTTTTTTAAACCTCATATACTTTGGAAGGAAGCACAGCATGATTTGCATGATTTCACTATTGGTTTCACTACTTATAGTTGAGTGACCTTGGGTAAGTTTATTAATCTCTCTGCTATGGATGAATTGTGTCACTCCAAAATTCATTTGTTGAACTCGTTAATCCCCAAACGTGATAGTATTTGCAGATTTGGCCTTTGGGAGGTAATTAGGTTTAGATGAGGTTGTGAGGGTGAGGCCTTGTGATAGAATTAATTGTAAGAAGAGACACCAGAACTTGTTCTCTTTCTTGTGAGGACACAGTGAGAAGGTACCCATTTGCTAGCTAGGGAGGTTCTCACCAGACACTGACCATATTGATATCTTAAATATGGACTTCCAATCTCTACACTGTGAGAAAATAAATTTCTGTTGTTTAAGCCACCCAGCGCATGTTATTTTATAATAGCAACCCAAGCTAAGATACTCTCTGTGCCTGAATTTTATCATTTGTGAATTGAGAAGAATAATGTATGCTTATAATAAGGGGTTGTGTTGATGAGTGCATGATACAATAGTATGTAGAGTGTTTAGAATGGTGCCAGGCACATAAAAAGTGTTAAACTAGTGCTTGCCTCTGTTATCACACTGCTTGTTAGAATATTTTAAGATAACTTGCTTACTTTAGCAAGCATCAAAATCACCTGGACAGTTTGTTGTACCACAATTGTTGAACCTTATGCCCCGAGTTTCTGATGCAATAGATCTGGGTTGGGGCTTGATTATATATATTTCTAACAAGTGCTCAGATGATGTTTATATTGCTGATCCTTAGATCAAACTTTATTTTTTTATAACTGAAAATAGTTTTTTGGGGGTTGAAAGAGCTAGTACTGTTTTTTCTTTTGAGTAGTTTCAGTTCACCAGCTTTTTTCCCCCAAAAAATGGTTCTAAACCTATATTATCTGCCTCAGTAGAGATACTGCATTTCTTATTTGTGTTGAATTTTGTAACAGAAAACTGACTTCATTTGGTTTTCTTCTACACATAAAAATATGAAACAATGGAAAAGAAATTTATTTTTATTTATTTTTTTCTGAGACTTTCTATTTTTGTCATTTGTTTCACAGATATTTACAACTGCTTGTTGTAGTTATTTTTTATGATGGCTGCTTTAAAAGTCTGTCAAATCTATCCAGTCTGTGTTATCTTAGTATTGGTATCAGTTGTCTTTTTCTCATTTGAGATTTTCCTGGTTCTTAGTATTATGCATGATTCTTTATTATATCCTGAACATTTCAAGTATTATTGTCTCTAAATCTTATTTAAGTCTTGTATTTTAGCAGTGGGGGTAGGGGGAGGGGCTTTGGCCAGGTGGAAGTAAAAGTTCACATTCCTCGCCCTGCATTGGGTTGGGGTAAGGGCTTATTGGATGGAAGTGGGATTTCAGGCTCTCTGCTAGGCCTCTGCAGACACTCCCTGGTTGTGAAGAGCACAGGGCACCTTGGTACTGCTTTTCTCTTGGCCTCCACTGACACCACAGTTGGTAGGGGTACTTGTACCACCGGGCAGGGATCAACTCTCATATCTATCTTCTCTGATACCACCCAATGTGTGCGGGATGGGGTGGGGATCTTGTACCTTATTACAGCCAGCTGTTGGTGGAAACCCAAGCTCCCTACTCAGCCTCTGGAGGTGGGGTGGGGCTGCAATTTGTTTCTTTGTGTTGGGCCAGAGTAGGGCAATTCTTGGCTTTGACTAAGAGAGCAAGCTTTTCTTGGAGGCTTTTTGTGTGTGTGTGCTCCTTTTGGCATTTCTCTGTTGCCCAGCTTCTCTAGCATCTAGTCCAGGATAAATGAGGTAAAGATAAAACCCAGGGAACATTGCCTTATAGTTCCAGTCCTGAGGTCCCTATCCTATCTGCATTCTTCTATTCACCTTTCAGTCTTTGTTTATTTTGTATATCATGTTCAGGGTTTTTAAGCAATACTTAGCAGGAGGAATAGAGAGAAATAATGTACTCTCTTTTAAAAAGAAATTTATGTGATATAATTTTAATTAACTTTCATGTTTTATCTTTTAAGCAGCAGACTTCCTTTGCTTGTGAATATTTTAAAGTCCAATTAAAACATAATAAGTGTTTAAAATAGAAAAAATAGAACATTATCAACTATTATATGGTATTATAAATGTGAATTTATTGACTTGAAAAGAGATTCACAATGTAATATGTTATAAACAGATTTCAAAATATGTTTGCTATCACCTTTGTAAGATTGTGCATAAAAATGCATTTGCATAGAGGAAGATTTGGAATGATATAAAGGAATATGTTGTTGGGAAGATAAAATTTTGAGTATATTTTCTGCTTTTTTTCTCTAGCCTTTTAATTCTCTTGTAGAGAACATACTGATTTTGTAATAAGATAATGTTTTACATTTATTGAAAGTACATAGAATATATTTCACAGTATTTTTCTCATTGAAATATAATTTTTTTGTTTTCAGAATTCATTATCAAGCATCTGTGATCATTATATTTAATATCTTATAGGTTCCTCTACCTGGCATGAAATGGGTAGATAATCACAAAGGTGTTTTTAATGTTGAAGTTGTTGCTGTTTCATCTATCCATACACAAGTGAGTTTTAATAATTTTATGATCAAATTTTACTTAAATGAATTGAACATATTGTTTAGTACTTAAATCCATTTTGCTATCTGCTATAAGGCTTAATGAGAGTTAAAAATATATAGATTTATGGACGTAGTTCCATAGTGTAGTGGTTAGCATGTCTGCTTCACATGCAGAAGGTCCTGGGTTCACACCCCAGTGGAGCTACAGTCCGTGGTCTATAGTCATACCACCCTGAATAAGCCCGATATATGATCTCAGAAGCTAAGCAGGGTCTGGCCTGGTTAGTGCTTGGATGGGAGATCACTTATGAAGACCAGGTACTGTAGGCATGAATTTAAAAAAAAAAGTATAGATTTAGAAGTTAACTTTTTAAAGAAATCAGTAAATGTCATTTAATGTCAACAAAAGCAAATATTTTGCTTTTCAGAATGTCACTGACTTCATCTGAACAGTTAAGTAATTTTTTCCGTTAAATTTCTGGTATATAGCAAAATGCTTAAAATTGAAAAAGCACCATCTATCTCATTTTATCTCTCATAGAAAGATGTAGGTATTTCGAATGGAAAAAGTTCTTAGGGGTGATTTACACCCTATTCTTCACTGTATTTTTGAAATATGCTTGTAGCTCTTTTACTGGATATATAATTAGAACTCTATAAAATTATTTTTTACTTGTTTAGAACATACATATCAATTTAGAACAATATTAGAGTTATAAATATGAAGCTGTTCAGCATTATTACCTTTTCTTAAAGTGTATTTTCATCATTAAATAAGCAAAAGTCTTCCCAGAGTTTCAGCAGACTTTGTTCACATCTCATTGGTCAGAACTATAACACATGGTCACCTAGGTATAAAAGGCTGAGAAAGCAGGTGTGTATCCTGGAAGTGGGCACTTACTGCTTTATATAAGACTGCTTTTCTGTTATGTAGAGGAGGTTAACTAAGAACAGTCAGGAGATGGAAACTACCAGTAATTTGAACTGATAAGATTTGTATATAAATAATTATTAACTAGGTTAAAGGTGATTCACTACTAAATGGAGTAAAAGAGAATTCTGTGATTGTAACAGAGATAGCAATTGCAGGATGTGATAGGGAGGGAAATTAGAAACCCAAAGAAGGATCCTGAAGGCTGAGAATCGGATCCCTGAGGAGAGGATGCTGTAGTACTGAAGAACTTGGTGGAAGGCACCTACTATGAACTATGAGATCCATCATTGCTGTGGCAAATGCTGCTACCCATGTCCCTCACCTCTGAGCTACCAGCATTCATATCTGTTAGCTACCAGGAAAACAGACAGCAGAAATGTCCCTGCTAACGGCACACGCCTAACAGGCTGCTTTCTGTACCATTGTTGTCAAAGCCTAACTACAAGCCACCTGACAAAGGAGAAATGTGGTTTGAAGAGTCTAGTCCCAGTACTCCAAAATGTGGCAAAAGTGATGAGTTTGGATGGAGCTGAGAGGCAATAAATTAATAATGAGCACAGGTAGGTTACCAACAAACCTGCCATAGTAATTGAGCTCTAAAACAATAAGGCAGACTCACACTGGGAAAAAACCCTAAATTAGTATTAATAGATTTCTTGAGTCATCACTGGTATTTAAAGTGGCTACTTCCAATAATAAGTGAAAATAGATGTAGTGTTTGATTGGAAATGAGATTGTATATACTTATGTACTTTTATGTATAATCAATTAATATGAGATATTTTATTAGTCATCCATAGTTTGGGGAATTTACACTTATAATTGTTTAGTACTTTTGTTCTTTGCTTTAGGATCCTTATCTTGACAAGTTTTTTGCTTTGGTCAATGCTCTGGATGAGCACATGTTCCCAGTCCGAATTGGAGACATGCGAATCATGGAAAATAACTTAGAAAATGAATTGAAAAGCAGTATTTCAGCTTTGAATTCATCTCAGCTGGAACCAGTGGTCCGATTTCTTCATCTTCTGCTTGATAAATTGATACTTCTAGTTGTTAGACCTCCTGTCATTGCTGGCCAAATAGGTAATTTGCATTTGTTTGGAGAATCATAAAATTTATAATTTGGCATTCCTAACTTTTGCAGAACTAGAGCCTCGTTCTGATTCCTATTTGCTGTCTGTAAGGACTGTGTTTGATTGTGGGAGTGGGGGATTGTTATTTATTTGTTTTTAATGCCAGAAAATAACTTTATTTTTTTTAAAAAAAAATATGCCATATAGATTTCTACTCAAATTATGGAAACACATTCATTTATTCACCAAATATTTACTAAGCAGTTGTTATGTACCCATACACTGATAGGCATTATCCAAAGCATAGTTCCTGCTTTTAAGGCTCTCACAGACTTGTTAGGAAAACAAGCAGATAAATCAAGTTGTATTTTACATGCCATATAATCTACCCAGTCTACATTTCACTCACCTGCTTTCTCTATTTAATGTAACTCTTCTTTTCTTCATTAACTCAAATTTTCTATATTCTGTTTTAGTTCTGTATTATTCTAGAAGAAGTATTCCTGTTTCCCACCTTTTCCCAAGATTTCTTCCTCTACTTTTGCTTACAGCTTTTACCTAAATCCTGTAACGTAGTTGAGCTTATAAGAAAATTCAGCTAACTTGTTACTGAAATTTCATGTTAAGTGGGAAAGGAGTATTCGATGCCTTGAGACCTTTTTATTTATTTATTTATTTTAGGGGAGTCTTGTAAATAAAGGTAATTTAAATATGAGTGGAAGTCTGACAGATTAATAACTAGTTCAGGAAGATTAAACAGCATGTACATTGTACATAGATGAACCTGGAAGTGTTGGGAGAATTATAAATAATTAATTTTAAATTGGAGGATTGGTGTTTAAAGATGATAGGTGGTGAGGGAGATCAAGTAGGGTCTTCCATAACACTTCGGGGAATTTGACTATTATTCTGTAAGGATAATAGTCTCAGACCCTTTGAAGGGTCTGGTCTTAATTAGGGAAGTAATGTGACCCAGTTTGGCTTTTATAAAGGTGACTGTGATGCATGGAAATGGTTTGAAAGTGGGAAAATCTGGAGGCAGGGAGACAAATTAGGAATCTTGTAGAATTTTATGTAAAAATTATGAGGTCCTAATATAAGATAGATGACAGTGGGATGGAGAAGAGAGGATGGGTTAAGAGATATTAAAGAAATATTGTAGAGTACCAGTACAGAAGTGATAGGAGGTTTTAAGAAAAAAAATTAACATTATTAATTGTTATAGATTGTGTAAGTAAAATAATATCGATAGTAACAAACATATGTATAGGACTTATATACGTACCAAGAATAGTTCTGTGTGCTTTATTTATATTAATGTATGGAATCATCACAATTCTGTATGGGTATCATTGGCACCACCATTTCATGAATGAGTAAAGTGATGAACATAATGCTTTGAAAATTTGCCTAAGGATTCGAGCCCAAGCAATTACTCCAGAGTCCCACGCTTATTTATTATACTTGTGTCCACTGGTAAAATTAACAAGAACAGTTTTGGTGTAATAGTGAAAGTAGAAACTAGAATACAGAGAATTAAGTAGTAAACAGTAGATGATGAAAGGAATACAAAAAGCATTTACTACTCTTTAAAGATATTTAGTTAGAAGAGGAAGCAGGATCAATTAGAGTATAAGAATATAGAGATTTGAGCATGTTTATGTCCTTTGAGAAACTAGAATGGTGTGGGGGAGAAAATTCAAGATGTAAGAATCTGAGAGTTTAATTCATGAAGCAAGCCTGTAGGACAAAAGTGAAGGTGGATAGACCATTCTTATATAGGAGAGGAGCGCTGATTCCTTTGGGCAGGAAATAAAAATCCCTTCAGATTCTGCTAAATTTGTAGTAAGTACTTGAGGACTTTCCTGTTATATATATATATATATTTTTTCCCCCTGAGTGATAAAAAGCAAGATTGCTAAGAAGGGAGTAGGTGGACCTGAATTTTGTAGAGGAATTTGATGGTTTGGAATAGCTACTGCTACACAGAAAAGGAAAACGAATTAACCAGAAACACAAGTAGGATTGCTAAACCCCACTTAAGTTTCTCTGTCTCTAGTCTCTTTCTCTTCTAGTTCAATATATGTAGATTAATCTTCCTAAATGACCACTTTATCTGATTATTCTTTTACAAAAACTTAATTGGTCCCATTATCTGTTCATAATTTCCTGTCTTGATGAAATAAATCATAGATTGAGACTCTATTGCTCACAGTGGCTATTTGGTTTATCCACTTATTCAGTGTACTACCAGAATTTCCCAATTTGCGCAAAATTCTTGTTATACACTAACTTGAATGACTGGGTAGATATTGCTAAATCTGACATTTAAAATACTATACAGTTTTACCTCAGCCTGATTTTCTAGCCTTTTTTTCCTAATCCTTTTACAGATTCACTTACTTCAATCAAGTTGTTTGCTCACTATTTTCTTATAAGTTGATATTTTAAACAATCTATTTTTGCTGATAACATTTTTTATTTTTTTAAACAAAAGTTATGTGCTCATTGTATGCTATGTAGCATTTCAGCAAAATTGTTAAAATGAGAAGTTACTTCTCAAAGGTGGTACACAAGATAGATTTCTTTTTCCTTATGGGCTCTATATTATTGTTTTACAAAATAATGGGTACTTGTTGGATGGTGTTTTGTTTTTTGACTAAGCTAACCCATACAATTTTCATATTAAATTAGTAAAATGAGTTTTTTCTAATTGTTTAGGAAAATATTTTTGATTCAGTAAATACAGGATATCATTAAAATTAATATTAAATATATTTATGCACTTACTGTGTATAATGACTATACTTAATGCATATAAAGATAATAATAACTTGATTCTTTTGGAATTTAGGGTCTAAAAAAGTTAATGCAAAAATATTTTCCTCATTCTTAAAAGTGAATCTAGGTCAAGCATCTTTTGAAGCCATGGCATCAATTACAAATCGGCTTCACAAAAACTTGGAAGGAAATGACCAGCATGGCAGGAATAGCCTTCTTGCATCATATATCTATTATGTTTTTCGCCTACCAAATACTCACCCTAATTCACCATCACCAGGTATTTTTTTCTTTTTACTATGAAATTGTCTTGCATAGATTATTTATTCATGGAAAGATTGGAATAACCTTATAGTCCACAGTGTGATGCATTTGTTCAACAGCAAACATTTATTGAATGGCTGCCAAGTGCTATGGACTATACTAGGTGCTGGAGTTAAATTAGTAGTTAAAAAACATTCACTGAATGTGGAGTACAGCATAGGGAATATGGCTATGTATAGTGCCAGCTGGGTACTGGAGTAAGTGGAGAAGTCACTTTGTAAATTATATAAATGTCTAACCATCGTGCTGTACACCTGAACTAATATAAAATTAAAGTTTAAAAATAATATGTTTAAAGAATCATTACAGGTTACACTTACATTATAGGTTACATTTTAAAGCATTATTATACAGCTTCCTTTAATTTTCATTAGAGAGATTTTGGTTGAAGTAATTCTTGGAAATGAACCTTGAAAATAACTTATTCTGTCTCTGGAAGCATTTTATCCTTCCCTGTTAAGATAAATAGAATGTTGTATTTGTCATTTGCAGTGCTTTTGGACATTAAAGAAGAAATATAATGTCTTAGTCATTTCTTGATAACCCTGTGAAACCTACAAAAATATAAAAGATTTTTCTCTAGAAAATTCTGATTTCTTCATGGTCAATAAAATAATACAGCCTTTCTTAATATTAGAGCTCAAAGTAGTTATTTGCTTTTATGTGACATTGGTGATAGTGGAGTTGGTGGTGTGGTGAGGGCGGGCAACAGATGTCTTAGTTTGAATAACTCTTTAGTTAAAAAATAAATAAATAACTCCTTTAGTTATTCGGTTAGTCATGTTGCACATACATTTCCACTACTCACCTACTTGTATGATAACTCTATTTGTATGAGTTATCATCACTGCTGATAATAGTAAATGCCCTTTTTTCCATCTATTGGCAACATTAACATTAACATTGGTCACAATAATTATGATATTCATTGTGGAAACTAGGTGTAATAGTAATAGTGTTAACTCATTTTATTTTATTTTTTAAATTTTTGTTGCAGTCCCTTACTCTTTTGGTAACCATCAGCTTGTTCTCTGTAACTATGGGTCTGTTTCTGTTTTGTTGTTTATTCATTTGTATTATTTTTTTTTTAGATTACACATATATGTGAAATCATATGGTGTTTGTTGTTCTCTGTGTGATTTATTTCACTTAATACCCTCTAGGTTCATCCATGTTGTCGCAAATGGCAAAATTTCAAAATTTCATTCTCTTTTATGGCCAAGTAATGATCCTGTGTGCGCGTGTGCGCATGTGTATGTGTATCACATTTTTTTTCATTTGTCTATTGGTGGATACCAAATATTTTTGTTTTCTTTGGATAAACACTCAGAAGTCAAATCGCTTGATTATATGGCAGCTCTATTTTTAATGTTTTGAGAGATCTCCATACTGTTTTGCACAGTGGCTGCGTTAATTTACAATCTTACCAACAGTGTACAAGGGTTCTCTTTTTTCCATATCCTTGCCAGCACTTGTTATCTGTTGACTTATTGATGATAGCCATTCTGACATTCTGATAGATGTGAGATTATATCTCCTTGGGGTTTCATTTGCATTTCCCTGATGATTATTGATGTTGATCATGTTTTCATATGTCTGTTGGCTAGGTGTATGTCCTCTTTGCAGAAATGTCTATTCATGTCCTCTGCTCATTTTTTTTCCCCTCTTTAATCCCCTCACCCCCACTTCCACCACTGACCTACAGATGTTGCTGTCTCCCCTACAGATGTTGCTGTCTCCTCCCACACGCTTACAGCATGCACCCAGGGCCTAGCACCCTTGGGGTCTGGCACCCCTGGCAAGCTCAGGGGGCCTAGTGCACCCAGAGCCTGGCATACCTGGGGTATGGGCACGAACCCAGGACCTTCTGTGTATAAAGCAGACATGCTAACCATTACACTATGGAGCCACTCCCTCTGCTCATTTTTTAATCAGATTGTGTTTGGGTATTAAATTGTATAAATTTTTTACATATTTTGGGTCTTAACCCCTTATTAAATGTATCATTTTTGAATGTCTTTTCCCATTCAGTAGGTTGTCTTTTCATTTTGTTGATGGTTCCCTTCACTGTACAAAACTTTTTAGTTTGATGTAGTCCCATTTGTTTATTTTTTCTTTTGTTGCCCTTGCTGAGGAGACATATCCAAAAAGATCTTGATAAGACCATTATCAAAAAGTGTACTGCCTGTGTTTTTTTTATAAGGGTTTTATGGTTGTAGGTCTTACATTTAATTCTTTAATCTATTTTGAATTTATTTTTGTATATGTTGTAAAAAAGGGGTCCTATTTTATTTTTTTCCATGTATCTGTTCAGTTTTCCCAACACTACTTACTGATGAGACTGCTTTTATCCCATTGTGTATCCTTGTCTCCTTGTCATAGATTAATTGGTCGTATAAATGAGGATTTATTTCTGGGCTCTCCATTCTGTTTTTTTGATCTCTGTCTCTGTTGTTCTGCCAGTACCATGCTGTTTTCACTGTTGCAGCTTTGTAGTACAGTTCGAAATCAGGGAACATGACACCTACCACTTTGTTCTTTCTCAAGATTTCTTTGGCTAAATATGGGTCTTTTGTGGTTCCTTATAAATTTTAGGATTAGTTCTAATTCTGAGAATACCATTAGTATTTTAATATGGATTGCATGAATCTGTATATTGCTTTAGGTAGTAAGGACATTTTAACAGTAGTAATCCTTCTAATCCAATAATGAGAATCTGACTCCAAGTTTTAATTTATTTCTTAGTCGCAAAAAAAGAAGTAATTGGCTCATATTCTACATTCTAATTTTCTATCTTGATTTTTTAAATTATAGTACTTGAGTTTCTGAGTGTATAACTGATTGTGGACTATATATAATGGTTCTCCATTTACTTTTTAAAATTTAGTACACTTTTAGAATTCCACAGATTTTTGAAAAACGTCTTTTTTTACACTCTGACCTGAAAGAATATATAAATTAATTAGGTGAGAGGTGTATGTCATTTGCAGATATGACAGAAAGAGCTCTTTAAAAGAGAAAAAGCGAGATAAACTATGGAAATAATTGCTGGCTGTTTTTATGTTCATAGTACATGGTTGAATGATGGTGTCAGGCTTGATTTTAGGCAAAAAGGGATTTTTTAAAAACTTTTTTATGTAACCTGGGCTCTAGGAGAATTATCTCTAGGTTTCTTATATGTATATCATATCGGTGCCATTTTGTTATAGTTCAAATTGTCACTGATGAAGATAGAGAAAGAAAGTGTATGAAATATTGACGGTAAATTGGCTCTCCCTTTAGTGACTGTATCAACGGACAGAGCAGGAGGGGTGGGAAAAAGGAAAAGACATCAGCTGGAGCATTTTGGGTCCCATATTACTAGGTGCACCCATATCTAAATTTGAGGTCGTATGTGTGAGTGTGTTTCCTATTACTTTTGTTTTTTTACATAATAGAAACTTGAAGAGCTGATGATTCTATATATAATTCATATGGTTTTGTTAACTGCTGTAAAATAGAATATCTTTGTGTAGCTATCATTGGGTAGTGAATGTTTTTCTTTCTTTTACAGTCTTCATTTAGAAACAGAAGCAATTCATGATCTTTATGGAATTTTGTAAAATGGCAGAGATTTTTTCAGATGTTTTTTTGGCTAATTTTCTTTGTTTAATTATATGCTATTTTATACACAACTCTAGGTCCTGGGGGTTTGGGCGGATCAGTGCATTATGCCACAATGGCAAGATCTGCTGTAAGACCTGCAAGCCTTAATTTAAATCGTTCTCGGAGCCTTAGTAATAGTAATCCAGATATATCTGGAACTCCCACGTCACCAGATGACGAAGTACGGTCCATCATCGGCAGTAAGGTAAACTGAAGATATGCGTCTATAAATTGGATTTTCATTTATGAACAAATGAAAAAGTTTCGAATTATTTTAACTTATTCTTAATTTTAAAATGTATTTGAGTTAATAATAAGCAAGAAATTGTACATTACTAGTCTATTAGTAAATTTATTCTTAGTTTAAAAATGTGTTTGAGTTAGTAATAAGCAAGAAATTATACATTTATATCAGTAAACACTAAGCGTTTCATGTTTCTATTAAATAGGCTTGCTATTAGAAACTGGTTTGTGCACTTTGCTCAAAAATCTGCCAAATTCTAGAATTTATCTATGATGACCAGTCACATATTACTTACTTTTGTCTTTCTGATACTTCATAATGTGAGAAATGGCTAGATTTATTTTCTGTAGAATTAAGAGACCTATGTGACTACTGTGTAGAAAAGACATATCATTGATTCAAAATATGAGTCCCCCTTCTTCAAAAAATATCAAGAACAGTGATAAGCCTTATTTATAATAGAGCTATTTCCTATGGAAAACTCTATGTAAAGTGCAGAAGGATAAAAAAAATGACTTATTTAATGATGGTTAATGACTATCGCACACATAAAGGAAAACACCAGGCAGTATAAGATCTAACTAAATTTGACTTAAAGCATTTATCTTTATTACCCAAAGAAATATACTTATGGAACAAATAGTTATTATGTAAAGTACAAAAATAACCCAGAGTTTAAACAATCCATCCGGGCATAAGAACAGTATGACTGAGGCCAAGAAATCACGTCACGTTGTATTTTGACCATACCATTTCAAATGTATTTTTTGCTATTGTAAAGGAGGAAGATATTGTTATGGAGTCATGGCCAACTTTTCTTTGGCATTTTAGTTCAGTAATAAGAATATGAGGAAAAGTTGCTAAACATGTTCAAGGATCTGTGTTTAACCCTTAGCCTAAACTATAATAGAATTTTTTTTTTTAAGATCTGGGTTTTTTTTTTTTTAATTTTTTTGTTAGGTGAAATAGTTGAACATTGATCAAAAACATCAGAACTATGCATATCTGTTCATATAGTTATAGAAATTTTACATTCAGAGGCTTCTAATGAACTTTAAGTACTGTTCATTTTAAAGCAACTTTTTAAAGTTAATTTCTCACAGATCAAAAATATATTTTGTAACCTTACCCACATATATTTCCATGCTTAGGAAAAGAACTCAAGTTTTTTATACTTGTCTTTATTTTTTTATTATATCATTGTTATAGAGGTAATACTTAGCATTATTTATATACTGTAAAATACAGGTTTTCAGTAGAATGAATCTGATTTATGGATTATAAGAAATTTTCTTATTAAAGAGCTATGGATACCATTTTCTTGAAGGTCCTATGTTTTAAACATCTCAATTTATATAAGATTTTCATTAGGTCTAAGTTAGCATAATTCAGAGTTTTTTTTTTATGATGTACTTGGTAAATTATAAAATCAAGATTTAGAACAAATGTCTACAGATATTGAAATTATTTGCCTTTTTCAGGTAGTTTATAAAATGAGACATAATGACATAAACTTACTTTTGATGATATATTATATATAGTGACATATATCAATTTCTGAGAAAGCCATCATAAGATGAGAATTTGTTTTATGACAACACAGCCATGTATGAGTCAGGTTTTATTTAAACGGCTTTTATGTTTTCTCTTTTTGTTGCAACATTTTTGCTACCTACGTTTATTTTGGACCATCATTTAGTCATAATCCCTAATAATAGTAGTATATAATTTTATTTCATTGAAAAATTAAAATGTTGAAGTTTATTTATAGCTTCTCTTTATTCTGATTTTATTGGCCTAGAAATTTAATTAACTCATCTTCTTTAATGATTTTTTTTTCACCTTGCCTCAGCCATGGTCATAACCTAGTTCTTGTCATTACTGATAACTTTAACCTTCATAACCTCTGTTTTATACATTTCATTCTCTAACCATTAGCTCCTATTTTTCTTTAGTACCCCAACTCCAACAGTTTCTCTTCTTCTCTGCAACTTCTAATCACTTGATCCTCTGACCTTCATACTGTGCCTTACTTTAATGTTTTTTCTTCCAATTTAGCCAATTTAAGTTCCAGTTTATTGTTACAATTATCCCCATTGTAATCAAATTGCAATTCACTTATCCTTCCCTCACTTCATTTTACTTGCTTAACCAAACTTCAAACCATATTTGGACCCAATTTACTGCCTTTGCCATGTTAGCAACTGTGCCATTGAACATGACTAGAGAAATACAATGAGCCTGGTGTCACTTGAAATTAAAGAGACCATAAACCTCAGAGAACCCCTAATGTTATCAAGCAATTAAACTGCTTGCGCTTGCGCGCGCGCTCTCTCTCTCTCTCTCTCTCTCTCTCTCTCTCTCTCTCTCTCTCCCCCCCCTCCCCCTCCCCTTCCCTCTCCCTCCTTCTCCCTCCCTCTCACTCTACCTCCCTTCCTGTCCCCCTCTCCTGTATCCCATCTACTTTTCCATTCTCCCAGAAAACGATTTCATGCAGCCTTTTGTTACTTCAAACCTCTTAACATCTCCCCATCAGGCCTTCTTACTTTATCTCTTACTTTATTGAGAAAATTGAAGCCATCAGAAGAAAATTTTGGGTAGACTTTTATCCTTATAGCATCTACTACCTACCTACTACCATCTCCTATCACCTAATACTCTACTATAGATGAACTATCCATCCCTTAAATCACACCCTCCATTTGTACACAACCTCCCATCCCCTCTCACTTACTCAAGATCCTCACTCTAGCCGTTCTTTCATCTCTCTCCCACATCATCTGTTTCTACTTGTCTGCTAACTCATCCCATACACATACTTGTATGCTATTATTTCTCTATTAAAAAATATCTTATTTCGTATTTCTGCTGTCAGCTTCTTTATCATTTCTCTGATACTTTTTGTAATAAGAGCTTTCTATACTTGCTATGCTCAGTTCTTTTGCTCCTATTCTCTTTATCATACTTCAGTCAGATATTTCTCACATCTTCCACCCAAACAGCCCTTGTTGATGTCACCAGTGCTCTTCACGTTACTAAATCCAATGGTCAATTCTCGACACACAGCTTTACCTTCTAGCAGCTTTTATCACAGTTACATTCTCATTCCTTCTTGGTTTATTGTGTTTACCCGACTCATTCTTCCTTGATTTGTTCTTTTTACCTGGCTTCCAAGAGAATACTACACTCTCTTGGTTTTCTACTTTACTAGTTACACCTTTTCTGTCTCCTTTGTGCATTCTTCTTTTTCTGATCTTACCTGAAGTGCCCCCAGATGTCTGTCCTTATTTCTCTTCCCTTCCTATCCCTTCCCTTTTTCTTCTCTTTTTTCTAAACTCACTTGGTGATCTTATCAAGTCCCATGCTTTTAAATTCCATTATGTGTTAATGACTCCCAAAATTATATTTTCATTGCAAATACCTCTCTGGAATTCTCAGCTGCCTTTTCTAAATCATTTTGTTTGATTTTCATATATATTAAAGGTAGAGTCAGTTCTTACCACCTTTCCTAATATGTTTTTTTTCCTATACTACATACCTGTGATAGAGTTTAATTTATAAAATAGGCACAGTAAGAGAAGAACAACAACAACTTTTAATAAAATAGAATAGTTATACCTGTATACTGTAATAAAAGTTATGTGATTGTGGTCTCTTTCTTTTGGAAAATATACGGTACTCACTGTTGTGATGATGTGAGATGATACACTACCTATGTGATGAGATGAAGTGAGATAAATGACGTAGGCATTGTGAGCTACTATCAGGCTGACCTGAACACAAAAACACTGCGATACCTTGATAGCTCATCTGAAAACCAAGACAACTACTTACTACGTTACGGGTAGAGAGCATATACAGTGTGAATACACTGAACAAAGGGTTGATTCATGTCCGGCCTGCAAAGGATAGGACAGTACAAGATTTCATCAGAATGACACTCAGAATGGCACAATTTAAAATTTATGAATTATTTATTTCTGAAATTTTCCATTTAATATTTTTGGGCCACAGTTGACTTTGGGTAACAAACTGAGGAAAGCAAAACCACGAATAAAAGGGAAACTACAGTAATGTCCAGCATTTAACTTCATTCCTTAATATAAAATGCAGAACTCCTCTAAAATTTGAGAATACTTATATCAACAGGCTTTTATTCCTCTAGGGCTAAAACAACATTTGTGAGACTTTCTTTGTAATTATTTTCTAAAACTGGTTTATTCTTTCATTGTTCCAACAATAGTCTTTTAACATTCATTTATGTAAGTGGTTACATAAGGTTTGAATTTTATTGCTTTTGATCAAATGCCAATGCAATTGTACTTTGATAGTTTCTTTCTAATATATCTTCTGTTTTTGTTTAATTTTCAAACACTGAGAGCTTATTATGTGCTAGGAAGCATGCTAAGAACTTTTGGGTATAAAGCCAAAGCTTTATATTATAACATGAATGTTAATGTCAAGTCAAATGCAATACAGGCTTTGCTCAAGGAGAGAGCCTATCTACAGCTAAGGGGCAAAATAATATTACGGGGATTTGGCAAAAACAAAAATATTTTTATACACATGTGTGCGTATTTGGTTAATCTGTTCAATGTTGGAGATCAGTAAGCATAAAGTTATTATACTAGTAAATATCATTGATGAATTTGCTTAACTAAGGTCTGTTTAATTCTTAGCTTTATAACACCTAATTTATGGAAATTATTTGCTTTACAAAAATAATTCACAGATTTTTTCTTAATTGAATGTAATTGCTTAGTGTAATTATAATTGTACAGAACTTTAATATTGTGGATATGATATATAATTGCATAAAGCGATTTATTATTTATTCTCACATGACTGATTAACATTTAACTTAGTTTTAAAGGAGATTATTAAGCAAGGAGTAAACAGTGAATTTAAGAATTCAGCAGAGTTATTGTTCTAATTTTGCCGAAATCAGATTGTTGTGTTTTGCTATTTTTATAACATTCGTAGTATTTGTAAAAATTGAAAATGTCAGGAAGAACTTTATATGTACACAGTGGAGACATTATTTGGGAGACTGGTGAAAAATTTTGTTTTAAACATATTGTATGCTGGTTTGCTTTTATTTGAGATAATATAATGTGGTTCTAGGTAAGCAAGTATTGTAAACAAATCCAGTAACATAACTTTACTAGTATTTGTATATTGTCTAACTTACTTTGCTATGAAGCATTTTTTAAAATGTGTACGGAAAATTTTTGTACAACTATTTTTTGAGAATTTACAATATTTGAGGTATTGTACTTAGTAATTTACTTGTATTATTTAATCTAATGTTTACAATATGAGGGAAACACTATCATTATTCCTATTTTATAGCTGAGAAACTGAAAAAGAGATTAGGTAATTTACCTTAAATGTTATAGTTAGTAAGAAGTAGAACCTGGATTTGAATTTTAACTCTCAATGGGTACATTGAGTGTCACATGTATGAGTGATTATTATATCATCATTTCAATCTGTTTGTATTTGGAGGGAAAAATAGGTCAAAGAAAAAAAAGAAGGGGGAATAATCTAAGACCTTGAGCGTTGGCAGGTTGCCTAACCCCATCCCCTCCCTTCTCCCTTGCTTCTTCTCTTTCCCTGTTTGCCCTTCCCCTTCCCTCCACTCCTTAGCAAAATACTCTGATTTAATTGTTGAGAGCAAGGGCCCTGCACATTTGGGTGGTTAAGTTCCCCAGATGATACTGTCTATCCAGAGTTGATAAACATTGTTAACTACTCTTTCTTTTCTTTTACCTATCCTTCTTTTGGTGCTTTCTGGTTTGGGTCCATACTGACACCCTCATCTTCTTAGCTTCTCTTGGGTTGTCTTAGTAAATGTTATTCCAGCATCCTCTAGAAATTTCTTGTAACTTGTTCTAGTTCTATTAGCAGCTTCCCAGGGACCAGCTCACGTTGCCGAATCATGATTTCTGGGGGTTGAGCCCAGAATCTGATTTTATAAAGCTTCCCAGGTGACTTTAATGATCATTTAGGTTTAAGAAATTGAAGTTAAGCCCCAGTTTCCTTCACCTAGGATAATAATAACCTCTCTTTTGGAGACAGACAGATATACTTCACTCTAGTCATACACATTAGTAGCATATGGAATTAACTTTAAATTAATGATAATGGTGTTGAAGGTATAATTCCTATGAATAGCTCCAGCATACTGTTTTCTCTTATACTATTAATATAAAATAGTAGCCAATGAGGTTTAATTATAGTAAGCACAGTAAAACTAAGCACAACCCCAATTCACTACCATTTTTAGGATGGAGCAAATATTAGGTATCTTTTTTTCCCTTAATTTTTTTACTTAATTTTTTCTAACAGTTCCTATAAGAAAGTGAGAGAAGAAGCAAGGTCAGATAGAATTATGGAGCATCACTGCGCAGAAGTTTTGCTGATGACAGATGGAATGAAGTTAAAGTCTTTCAGAAAAGAATGGAATGGTTTCTACTTCCATTTCTTTCTTTTAAACCCTAGTTATATTCATAGGAAATTATGTGTTGCTAACTTGAACCATCTTTTAGAGGATTTGGGAGAATGATGCTGTGAAAACTTTAGTTGTTGGTACTTCAAGGTGATCCCTTTACAAAAAAAGAAATTACCTTTAAATACTATACTTTAATGTTCTTGGTGATTTTTAAAACTTATGTAATAAGGTAATTTTGGTGAACTAATACTCTGTAGGTACCTAAAATTTTTGGTTACTTTAACAGTACTAATTTTAAAAAAAAATTGTTTGCATTGGAAAGTCTGGATTTCTTTAAGAGTAATTTTTAGCATGCCACATGTAATATTTCTTTCCTTTCCAACTGCTTTCTATTATATGCTTAGGGTTTAGATCGCTCCAATTCCTGGGTTAACACTGGTGGTCCAAAAGCTGCCCCATGGGGATCCAACCCCAGTCCAAGTGCAGAATCAACACAGGTGGTGTTTATATTAGAGGTTTCTTTATTGGCTGCTGATGTGTCCCTTTAGTACATTACTTTTTAGTATATACTATGATTTCAGTGGCTTGCTTTTTTAATCATTAAAAAGTGTGTATTTTTGTTTACTTAGCACATTGTCCAACTACTATGCATGAATACCACCAACTGCACCAGTATTGCTCTGCTTTCCTATTTCCTATCTTTTCTTCTTCCCTCCCTATACACCCTATCAATATTTCAGTGCCTGCTGCTTATGCAATTGATGGCTTTGATAACAATTTCTACTTTAGGGGTAGCACATCTTCAGTAGGAATTTAAAAAGTTTTGTGTGGAAAAAAACTTGATAGTTTTCCATTTGCTTTTGGTGAAAATGTAGCTCTTGTATTGTTTTCATTTAGCGTATACTATCTTGTCATTTTTTCATAATCACTAACTAGAAATACTGGTAATAAATGGAAATTAAATGTGAACAGTGTTTGATCCCCATGCTGTAAGATTAAATACCAGAAGCAAAAATCCATTTTAATTTGTGGTGTGTTGCAAAGTATGAAATTTGTTATAACTTAGTTGAATTAGGTTTTGCTTACTTAAGTCTAATTGCTTGATAGCTAATACTGCATGATACCTCAAAATATACTTCTCGTCTGTGTATTAGCTTTGGAGGAAAATAATTTTGTTCTTGAAAAAAATGTAATTTCTTTAATATATAATTGATTTATATTTGATATCATATATGGCAAGCCTGAATAGTAGTTTTGCTAGTAGTGAAAAATGAAAGAATTCATTCTAAACTTTTTATTCTTTCTACTGAATATAAATTTTTTTTTTTTGGTCTGAGACTGGCTGAGAAGTATATTTTTACATTTTCTTACTAGATATGTGCATGTATATAGTTCACACAAATAAAAGTTTCATTCTTTGCAGCACTCTGAATTTGTATAATTTTTAAAATACTCATCTTTTAAAGACTAAAAATATAGAGAAGCCATTTTGATATTTCTAATGCATTGTCATTAAAACAGCTTAAACAGGTGAAAATGAGATAAGCAATAAAATAGATGGTTGTTGAAACCACAATAAAACACTATTCTAAAAATTGTATGTAATCCTTTAGCTACAAATTCATCTACAGCAGACTTTAATGTTATCTCGTCATTCATTCATCTTCACTCCATAGGCTATGGATCGAAGTTGTAATCGTATGTCTTCGCACACAGAGACGTCAAGTTTCTTACAAACATTAACGGGACGCTTACCAACTAAAAAGGTAGATTCACATGAAGACAATCCAAATAGGGGGAACATAATTCTAACAATTAAATAGATATAAGATTTCTTTACATAACAGTATGAGATGTTACAGTATTTGCATAGTATTTAAAAATACATTTGAGCAAGCACTGCCTGTCTGACACCTTTTTAGGCATACCTCTTCAGTGTAAGCTCTTTTACATCATCATAATTATTATAATCTTTGGGATTGACTGTTTTTAGAGTTTAGTGAATTGAAATTTGATTATCAAATTGTAGTGCCAAAAAAATGTGTCAACTCTTAATTCTGTTTCTGTAACTACTTCTGTTTTGTGTTTTAAATCTCCAGGGAAAGGAAGATGAGTTAGAAAAGTTATCACTCTTAGTAAGATATGTTGATTTGCTTCCCTTATGCACAGTTTTGTTAGTCCTTTTTCATATTAATATACACTACTTTGCAAAGGCTTTATATGCATATCCATTACAAGGCAGGAAGTTTCTGCCATTTTTATAAAAAGACTTTAAATACCTGAAAACTTGAAAATTAATGCATTATATCAAAGTTTAAATTTTTAAAGTTATTTCCTAAATTGTACCAGCAAAGTTCATGAATGTATTTGTATAAGTTGAAATGTATGTTAAGACACAGAATTTTATTTGTAACTGTGAGTTTTCGGTCTAGTTTCTGTTTGCAGGTACAATTTAGGAGGCTGTTTCCCACCTGTCCTTTTAAAATTACATTTTACTGCAAGATAACATGTAATTTTTTCAGCTGTTCTACATGCCACTGTCTTACATGTATAAATAGCCGTTTCGTTAATGGGTGTCCTCACTGCATCATTGAATGATTCACATGCCTTATTTTGCTTATTCTCATTATATCTTCATTTGCAGTTGCATTATTATTTGATTTGTGTTATTAACAGACTTGACTCTGATAATAACTTTGGATTTACTTCTGGATAGCTTTTTCATGAGGAGCTGGCTTTGCAGTGGGTTGTTTGCAGTGGCAGCGTTCGGGAGTCAGCTTTGCAACAAGCCTGGTTCTTTTTTGAGTTAATGGTGAGCAAACTAAATACGTTCCTAATATTGTTTTTCTTAGCTCATTATTTTATACTAGAAATCTTTTTCTATTATCCATCTTATGGTTTTACATGTGCCTCCAAGACAAGATTACATGTCACATCTATAAATAAACACTGTGGACACTCAGCACAATTTAGGTGGAATTAATTAGCTTTCTTTTTAAAGGACCTGTGATGCATTCTTTTTTAGTCTGAACAGGCTGCCGTATAATGGTAGTACTGTAAATTTCATAACCAAATGTAGATAAAGAGAGCTTTATAGATACCGTTTTTATGGTTAGAAAGCTTTTAGGAAAGTGCCGGTTTTGGCGAATTAAAAAAAAAAAAAACCTTTTGCTTAATTCAATCAATGATATTAAAAACAAATGGATGAATTAATACTTTCATATTTATATACACCCGTAAATACATACATACACAAAAGTAATAAATTTATCAAGTGTGTCCAATGTGGTAGCACTAATTACAAGGCTTGATCTTACCAAGGCACAGACAGATTAAATAAGTTGTCCAGGTATACACAACTTATAGATAGCAGAACTGTGATTCAAACTCAGGCATTCTGGCACTAAGGACCTTCCTCTTCAGCTTCTAGAAAGCTGAATTTGAAACTTTTTCTTCCAAAAAAGAAGTATGTAAAAAACTAAGAGACAAAAGAAAACAAAACAACAAAATCAAAAGGGAGAAAAGAAACAAAGGAGCTTCTAGAGGATGTCATAGGATCATTCTCAGCATTGAATGTTACCTGGATTGGGGATAAAATGACATTTTTTCTAGAGATTTACTAATTGAATTATTAAATAAATAAGAGACCGTACATAAATGATAAGTAACTCATTTTTTCCCCCTAGAGGAGAAACAACAAATTTATCATTTGTATGCTTTTAATATAAGGTCAAAATTGTAATTTTTTCTTTTTGATAATCTTACATGTATGTTTAGATTTCTTAATACAAAATAGTTGAAAGGCTGCAGTTTAATTTGGCTTGGCTTTAATTTCCCTGAATTTACAGTCATTACTACCTTTACCACATTGTTGTAATAAGAATCTATATCCAAAAGCATTTTGTAAACTTAAATCACTTTGTTACTTTTTACCTAATATTTTATTAACATTTAGTCATCAATATTTAACGTATACCTACCATTCGCCACTAGACGCTGGATGGCAAAGACACTGCAGTGAGGTCACGGTTTCTCGCCTCTCAGAGATAACATTTTGGGAGATATGGAATGGCGAAATTGTTGAGTCTTAGAAAGATTTAATTTAAAATGATTTTAAAAAGGTGATTTTTTTTTCTTTTGATATACACAGAATTTTTTCCCTATGGACAGAATAATTTTATAAAGGTGATTCAGTGATTGAATTGTATTAGATATGATATTTCTTTGGAACATACATAATATTGTAGTTAACTTTTTAAATTATGTGAGTAGCTAGAAATGTTTCAGTCGTCTATTAAATCACATGGTATATTGGGGAAAAAAAGCCAAACTGTTTATAGAGTCACTGTAACTGTTAATTGCATTCATAAGAAATTAAATTAATGACATTTATTTTTTCAGGTGAAGAGCATGGTGCACCATTTATACTTTAATGATAAACTCGATGCACCAAGGAAAAGTCGTTTTCCAGAGCGTTTCATGGATGACATTGCTGCTCTTGTCAGTACAATTGCTAGTGATATATTTTCACGATTTCAGAAGGTAATGATGACTTTTTTTTTTTAAAGTTAAATCTCTTTTTCAAGCTTACATAAAACTCATACTTTTATTTGTGTTTGCTTTTTCTGTTTCTCAGGACACAGAAATGGTTGAGAGACTCAACACTAGTCTTGCATTCTTTCTCAATGATCTGTTGTCTGTTATGGACAGAGGATTTGTCTTTAGCCTTATAAAGACCTGCTATAAACAGGTAATACATAATTAGTAAGTAGTAATCAAATAACTTAAATACTGTGTTTGCTCTTTTTATGATAGAACTAAGAGAGACCTTCAAGAACACATTAATATGATGTTTTTTAAAATGGCATAATTTTATTAGTAAGGCAAAAATAAATTCTATTTGTTGAATCAACAAAGATTAAACAGAACCATGGCAAGCTGATATCAGTACAGCTTGTTTTTCCTTGGATTGTACTGATACACTCAAGACTCTTTAATTCTCATCCTGGAGCACACTATCAAGTCAGTGGTCTAACTGTAAAGCTGCCCCAAGATGCTATTTAAGAGTAGCGTTTATACTGAATCAGCAGCGAATTGAACTTTTTGTGTCTTGAGTGATGTTTAAATCAGCTGTATTTTGTTCTATGTTCATTGTAACGCAACCCAGGACATGGTAGAATTTAGAATCATGGACAGATGTTAACCCAGTTCTCAAATGTCATTTATTATCTTGCTTTTTCTAAACTAAAAGCATCTTGGAACTTTTCTACAAACAGCTGATTTGTTTTAAAATGTTTATCAACTGATTAATGAAATCTGCCTTTTGGAAAACATTAATTAATGAGCCTGAGAGGCCATTTTGGTAGTAAGCTTTATAATCATCCTAGAATTACCTTTTAAAAAAGCTTTAAAAATAGACAGATCTGTGGGTCCCTGGTGGTAGAGATGGTGAGTATGAGACAGTGCTTGTGAGCGCTTCCCAGTAGATCCACAGATTAGATTTTGGGAATTGCTGGGTAAGAATGTTATTTGGCAATCTAATATTTCAAATTTTGAAGATTTGTTCTATTGGATGTCTTTATTGTATGTTTCTTTTGATAGAGAAGTTAAAACTACACATAGGCACTGACCCACTAGCAGATATTTACAAATATGTATTATTTTTACTTTGTCCCCAAAATTTCATGTATTATCGCTCCCAAAACCTTTCCTGTCTTTGTTCAAGCACTGACTTCCTAGATTTTCCAAGCAGTAATCTTGACCCTGGGGATGCTATTAAGTTAGTTTATATGTGCCCTTAAGGAGTTTATGTGTGGTGAACTGGGAAAGTAGACAATTATAAATATAAGTTAGCACAAGCTATTGTATAAAGAATGGCTAATATCTTTTATGCAGTTATTTTGGTGGTGTACTTTTCTTTCATAAAGTACATCTTTGAGATGTGGAAATTTTAATGTTATATTGGAAACATAAGAGTGTCTAGTCAGTAGATTTATACAGTAAATCTTTTAGTTCAGAATTTTTTTTTAACAGTAATTCTGGAGAAAACTAATACTGTTGTTCATATCACAAAACCCCAAACTGCCCACTGAGTACTGTACTTTAATCTTTAATCTATCATTCTGGTGTTGGTATTGGAGAAATGATATGTTCAATTGGTGTTCTCTTATTTATGCAATGCTCACAAGGTGTCTTCAAAGCTTTATTCCTTACCAAATCCAAGTGTCTTGGTATCCTTGAGGTTGGATTTTTTGCGAATCATCTGCAGCCATGAGCACTATGTTACATTAAACTTACCCTGCAGTTTGCTTACTCCACCCGCCTCACCATCACCTTCTGTTTCTTCTGCAACATCTCAGGTATGCAAAGTGCATGGAAAAAAAATATTCTTAAAGTTCGCATTTGTGAAAAAGCATTTAAACACTGGAAAAAATTATAAGTAAATATTGAATAATAGTTGTATGATAGGCTCTGTACTAGGTGCTTTATAAATATTAACCATTTGCTCCTCAGAGCAGCTCTAGGAGATAATTTCTGTTACTATCTCCATTTTACAGATGAAAAGACTGGAAACACAGGTCAATAACATACTGAAAGTCACACAGTAAATGGTGGCAGTGCTAGGCTTTCAATTAAGGCACATGTTGGCTTATTTTATTTTATTTTGAATTTATTTTTCAATTACAGCTGACATATAATCTTATATTAGTTTTAGGTGTACAACATAATAATTAAATATTTATAGACCTTACAAAGTGATCACCCTGTTAAGTCTAGCACCTATCTGACACCATATGTAGTTATTATAATATTTTTTACTGTATTCCTGTGCTGCACTTTATTTACATGTTGGCTTTATTTTAGAGCCCAAGTTCTTAGCCACTATGTTGTACTCTTCTTAGAGATTTATGCACATGTGAGTGAATTCACCTACATAAACTCACTTATTTAGACGTTTTCACCAATTGGGTTGTCTTGAAGCAGAAACAGACTGAGTTTGGGGTGCAGGATGTTTATAAGGGATCGATATTTCTGAAAGGAGGGAGAATGAAGCATAATTCATCAGAGAAGTCAAACTGCAGTGGAGGCCTGACAGAGTTTTGCCGGCCTCTCTTGTATTCAAAAACGCAAAGGAAACTAGATGGATGTTTATAGGTTTTCATTGGGTGGCACTTGACTTTAACAGCTAGTAGTTTCTTTAAAACTCTAAAGATGAAAAAAGGGTTATTATAACAATTTTTATGCATCCTATTAGATGGATTAAGATGAAAATATTTTATGGTTTTAGTATTAAAGCAGCCTGGATTTTCTTCCTAGTGAAACATTTTATTTGCTACATAATTTGTGAGGCAAACAAGCTGCTTCTTTAAGCTATTAATGTCTAAAGTTGATCTTAACTCTTGTTAATTTTATTTTTGAGGTATTTAATTCCTGAATGTAATTCCCTACTCTAGATCAGTCTCAAATGTGTGTTAAAAGAAAATTTTAAACTTCACTTAGAAAACAACAAAAAGCACCCACAACTTTTTACTTTACCTTTGCAAAAAATCTGTGGACCAGCCTATTTTCATATACTCTTTTGCCTGGCTAGCACACACTTCTTTCTAAAATGGATGGGGCTAGTCTTTTCCTTTCTTCCCTTATCCTCTGCCAAAGACGTGACTACACACAGTAAAGAACAAATTGAACATAGGTGCTGTTCTAAAACCTTTAACAATACACATTTGTTTACATCTAACTCCCTGCTGAACATCTCATTCTGCCAAGAAATTGATAGAATTTCTTCCATTATCTTGATCCCCACTTTGTCATTCAATTAGAGTACATACTTTTCAGGTTCTAATAGATGACAGAGACATTATTTTTGGGGGGAGGGGTGGCAAGAAGAATTTTACATATTTATTAGGATGATGATTTCTCCATAGAGAAATCTGAAATCTATTGTTCTTCTAAGAAACTTCACATGGAAAGTCTTAAATTATGGATTAGAGGATGATGAAGTTGAGGACATTCTTGTCTTGAACTATGTCTTAGGGGTTGCTATTTTTCAGTATTAAAAAACTTTCCAAAACTCAGTAAGTGGACCACAAAGTGATAGTGATTTTCTAAAGATAGTATTTTCTCTGGAAAACATTTTACTGGTATTTGAAATTTATCTGGAAATCAAAAGCCTTGACATTGAGTATTTCTCTTGTACTCAGTAGTGGGTACATAGTATATTATTTGGACTTAGTTTCCGCCCCCCCTTCAGAGTGATATTAAAACATTAAGTAGTTCAAAGAATAAAGAAAAACAGATGAAAAAGTTTCACTATGAAAAGAAGGACATTGAAAATCTTTAAACGTGTTATTTCATCATAGTTTCTTATAGCAAAATTAAAAGCGGTTACTTTCTCCAATGTTAGTAATCTATAGTAAACCTTAGGCAGTAAATTACTGTAAGCAAAGTTAATCTCACTTTCAGATAATGCTCACATTTTCTTTGTTTTAATACTCTGTGGGATGTTTTGTTGCACAGCTATTATAGTTTTGTTCTGCCTCACTCCCAAACAGAGTTCTGGATTTTCCACCAATGTACAAGACCAGAAGATTGCAAATATGTTTGAATTATCTGTACCTTTCCGTCAACAGCATTATTTGGCAGGACTTGTGTTAACAGAGCTTGCTGTTATTTTAGACCCTGATGCAGAAGGGTAAGTAGACCAGTTTTTGCCTTGTAGAATATCAGTTTGATTTTGCACAGTGGGACAGAAGTATTCCACTTAGACTTCTAAGAAACAAAAGGATACACTTTCCTACTCTTCTACTTCTCTATTTACCAACTTCTATCCGTATATTATTTCTATATGTTATTTCTATATTCCATCAGTTTTAAGAAAGGCATTTTTTCAGATTTTGTCATTTCTGAATTTGAGGTTTATCTGAAAATCAATGGTGTATCACAGTTTATTTGGTAGGTTTTTCCCTTCTTAACAGTACATAAAATAGTTCTGCAGTCTACTAGATTGACTCAGATTTGTTGATAAATAGTAGGCAGCAGGCATGTTTTCAGTTGAGGATAGACTCGTCATATGTTTGATTCCTTGTGAGGAAAATTTATCATTTGCCATCATACTATGTAGCATTTTACTTGAAAATTTGCCCTACAAACAGAACCCTTACGTTTTAAAAACTTCCAACACAGCACATTTTTAGAGGATTTTTAGAAATTGATATAGTAACAAAAGAAAGGGTATATTGTCCGACGATTTGAATTTATATTAATAGCTTGATGTGTTTTGGTTTAGCATCCTTATAGGGTACTTGCACCTTAATAGTTACTTTAAAAAAATCTGTATGACCGTAACTCATTTGAATAATAATTCTTTCCCCCACCCAGTTTTTCTCATAATAGGATTACTGGGAGTCTTTAATGCAATTTAACCTCATGTCTAAGAGCTTCAGAGAACAAAAGGAGATACCTTTGAATGGGTTTTACCAGGGTCCTACAAGGGATCTCTGATGTATTTACTGAGTGAATGAAAGAGGAGGTTTCAAAAGTTCTTAGCAATATTCAGGGACATATTCAATGCTCCATAGTGAAAGGCTAAATCTTCTGCAAATGAAAGACAAACCTTTTTTTAATAATGGCAATTTCCCACTTTAAGAATATGTGTTAAAGAATTGTTCACACTGTGTTCTGTAGAACTGTAAAGTTCTAAAGAGGTACTTATTGGGTTCCATGTAGGATGGAGTACGGGATGCAGACATTGGAGCATGGCAAGGACAGACTAAGTTGGTGAAACTCTGGGCCCTCCACTCCTGCATGCCACCACCTTTACATTTTGTCATGTAACATATGAATATGATGTTATTTAGTGAAAAGGGGGATTTATTTAAAACCACTCTGAAAACAACTTCTATTTATTTAAAACTACTCTGAAAACAACTTCTAAACATATTACCTTTCTTTAATAAGTGATATATCTCAATTTTTTAATGCAAATTTTCAGTATTTTTACTTGCTATATCAGAGTATATTTGGTTACAAGAGACAGAAAATCTTTCTTCATATTGGTTTTATTAAAGGAAGGAAATTTATTATTTTATAATTGGAGGAAAGATAGGGTTGTTTGAACAGTACAATCAGCAGCTTAATGGTGTCATCAGGGTTTAGGTTCTTTATCTCTCCTCTTCTAGATGTTTTATCCTAAGGCTAGTCCCTCTCATGACTGCAAGACAGTTGTCACTGGCCATTCAGATGAAATTCTTACTTGTTTACATCCAGCAGGAGAGAGAAGGGGAAACCCTCTTCCCAAAGCATGCAATGTATTTATTTTTTCCTTTGGACTGATTTGGCTCACTTGCTCTTCTCTACTGTCACAGTTACTGGAGCAATGCCAGGTTGCTGGGTGGATTAGATTTGTTCTATTCAAATATGGTGCTTAGACTGGTATTGGTTCATGGTTTGGTACAGAGCAGTAAATCAGCTGTGCCACCAAACACAGTGTTTAGGTCATATGACTTTCCTTTCGCTTGGGTAGACCTTCTCAGGTAAGGAAGCAGTAAGTTGATTAACATTTATCTCTTCTCAGACTGGTAACAAAATGGTTTGCTAACTGATGCTTTAAGTAGCAGAGCTAGTCTAATTAGGATCTCCTGAAATGGGATGGAGTTGGCTTCCCCTGAGTCATAGCGGGAAGAATGCATATCTGAGAAAAATTGAGTTCTCCTAAGACAGAAGACGAGAAATAGATGCTGTGTAGGTGTTCAGCAGTATCTGATATAAAGAATAGAAAATTCTAACAGTCACCTGTTTCTGCAGTGAGATTTTTTTTCAATTCTATTAAAATAGGCTTTTTGTGTTTCTGAGGACTTATGAAAGAATTATGTATTGTTTTTTTCCAACTCTTTAAGCTAGAATGTCATTCACACTTGGAAATATTTTCTATGAAATCCAGAAAACAATGATAATTGTGTTCATTACCATCTCTTCTTTGTGCAATTATACAAGATATGGGCAGAGCTTTAAATAGCAGTATACAGGGTTATATCCTTAGTTTTTACTGCTACCTGTTTCTTTCTTTTCTCACTTTTTCCTGCACTCAATTCATTAGCAAATTCCATAGGTACTACCCCAAGTTCAGCTACTTCTCTCCATCCTCACTATTACTTCCCTAGTCATGGTTCTACTCTTATTTTCCTAAAATCCTTTTTTCACATAGCAGCCTGAGTGATCTTTTAGAAATGAGAATCAGATTATGTTACTTTCCTTGCTTAAAACTCCTCAATGGGAGCATAAGCTTTAAAAATGGCGCTTAAAATCCAGACTTTAAATAATGGTCCTCAAAGCCTAATATATTTCTGGTTTTTGTCTACTCCACAATTCACTTCCCTCTTCACATACTAAAATCTAGCCATTCTGGCCTTTGTCTTTCTCGATTGTGACAAACTTATTCCACCTTAGGGCCTCAGAACTTGATGTTTCTCTGCCCTGAAGCAGTGCTGCAGTTGCCCTCAGGTCTTTTCATACCCATTTCCTCTTTAAATTCTTCAGGTTTCCACTCTAACAGCATCTTCTCAACGAGGCTTTCATCGACTTCTCAATTAAAACTGTGTTGCCCTTGCCACAATCATTTTTAAACATATAACTTATTTTCTGCAAGGCACTTACACCTGAAATTTGCTTGTTTGTTTATTATCTGTCTTCTCCCATTAGAATGTGAGCTCAAGAGAGCAGGCATTTTGTCTTCCTTGTTTACTGTATTCTCAGTACCTTAGAATTGTGTCTGGTACAAAGTAAAAACTTGACAAATAGATGTTAATTCAATGAATGAGTGATTGACTGTGAGAAACTCACATCTCATCTCTTTTACATTCTTTAGTGGTATGTAGTTAAAATGCAACATACATTGATTGTCTTAGGTAAAATCTTGAGAAGGAATGCTTTTCTTTTTACTCCATAAGCTTGCTAAGTAATCAAGAGTAATTTCTGGCAATCATATGTTCTAATATCAATCAAAGATTTGCTGTCTAAAATCTTTTATTATAATAAGAAAGTTAAGACTATGAAAAAATATACTGTTATTAAATGCTAATTTTGTAGTACATAGATCTGTAGAAGAATAATACTTGTTATAACATTTGTAACATTGAATTATTTTTCTTTGTTTCTTTTACGAAAACAAGCTCTCTTAAAGCAGAGACAATGTCTTATCTCCAACATCTAGAATAGGATAGATATTACAGGTCTTACATAACTATATATTTAATAGCCGATGTGATTGAGTATTGTAGATAGATGAAATGGCTTCATGAATACGGGTGGATAGAGTTTAGATAGGTGGAAGTCGGGCTGGTAAATGCTGAGAAATAAGAAATACATACCTAAGTTTGGGAATCATCACTAGTGATATAAGAAGTTGAAAGGGAGAACATAAAAAGCAAATGACCAGAATCTGAGACTTGGAAAGAATGATGAGAGAGAAGTATGAGGAAGGGTGGGAACTATTTGGAGACTATATTGAGAAGAGAACATATAAGATGACAGTGTCAAGTAGGGAGAGCTGGAGAATGAAATCTGAAATATGTTCCTCACATGTGGTTCTTGACAGTATTTAAAAATAAGTTTTCTGAATAAAAATCTGGAAGGGAGAAGAAAGAATATTCAGCTAGATCTTATATAATCTAAATGGCAGACAAGATCAAAGGCTCTGGAGTAAGACTGTTTCAAATCTCAGCTTTTAAATCTATATGATCTTAAAAGAGATATTTACTAGTATTTACTGAGGAAGGCAATGTACCAGACATTGTGCTAAGCATGTTACATAAATTAGGTAACTTAATTCTCACAACCACTGAGGTTATTACCCTCATACATAAGTAGGAAAACGGGGGCTAAGTATCTTTGAAAAATCATTTAGCTATTAAATAATAAAGCTAGCGTGGTACCATGTTGTAAGCATTTAAATATTGTTAGCTTCAAAGAAAGGGAGTAGATATCAGGAAGTAAATGTAAACACATGCATTCAGGAAGTTACTACTGGAGAAGTCGTGTAATAGTTTATTACTAAGAAAAGTACTATATAAGCTAAAGGAAACTAGTTTCAAGTGAACATCTATTCTCAAGATAGGGAAGGCTTATTTGAAGAAAGAAAGGAAAATCTTGGGGGTACAATGAAGCTATTGAAGAAAGGTGGGGTTCATTAAACATATGTGGAGATTACCTTCTGAGAGAAGGTACAACTTTTTTTGAGACAAAAGGAAAGATGATCTGATAGCTATAAAGATGGAGATGTATCAAAAGATCTGACCAGAACAAATTCAGAATGGCTATTCTTTCCTTAAAAAGTTGGTATGTTATTGAGATTGATGGTGAGAAGCTTGGAAGAGAGAATGAGATCTGAAACTGCTGCCAGCTACAGCATTAAGGCCAGTGGAAGTTGGGTGCATTTTTAATTAGAATGGTTTGCATGGTCATAGCGCCTTCAGTCTAAGAAAAGAGGCAAAAAATAAAAGTGAAGTGTGTTAGCCCAGTGAAACACAGGGGATTGGGAGTTCAGAAAAGTTATAAGTGCCCAGTTAAGGTATATGAGCAAAGAAGTTCAGTTAAATAGAGATGTCAATTGCAAACCCAGCCTGTGGACTACATGATCTATTAGGTAGAATGTTTTTCTTTCAGAAAAAGAAAATACAAGTTTATCTTTGTAAATGTGAAGAGATCTCACTTGATGAAATAAAATTAATAACTGTTTAAGGTTTCCCTTTTTTTGCTTTAAAACATAACCACAATAGGTCTTAAGTTATTTAACATTAAAATGAACTAAATAAGGAGTTAATGTAAAAAATATTCAGATTTACTCCTAAGTCAATTTATATATTATTTCTTCTTCCTCAATTTTTTTTTGTATAGACATTCATTAATTTTAAAATGAGGTGTTTTATAGGAATACATACAAATATGTGGCATAGTTAAGAAGTTGAACAAAATCGATTCAGTACCATGACTTACTGTTTGCCTTAAAGATATTAACTAATCTCTGTGACTTTACTGCTTCTTCTTCGTCTTTTTTTTTAAATAGACTGTTTGGATTGCATAGGAAAGTCATCAATATGGTACACAATTTACTATCCAGTCATGACTCAGACCCACGGTACTCTGACCCCCAGATAAAGGCTCGGGTGGCCATGTTGTATCTACCTCTGATTGGCATTATCATGGAAACTGTTCCTCAGCTGTATGATTTTACAGGTACTTAGTATATTTAAGACAACTTTTAAAAGGCACATCTCAATGTATAAAAGTGTTAGAAAATATCTCAAGGATAAAGATCTTATTTGAGGAAAAAAAAATATAAGGACATATATACTGATATAAGTAAACTGTGAATACTTAAACCGATTACTGAAAAACTTTTCGCCTTCTCACTGTAAGGTTCCTTTAAATAGTTTTTATGATGAATTTTAAAATAATGACTATATAGCATTTCTGTCCCTACCTATTAAGAAATAGGTTGTGTGTGTACTGTTCATCTGAACTAAGAGTACATGAAAACCTGGCAGATGTTTACTATGCTCAATGTCATTTTATCACATACATATAATCAAATTAATATGCACCTGTATAACAAGAATTATGTTTATTGCTAACACTGGGTTAATAAGTTGAAGTTTTGTTGCTTTTTAAAAATTAGAACCTATAAAATTTTATTCCTCTTGCTTTTCACATTTAGAATTTACTTAAATTCCTTTATTCACTCTACAGAAAGCCCTGTAGTTTGCATTTTAACTAGCAATTAATCTGATAAAGTACTTCCAGTTCAATAAAAACAAAAACAAATATTTACTGAGTACCTAATATATATTAAAAACTTCAGGAGGTACTGGTGATACAAAAATAAACTACTGCTAGCCTTTAAAGGACTAGTTGAGTACTTTTCCCAGTATTTTGATCACTAAATGAGCTTTTTTATCCGAAGGCAGTTAAAGTTTACTACAAAACTATAAATTATGGTTGTAGGAATGAGTTAATATTTAAAACATTGTTTAAAAGAACTAAATCTTAAGGATAAGTATCACGTTAACAAGTTTTTTGTTTTTTTTTTTTTAAAAAGTAATGGAGACTTGGAAGGGGAATTGCATGCTCAATAACTGTTAATCAAGATAAACAGAAGTTTGATTTATTTATTTTTGGATTATTTTTTCCAGAAACTCACAATCAACGAGGGAGACCAATTTGTATAGCCCCTGATGATTATGAAAGTGAGAGCGGAAGCATGATAAGCCAGACGGTTGCCATGGCAATTGCAGGAACATCAGTTCCTCAACTAACAAGGCCTGGCAGTTTCCTCCTCACATCAACGGTAAAAATCAAGCCTCCTACATAAGTTTATTCTGGAAGAACAGATATTTGGAAGGATGTATCCTTAAATAACTGAGAATATTGTGTTAGCTGAGGCAAAAGTATTCTGAGCTTAATTTATTTTGTAGAAACATTAAGTTCTGAGAAGATAGCCTATCTCATACCTAGTTGTTTTATAAATTATTAATTACCTCAAGGCTTATGGTATAAAGCTATGTATTCTCTCACTCAGAATTTTGAAAGTTGCCTTATTTTATATATATGTAAATATTATACATATATACATTTAAGTATATATATATATATATATATAAATCCATTGTGTTCTTTATCAGTCCAAATATTCTCATTTAATAATTGAGATTTTTTTTTAATCTGTGAAGATTTATACTTTTTCATGTTAAAAAAATTTATATTTACTCTGCCTCTATAATTTCCCCCTCTTATAAAGGAAAGGAAATGGGGGAAGGGAGGAAACAAACTACCAGTAAAGCAAAAGCAAGATCAAGTTCTAAAAGTTGTAAATGACTTTCAGAAAAATGCAATATTTATGGAAGTTACCCTTCTTGACAACTTAGAAAAAAAAAAGAGTTTACTGAGGCGTTTTACATATCAAAAGATTGACCCATTTTAAGTGTACAATTTCACAGTTTTTAATATAATTACAGAGTTGTACCGCAATCACCACAATCTAAGTTTACAACATTTCCATCACTCCAGTAAGAACCCGTAGGCCTGTTAGCAGTCACACACATCCTACTTCCCCCAGCCCTAAATTGCAAGTAATCCATTTTTTTCTGTACAGGGTTACCTATTCTGGATATTTCACATAAATGAAATTATACACTGTGTTCTTTAGTGTCTGGCTTCTTCATTAAGTATAACGTTTCTGAGGTTCATCTGTGCTGTAACATGTATCAGTTCTTCTTTTTTTAACTGCCAAATAGTATTCCTTTGTATTGATATACCAGATTTTTTTCCATTTGTCAGTTGAAGATTTGAATCATTTCCACTTTTTGGACATTAGGAATAATGTTGCTGTGAACATTTGCGTACATATCTTTGTGTGCATGTATGTTTTTGGATTTTTCTTAGGTAGATACTTAGGAGTGGATTGCTGGGTCATATGGTATCTCTGTGTTTAACATTTTGAGAAACTTCTAATTCACTGATTTTTATTTCTGTATGACATTCCATGGTCTGACTATAAATTTTTGGGTAAAGTTTATTTACCAGTTCTGTAGATAGATGTATGAATCCTTTCTGATCTTTGGTTATTACAAATAGCAATTCTATAGATTCTTTTATATGTACCCTATATGCATGATTATACGTTTATTTAGGGTATTTTCAGGAATGGAATTTGCCCAGTCATGTAATATGTGTGTCTTCATCCTTACCAGATATGCTAGGGTGTTTTCCAAAGGGATCATCTCAGTTTATACTTTCATCTACTGTACAAGTTTCCATTCCTTCACATGTTCATCAGCACTTAGAATATTCAGACTTTATATTTTTTGTCAATCTGTTAATTTATAGTTGTATTTCATTTTCTTAAAATCTTATGAGGGTGCTCACTATGTCATATGTATGCTGGCCATTTGGATTTTTCTCTTTTGAAGTGTCTAGAGTTTTTTGACCATTTCTTCTTCGGGATCGTATGCCCTTAGTTATGACTTGCAAGAGTTCTTATATTCTGGATCAAGCCTGTTGTCAATTATATTTTATTGTTCAAATATTTATGTGGCTTGCTTTTTCACACAATTAATGGCAAGTTTGATGATTAGAGTGCCTTATTTTAAAGTACTTAAATTTGTCAGTCTTTTCCTAGTGTTTTTGTCTCATTTAAAAAATCCTTTTCTCTATTCCAAGATTTGAAGGTATTCTCCTATTCTTTCTTCAATGCTTTTTTTTGTTGTTGTCTTTTGTATATAATTCTAAACTCTACTTGAAATTAATATTTTTATGAACAGTGGAATTTAAGGGCCCAGGTTCATTTATTTATTTTATATATTATACCTAATTACCTCAGCATCATTTATTTAAAAACTGTTTTCCCACTGCTCTGGAGTACTGCCTCTATATGATCTATCATATAGAGAAAGTCCTCATGCATTTAAAAAATTTTTTTGGCTAATTCTTGGTCCTTTGTATTTACATAAATACAAATCTATATAAATTTTAGAATCAGTTTATGAAGTGCCACTAAAATAAATAGACAGAAACTAATGAACCTGTTAGGATTTTGGTTGAGAATCTATGGATTAATTTGGGGGAACATTGATACGTTTAGACTGTTGAATCTCCTAATCCTTGAACATGATGAATCTCCTTTTTTGGGCCACCTTTAATGTCTATGACGGCATAAACTTTTATAGTTTTCAACAAAGATGCCTAGTATATCTTTTGTAGATTTATTTTCAGTCTTTGATTTTTTAATACTTTTTATTATATATAATATAATATACCTATAATTATATATAATCATACTCTTACAAATGTCATCCTTTTCAAAAATTGTATTTTCTATTTGTTGATAATTTTTGTGTAGAAATAGAATTCATTTTGTACAATAATGTTTATTTCCAGCAGAATTGCTAAACTAATAACTTATGTAGATTTTTTTTTCTGCATACAGAAAATAATAGAAGTTTCATTTCTTCCTTTCAATTTTGTTTCATAACTTATTTTACTGGCTAGAACCTCCAGTATAATGTTGAATGGAAGTGGTGATAGTTGGCATCCTTAAAGGGGAAACTTGCAACATTTCATTCTTAAGCATATGTGCAATCAGTTCTTTTTAGGTGCCCTCTTATTATATTATGGGTGTCTCCTTCTGTTCCTAGTTTACTAAGAGTTTTGTTTTTAATTATGAATAGTTGTTGGATTTTATCATGCCTTTTTTTGTATCCATTGAGACACTCATTATTTTGCTTTTTGATCTTTTACTGTGATCCCTTCAACTGGTTTAGTGTTAAACCTACCTCGAATTCCTGAATTAAACCAAACTTTTTCATCATTGTGTATTAATGTATTTGATTTGCTATATTTTGTTTAAGATTTGTGTATGTATGTTTGTATGTAAGATTGTCTATAATTTTTCTTATAATGTTTTTTTCAAGTTTTGGAATCAATGTTAAGTTAGACAATTAAAATGAGCTAGAAAGTTTCCCCTTTTATTCTGTTCTCTGCAAGTACTTGTTTAAAATTGGAATTATTTCTTCCTGGAATACTTGGAGAACTTGTGGGTGAAACCATCTGTACCTGCAGTTTTCTTTTTTTTAGAATTTTAAAACTTGACTGATTTAATTTCTTTTATGACCATAAGAGTTTTCAAGTTTCTACTTTTTTTATCTTGGTTTCTGAAAACTTTATTTTAGTAGAAGTTTATTCAAATTTGTGATATACAAAGTTGTTCCCAGTATCTTCTATGGTCTTCCAAATGTCTATGGTAAAGGTAATAGATATAAACTGTAGTAGATGTAAACATTTTTATTTCTATGAGTGGCTTTTTGAGACTTTTGTCTGTAATCAGTCTCAACAGAAATTTGTATACATCTTTAGTCTCTATAGAAAACCAATTTGGGGGCAATATTGATCCTCACTTTTGAATTTTATTATTTACTGCCTTCTACTCTCTTTGGTTTTATCTTGGGTGTTCTTTTTCTATCTCTTTTTTTTTTTTTATGCCAGTTTATTTGATTTTTCATGCTCCCTTCTGGTTCTTTTTCTAACTTCTTAATGTGGATGTTTAACTCTCTAGTTTTCATCCTTTCTTCTTAGATACATATTTTAAGCTTATACATTTTCCTTTAATTATCATTTTAGTTTCATGCCACAATTTAAACATAGCATTTTCATTATTCAGTTCAAAATATATCTAAAGTTCATAAAGATTTTTTTAGACTTTTGAGCTATTAAGTTTTGCTTTAAATTTTCTAGTCATGAAAATTTCTAGTAATCCTTTTGTTTCAGATTTTACCCTAATTACATAATTAGAGAACTTACTTTGTATAATTTCAGTTTGTTATATTTGTGGCAAGTGGTTTTATGGTCTAGTATATGGTCAGTTTTTGCAAGTATCTTATGTATTCCAAAAGAATGATGTTCTTCAGTTGTTACAGTGTTCTGTATTTGTCTGTTATGCCCATTGCTCAACTTTATTAATCCTTTGTTTAAATATTTTTTAATGTATTCTTTCTGCTTATTCTAATATCCCACCCCAATTATGGTTTTGTAATTTCTACTTGCTATTCTGTCAGTTTTCTGTTTTCTTTCAGCACACTGAGGACATTGTTGCCACTGTCTTCTCATTTACGTTGCTACTTTTGAGAAGTCAACTGTGTCAAACTGTTGCTTCTTTGAAGATAATTTATCTTTTTTTCCATCTTGCATCTTTGTTATTCTCCTTAAAATTGATTTTCTGTGGTTTCATTCTGTTGACTATAGTTTTGAATTTCTTTATATTTATTCTGCTTTGTATTTTTCGGACTTATTAAATCTATGGTTCAGCATCTTTCTCTCAGTCTATGAAATTCTTGACTATTATCTGCCTGAATATGTCCTCTTCTCCATTCTGTTACCTTTTTTCGTATTCCAGTTAAATGTATAGTAGTTCTTTTTATTGCCTCCTCTGTCTTTACTCTTCTGTATATTCCATCTTTTTGTTGACTATGCTTCATGCTAGATTATTTCTTTTGATCTACCCTCCAGTTTACTAATTCTTCCCTTAATTATAATTGATATTATATTAAAATAATCCATTGAGTTCTTAATTTGGTTATTGTGTAAATTGTTTTCAGTTTTCTAAATTCTATTTGTTCTATTTTTTCAAAAACATGTCTCTTTGTACTTTCAAGCTTCCTATCAAATTTTTAAATATTATTTTTTGGATAGGGATGCAATAGAAAGTGCGATTGTTTTATTTTTTGATAATTTCAGTATCTCAAGTCTTTGTGTACCTGTTTCTGTTGTCTGTTTTGGCAGTTCTCACTTATGAAGTCTTGCTTCCTTATGGGCCTAGTTCTTTGACTGTACTGGACTTTGAATTTGCAGTATTATTTGTATGTATAATAAAAGTTCTAGGATTATGGTCTTTTCCTTCAGAGATGATTCATTGATTGATAATACCACACCAGAATTCAGAATTATTATTTTTTTTAATGCCTTGGGAGATTAGGGGAAATAGTCCTTTGGTCATTTTGGGAGGGGAGTGCTTACTTCTCTCATGGAACATTGATTGAAAAAGACTGTTCTAGATGCTATGCAGCAAATGTTTACTAATTTTTGGTGAGCCTTTTCAATCTATTTATTTTTTGAATGAACACACATTCCCAGTCTTAATGTAGGCAGATATGACCATCTTTTTGTGGTTTATGGTTTATGCTTTTTGGCTCTTATTTCAGAAATTCTGTCTTCCTAAGATCATAAATATACTCTTTTATATTTCCTCCTAAAAGTTTTAAAGTTTTGCCTTTTCACTTTAAATTCTTCCTTTGTCCGGAATTTATTTTTTTACAATGGTATGAGGTAGAAATCTACTTTTATTTTTTCTCTAGAGAATAAGTTATCTCAACACCATTTATTGAAATGCTTCATCCATCCACTACTGAATCATAGTGCCAGCTCTACTACATATCAGATTTTCATATATTCATAGAATTGTTTTTGCTTCCTATTCTATTTCATTACACTGTTTGTCTACCCATTTGCCAATATCAAGCTTTCTTAATTATTTTAACTTTTTAGTAAATCCTACCTGGTTCTTTTTAAAGAGTGTCTTGGTTATTCTTGGCCCTTTGCTCATCTCCATTAAAATTTCAAATTAACTTGTCAACTTCTGGGAAAAACCTGTCTGAGAATTTGATTGGAATTGCAACAATCCTATAGAACAGTTTTGGGAAAACTCAACCTCTTTTCATTATTGAGTCTTTTTCATCTTTGTCTGACTTTCTTCAAAATGAGTCACTGTTGTTGTCAGTTTGTATGGGGATATAAGAAATGTTAGTATATACCTATTTGTCAAATTCAGAAAAATTTAAAATTTTTATTTCTAAAAAATCTATCATTGAGAATCAGTCAATATATTATGCATACCTGAAAGTTCAGCTATATAAAGTACCTACTTTTTAGATGAAGACGCATTTTCAGAGAGATTGTGGATTTGGGGGTGAAAGTCAGAGTTATTTGTGCCCAGATCAGAAGCAGTATAACATAATGGTTAAGTGAGTTTATGTAGGTGAATTAATTGACATATGCACACATATGTAGATATAGTGGAGAAGGGCTTGGTCTCTAGAGCCAAACTTTCCTAATTTGAATCCCAGTCTTACCATTCATTGCAGAATACTTGTAGAAAATACTTAAACTCTTGTTGTCTCAGTTTTCTATCTCTCATATGGGGTGAGTAATAATATTTATCTTTTTTGATGGTTGCAAGGGATAAGTAAGTTAATATGCATAAAATGTTTAGTACAGTACCCAGCAGAGTAAGCATTATATGTACGAGTCAGCTGCTATCATTATCATCATCCAGGACAGAGGAAAGTTGAGGGTAGAGGTTGAGATCATGATTTCAGCAATTAAGTGTATTCAGCTTTTCTTTGTCTTTCCTCTCAATATACTTTTACTGCTTTCTTATTATTATTTAGCATATTTATTAACCAAATATTAGACTGTGGAATAAAACTGAAGAGTAAGCTTTGCAGTCTGGTTAACCTGGACTAAAACCCTGGCTTTACCTTTTCTTAATATGTGATTTAAGGCAAATTACTAGCCTTTAGTTTCCTTACCTGTAAACTAGAAATAACAATAGTTAATATGGTTTCGTAAAATTATTATGAGAGTTAAATGAGAAGAAGTAATTAACATGGTGTCTAGCACATTTCAAATTTGTTATGTTTTGTCGTTATTATTGTCATCCTGTATCTTTGTTTGTAAAATTGAGATGATACAACCTGCTTGGTAATATGTTGGAAGACTAAATGAAATACTGTACACAAAGAGCTTAGCACAATGACTGGAACAGAATAAATATCCAGTCAATAAATGGTATTGTAAACAAGTTCTTCTAAGGTTTTCATTTGTATTTCACATACTGTATACTAATACAGATTGGAGATTGAAAATAGCATCTTAACCTTATATGCTGTATGAAGAAATGCTTTTTACTTTTATACAGTCTAAGACTTTTCCCTTTTGTCAGTGGCCCTTGACAGGAAACAGTAGTTCTCTAAACTTGATAAACATTTTGTTATTACATTCTTCTGTTCTTATACTTCTCTCATTTTACTGAGTCAGTTGTGGGTTTTTTTCTTTATTTTCATCATGTCTGATATTTTGTGGTAGATATTTAGTTAATAATAGTATCTTTTAGTTTTTTGCTTTATGTTTTCTATTATCATCTGCCAGAAGCTCTACCACAGATTAAAACAATCTTCTATTGCCAGTTTAATTTTACTAAACTTCAGTATATGACTTATACAAGTATTGTCTAAATTAAATGTTGTTTTTAAATATTTGATTTTAAGCAATTTTTGTTTTTATTGCTTTCAGAAGAAAACTGACAACCCACCAAAAAGAAATGGTCGTTGATTTTTCTGTCTCATTCTTCTGCTTTTTATTTTCAGAGTGGCAGGCAACACACTACCTTTTCGGCAGAATCAAGTCGAAGCCTTTTGATCTGTCTACTTTGGGTTCTCAAGAATGCAGATGAGACAGTTCTACAAAAGTGGTTTACAGATCTCTCAGTCCTGCAACTAAACAGGCTATTAGACCTGCTTTATCTCTGTGTATCCTGCTTTGAATACAAAGTAAGTGATTATTATGCTATTGCACAGAGGAACAAGGAAGGAAACAATGTGGAAAAGGAAGAAGAAAATTTTCTTAATGCCTATTCTTTCCTTTTCTAATGTTTAAATTTTAGGGAAAGAAAGTGTTTGAAAGAATGAATAGTTTGACCTTTAAGAAATCAAAAGACATGAGAGCAAAGCTTGAAGAAGCTATTCTTGGGAGCATAGGTGCTAGGCAAGAAATGGTGCGCAGAAGCCGAGGACAGCTTGGTATGTACACAATATCTTCTCCTTCTGGTGAGGATTTTTCAGTTTCTCTGAACTATATATTATAAAGGTCATTGTTGGAAGTGTTCAGTGATAATTCTACACTTTAAAAGTGTTTTTGAATGTAACCGTGAATTAACCCAAATAACCATTTCTCTGCAGGAATTCAAGTTAGAATTCTGTTTTAAGTACTGTAAACATACTTCCTGATTTGCTCTGGATAGTCTCTGTTTATTCTTGTTGTCCTTGTGTGATTATTTATAGCATTCCTTATTTTAAAAAGTAGGCTTTTTTAAGAGCATCTTTAAGTTCACGGCAAAATTGAGCTGAAGGTGCAGAGATTTCCCATATACCCCCTACCTTCACATATGCATAGCCACCTCCCTCATTATCAGCATCTCCCATCAAAGTGGTATTCTTGTTACAATTTGATAAACCTACACTGACACTTAATTTTCACCCAGAGTCTATAGTTTACTTTAGGACTGGTTTGCTCTCGGTGTTCTACATTCTGTGTAGCATCATTTTTTACTCTTAAAAGTTTCCTAGTTGCACAGTGAATTAATATACTCTACATCAAAGGCAAAGATATTGCCCATCAAACTCATATATCAGGGAGAAGAAAGCAGTTTAGTAGTCTTAGAGGCCTGTTTCTAATGCCAGGTCTACTACCCATTAGCCATGTAACTTTGGCCAAGTCGCTTAATCTCCCCACTTTCCTTTTCCTCATCTACCTGTAATTGTTTTGTAGATTTAAAAAGTTGTGTAATTGAACTTACCTTTGTGGGGAGCATGTGCGTGTAAATATTTTGTAAATTCTAAAGTGACAGACAGATAGATAACTCCTTAAGATCAGGGACATGGCTTAGTCATCTGTTCATGACACATGCTAACAGTATTACATATATTTGTTGACTTAAAATATGAATGTACATGAATATTTTTTAATTATTGTTTTCTGAAAGGCCATTAACATAGTGATTATTTAAGTGAACTTAAATTCCTTCATATGCTATGTGTGTTTGGAATTTAATAATGACTAAAAAATGTTTTTGCATTTAATGGAATTCATAGAGCACTGTGTTTATGTACGGTTTACAATGTAACTAAGGATTTTCTCTTAACTCATTATGTGTAACATCCTCTAAAAATGCATGAAAATTAATTTTTATCTTGGTCATTTATTACTAAAAACTAATGAATAATTCTCATCTTTAAGATAAAGAAAATAAACTCATAGAAGTAAATACCTATCTTGCCTGAGATTATAAACTAAATGACAGAACGAGGCTCTTTTGACTTCCAATTTAGTGTTTTTCATATTAAACCACAGATTTTTCTGAGGTTTATTGTTGGAAAGACTGGAACTGCTAACAGTGTTGGTTACATTTTTAAACCTGTGGCCTGAAGACTTTTATTATTGTTTAAAAGTAAGAATTGAAGTTCTATATGTAGAATCTTAAACTAAACAAAACAAAAACTGAACTCATAGATAGAGAGGACAGATAGGTGGTTGCCAGAGGCAGGGGAGCAGGGCTGAGGGGAGGAAGAAGTGAGTAAAGGGCATCAAAAGGTCCAAATTTAAAGTTATAAAATATAAAAGTACTGCAGTATAATAGATAGCACGGCGACTGTAGTTAATAACACGTGTTGTGTATTTTAAAACTCAGAGCAAATCTTAGTTCTCATTGTAAAAAAAAAAAAATGTGTTACTGTGGTGATGGATGTTAACCAGACTTATTGTGATGATAATTTTATAATAAATAACATATTGAATGATTATATTGTATACTTTAAACTAATGATATGTCAGTTATATCTCAATTAAAAAAAAGAATGAAGCTCTTATTAAAATTAAACTTTTACAATTCTTATTTACATTTGGACATTTAAGCTAAGTCAGTGTTAAACATTCTTAACTGAGGAGATGAGAGAATTTCGTGAAAAAAGGTTAATGATAAAAATGTAAATAGATCACAGATATTTATTTTGTTAACTATCTTAATATAGATGTATCATCTTAATATAGATGTATCATCTTTGTTTTTTCCATAATTTTTCTTAAAAAGTGTCATGTTTTTCACAAAAGAACATTAGTTTTTCTCTTTGAAAGACTGAAATCATGACTGATTCTGTTGTTTGAATGTATATGTCTCCATAGTTCCCAATGTCTTCTCTGCTCCTGCTGAATTTGTGTGAAATCTGTTCTATTGCTGCTGCTCCCTACAGGAGCCCATACCGTTTAATCTGTCTTCCATCCTAGAAACCTATTGGGAAAAAGCCCCTGTCTTTTTCTTGTCCTGCCTTCTGTGGACCAAAAGAAATAATTACCTTAGGAATCCTTTCTATTTTCTTCATTTATCAGACGAAAACTTATTGAGCTCTCAAAATGTGTCAGAAACTTTGTCATAAATTCTATGGACAGAAATAAAGCAGATAAGGAGGAGAGGAAGTGTTAGAGAATTGGGAAGGTCTTTCTTTGGAGGTGATGAATTATTGGCCAGTGAAAATTTGGTGGGAAGAACAAATTAGGTGAAAGGAACAACCACCATCGCACAGGTTCTAAATGAGAAGATTATAAAGTGAGACTATATACAGAATACATACACACGCATAGTAACTGGTGGTATAAGCAAGAGGGAGAATGGTAGAATGAGGTCATATCAAAAATATATGGTTATGATTTTGAGACAGTTGTCTATACCATGCTGCCTTGAACAAGCCCGATCCTGTCTGATCTCGGAAGCTAAGCAGAGTTGGGCCTGTTTAGTACTTAGATGGGAGATTGCCTAGGAAGACTAGGTGTTGTAGGCATAAAAAAAGGGGGATTGTAAACTGACAAGGTCCTTGCAATTTGTGAGATCAACCAAGGATTGAGACAATCAGTATTAGGAAACTTTTTTATTTAAAAGGGTGTTTTTTATATTACATGTAGCAAATATAGTTCTTCTGTAACCATTGTAAAAACTTTTAATAGAAAGTACATTGTTAGGTTTTTCCATTTGTATTGAGGATTAAACTGGCTATGTATAAAATTAATAATCTTGTGCAGTGTTTCTTATATGTTTACAAACATACATATATGTGGTCCTACTAAAATAACATTCTAAAAATGACTTCAAAATTTGACAGAGAGAAGCCCATCTGGAAGTGCCTTTGGAAGTCAGGAGAATCTGAGGTGGAGAAAGGATATGACTCACTGGCGTCAAAACACTGAAAAGCTTGACAAGTAATATAATCTTTTTTTTTTTTTTATGTTGCTGATGTGTTTGTTAGATTTCGATTACAAAAGAAAAATGATTAATTTTAGTGTTATTTTATTTATGTTAGGCATTTAAATCTTAGAAGACAAAATAGTTGTATTTAATTTTTAGTATATGTGCTGCCTAAGCAAGCACTATACTTAATTTTTAAATTTTAGATTTAAAAAGATTTGGGGAGAGAATTTTTCATATGGGATAGTAAAGCAGAATGTTACATATTTTTAAATGTTACCTCATTTTCTACCAACAACCCAGCATATTTTGGGTGTCACAATGAACTAAATATTTAAAGGACTAAAAAAAATTAGAAACCTAACCTTTACTCTCTTGGAGCTTAAAACATAATGAAAGAAAGGCAAAACGCTGCAGGTCTTTTGCTTCTAGCATAGAGGCAAGCCAGGTAAATTGACTGACCCTGTTGCCAAAAACAACTAAAAATGTACTACATGAGACTGGGATCCTAAAGACGGTACCTTCAGCATATGGGGAACTAGAACTGCTAAACCTGTCTCACTTCCAGGTGACTGCAGGTAAAACTACTTGGCCTAAAACCTGGGATCAAGTCAAAGGGCCACATATTTTCTCTTGAGAATTTGTGATTACAGTTTAGCCCTCAAGTATCTTGATTGGACCAAGAAACTTTGAGAATTTGGTGACTGACTCATTCAGGTTTGCCTAGGACGTCTAATTTTAGCTCTGAATATTCTACATCCCAAGGAACCCCTCAGTCCTGTCACCCTATCTAAAATTCATATTCAGCCCAAGCATTAGAGGATTCTTACAAAATAACTTCTAGAAATATTAGCTCACACAGTAAAATGTAAAACACAAGACAAGACCCTGGACAAGTTCCAGCCAAGAGAGAAGCAACAGACTCAATACCATATAGATGAGAATCTGGAATTATCAGAAATGTTCTTAGTCTCTTCAGGCTGCTGTAACAAAATACCACATGCTGGGTTGCTTATAAACAACAGAAATTTATTTCTAATAGTTCTGGAGGCTGGGTCGTCCAAGATCGTGGCACTAGCAGATCTGGTGTCTGGTGAAGGCTCTCTTCCAGGTTATACAGACTTCTTGCTGTGTCCTTGTATGGTAGAAGGCCAAGCAAACTCCCTGGAGCCTTTTTTATAAAGGCTCTAATCTGAGTCACAAGGGCTCTACCCTCATGACCCAATCACCATTCCAAAGGCATCCTCACCTCCAAATATCATTACCTTGACCATTAGTATTTCAGCGTAAGAATTTCTGGGAGATGCAAACATTTAGACCGTAGCAGATAGTGAATATAATATAAATATATTAAAATTCTTAAGCTTTGAATGTCTGCTTTTCTTTCTGTGCCTGTCCAAGTCTCTTTCTTCGATCATTTATCCACATGTGTTATGGAAATCACAAAGCAGCCAGATACTCTACTGTTAGTTATGGCTTTTTATCTACAATTGTATAATGTGTTCTCTCTGTTTATCTTCCTGTGTTCTAAAGAAGCCTTATTTTTGGTGTTTTCCCAATTCTTTTTGTTTAAAACATCTTCTCATTGTCATATTTCTTCCCAGAAATCTCTCTGGAATTTTATGTTTATCCTCTCCTTTAATATGTAAGTTAATAAACTGTTTGCTTTAGTGGTAGTAATAGTCAAAGATGAACATCTAAGAATCAGAAAGTTAGCATTTAATATGTCTTTGGACTTTTGCTTTGATTTATGTATTATCTTGTCTATTTAGATGTAATATGTAGTTTCTGTATATGTACTGCTACTAAAACAAATACATAGTTTTTCTTAAATTTTTACTTTCATTAAATAATACTTTTATAAATATTTGATATTCAAGTAAACCACTTTATTGGCATTGAGTTGTTTTGTTTCTAATGAGTGATTTCATTGAGTCTCACTAATAGTTAAATTGTTTTCTGCATAGAAATTTTTCAAAAATTTTGGGAAATTATATGAAACATTAGAAAAAATAAGTACCTTTATTCTAAATTAATATATTGAAATTCCTTGAACATTTTGAATGTTGCTTTACATGAAGCAGCCCTTAATGCAAGCCCACATAGCACCACCTACTGTCTATGCCATTCAGAACAAAACAATGTGTTTCCTGTGTTTGCTGTATCTCTGAAAGTTAAATATTTCTGCTTTAAGTGGCATTTTCATACTGTAATAGTTTGAGAAAATGTGTATTAGCGTGGTCAACAAAATGTAAGGTAAAACAAAACATTTCTATATTAGTAAAATACTGTCTTATTCTCGTACTTTTTCATTGAGGCAAATATTGAAAAGTAGTTCCAAGATTTTTTTATTCTACGCATCTTTAAGTCTGTTTTGAATTGTATATCTATTGCTTTTTTTAAAAAGATAAGTATAATTTCTTATAATGTTTTATATTAGGTCAAGAGCAGAGATTGAACATGAAGCACTGATTGATGGAAATCTGGCTACTGAAGCAAACCTCATCATCTTGGATACATTAGAGATTGTTGTCCAGGTAAAAACACAAAGAAGGGGAATTTAAAGTATAGATTTGGTAAATTGCGGTAAGAGAGAAAGTATTTACTAAGCCATATAATTACATTTAAATATCAGTAGTTCCTAAAAGTTCTGTCTTTGCTTCTAATTTAAATACTATCCAACTTTTTCCGCCCTTTTCTTTTCTTATCCAAATCCTGGTAACCACCTCTTTCTTGAAGTACTCCTGGATCTTATATTATCATTTTCTTTAAAAAAAATTGTAAATATATTTAAATAATTTCTTTAAAATTTTAATTAATTAATTAATTTAAAAATATATCTTTTTTTATACAGATTCTCTCTCCCTAACCAAATTTCAGGTACATCTCTATTTTATTTATCTTTAAATTGCAGACAGTTTCTGTAACAGAATCCAAAGAGAGCATCCTTGGTGGCGTGCTGAAAGTGCTACTACATAGCATGGCCTGTAACCAAAGTGCAGTTTATCTACAACACTGTTTTGCTACGCAAAGAGCTCTGGTTTCAAAGGTAGGTTAATTTTGTACCCGCAGGCTTGTCAGACTTTATTAACATTGTCTAAGATCATTTGACATGTGCCTTGGTTAATATATTTTTAGTTAAAATTTTAATAATAACCTGAGACCCCTGATTCTTGTTTACCTCTCTTCTACTGCTTGCCTTCTGGAATTCTTATTCAGTTCACCTTTAACCAGTTTCTGGCTTAAAAATAGTAGTTTTTATGTGAAGGGCCTGAAATTAATAGCTAATTTTGAATTGGGGGCTTTTCTTGTTTTTTCTTCATCCTGTTCTGTCTACTCCTTATTAACTTGATTTATCAAAAATTCAATGTATAAGTAGTTCAGTTCATTGAAATTAACATATCCTATGATGATTGGAAAAGAGGGAAAATTTGTTCAATTACTTTAAATATTTATTTTCTATGTTTATTTTCCCCCAGAAGTATTTATATTCTTAGATCTTAATGGTAGTTATTTCATCTTAGTCATCTGATAAGATGGAATACAGAGATGTTGATTAAACTTAACCAGTGAAAATAACTTATACACTATTTTATAATAATAAAAACACATAAGGAATTATTACGTATTAGTTACTATACCGTTTTATGCACATTATCTAATCTAAGATAGTCATATAATCCCATGTAGATAATATTATTAGGTTCTCTTATGAATGAGAAAACTGGTCCAAGGTCACACTATTTACAAGCTAGCAAGTGGCATAATCAGTATTCAAACTCAGTGTCTGGCTCAGGTCCAAATTATCAACTATTGCAAATACTGTCCCTTAACCATTCTTTTAATTCTCGGGCTGCACTAACAAATATCTTAAAATATCTCTGGAACTTTTAGTTCATAAAGTTGGTATTGGTGTTGCTTTTTACAGTTCCCGGAACTCCTGTTTGAAGAAGAGACAGAGCAGTGTGCTGATCTATGCCTCCGGCTTCTCCGACACTGTAGCAGTAGCATCAGTACAATACGGTCACATGCTAGTGCCTCCCTTTATCTACTGATGAGGCAAAACTTTGAAATTGGAAATGTAAGTGTTTTGTCTCTGGATTTTATCTCTGGATTCACAAGGGAATGTAACTTCTGTAGCTACTAAATGGGTTTTTGGGGATCATGGAATTATTTTGCATATTTTGAGTCTAATCCTAGACTGTCTTGATATTTCTTGTTTTATGGCTAACATAAAAATCCAATATCTGATGTGCTTCCTATACTAAAAATAACACATATAGTAGACATATTTAGAATATGTGTATATTGAGCTATTGTAAATTTTAATTATCATTAATTAAAATGAAAGTAATAATAAAGAACATGAAAGGTTTAAATACCATGGATTGGTACTTTATATGCCAGTCCTTGAGGAAGTGCATGTTTTTATTTAACTTTTTTATTTGATAATATATTCATGTGTTGTATTTTTCCTAGCTTTTTGAGTCAAATGTTTAATTCACATATTTTTACTCATGTAAGTATTTAATAATTAAATTTTAAAATATTTCCATGAGCACTGCTTTTATTATCTCATTGGTTTTGATATGTAGTATTTTTTGTTCTGTACATGTTTTATAGTTTCAGTGTGTATTTTCTTTTTAACCCAAAAAGTTGACAGCCCTTTTAGTTTTAAAGTTTTTGTTAATTTTTAGTTTCATTGCAGTATAATCATACAATGTTATGTCTCTTTTGTACTGTGTATGTGTGTATTGGTGTGTCCAAATAATGTTTTTATAAATGTTACACAAGCATTTAAAAATTATTTTTAGAGTATTGAGTTAAACAAATAAATACAGTCTAGGATTAGACTCAATATTAACTGCATTACTCTATTTTTCTATATCCTTGTTTATTTTTAATCCATTTAGTGGACTGACAAAAGTGATTTAAAGCATATACATTGTCTGTTTCTCCTTTAGCTCTTATTTGGTGAATCGATATTTATAACTGTTTGGTATATTGATATTTATAACTGTTGCATCTTATGAATTATTATTCCCTTTAGAATTGAAAAAGGCCTGAATTGGTTTCATTTAAAACTTTTATTTTTATTTTTTGGCCTAAATTCTACCTTGTATGGTATTAAAATACCTCTGCTTTCTAACAGATATATCCTGGGATTCTGTTGTATTATTTTGTGATGCCTTCCCTTCTTCCCCTTTTTTAAAAATTCTTTTGGTTGTTTTCATCTTGCACCATCTGGTCAGTTTACCTTATACTTTGGGTGTAGTATTTATCATATTTAAGAAAGCTTATATTGCTGCAATGATTACCTTTATAATCATGTAATATCCTCTATTTCTTTAGATCATGCATTCTCAGTGGAGGCAATATTGCCTTCAAGTGAGTGGCAAATGTTTCTTAGGGGAAGAAAAAACAAATCTTAACTATCAGTGTCACAGTGGTTTGTAGCCTTCCAAAGTTCAGCACCACCACCAGCACCTTACTCTTTACTACAGTTGACCCTTGAACAGTGTGGCTTAGGGGCACTGAATCTGCATTTACAAATTTACATATAACTTTTGATTCCCCAAAACTTAGCTACTACTAGCCTTACCAATAACATAAACAGTTGACTAACACATATTTTATGTGTTATATGTATTATAGACTGTATTCTTACAATTAGAAAGCTAAAGGAAAAAAAATGTTATTAGGATAACCATAAGGAAGAGAAAATACCTTTGCAGTATTTCCTGAAAACAATCTGTATGTAAGAGGACCTGTGTAGTTCAAACCCATGTTCAAGGGTCAGTTGTATTTATTTCTCTCATTGGGTTTTATTGGGTATTACATGAGCAGCAATGACATTAAGTTCGTGGAAGACAAAGAAAATGTATACAGGTCTGGTGCTACAAAACTATGGAGAATATATGGCTGTGATTTAGGAGACTTCAAATCATTTGTTTGATCCCAAAGTCACATTGCAAGAGGTGGTTTATGTGAGCCTGTTGGCTTCTGTTGCCTTCCTTGTGGTGGTTGTTTATGTCTGACTCTCAGTGCTTTTGTGTGTGACTTAGGCTTTGAAAATTAAACTTTATTATTTAATTCAATAAAAGTTATTCATCTCATCATTATTTATGTCAAGTGCTAAAAAAGAAAAATGTCAATATCTGAATGACCATCAGGCAGCTTAATAATATCCTGTAGTTTATTTAAGGAAGTTCTTGGGAATAATATTTCCCAAGTTCTTGATTATTTAAAGTTGTCTATAATTCTAAGACACCAAGAATGATTAATTTTTACTTCAGATTTTGAATAATTAAAAGGGTGAGAAAGATTAGCAAAACTTACCAGATGCAACACTTAATATAAAGGAAAAACAGGCACTTGAATACCATTTTCTTTTGGCTTTAAATGTTGTTGTAGAGATATATGAAGATAGCTTGACATTTTCTTCCCTTTTAGATAATGTTTTCCCTCCCAGCTACTCAAGTGATTTTTTCTTTATATTTAAAATGGAATGCCTTTTCTAGAATATGTCATGGTGTTAGCAGATTTTTGTTAATTTTCTCAGGCACATGATGTCTACTTTTATTTCAGAAAGTTTTCTATATTTGTTTTTTTCCAGAGTTTGGGGTTTTTCTGCTGAATACCAATTATACATATGTCGAATCTGTTTTTGCTTCACTTTTTACCTATCAATATCTTTTTTCTCTTTTTAACACATTTTAAATTTCCATTTATTTTGGTTTCTTTTCTTATTTCTTTCCTCTATATTCCTTACATGCTTTTCACAACATCTTTCTCTTTTATCAATTTTATCTTTTTCTTTTCTACTTCTTTTTCAGGTAGTGTTAACTCACATGCAAACTTCTATTTCATATAATCACTTTGTGATTCTTGTTATCCTTCCTTGAATTCTTTTATTTCTGCTTTGTTTTCCTTTCTAAAATTAATGGCTTCATAAAGTTTTTAGAATTTAAGGTAAAATATTTCATTAGAATTTACACCTGTTTCATGACAACATTTTTATAGTAAGTATTCTTTATCTGGTGATTTCATTGATCTTCTTTACCTTTTTATTAACGTAGAAAGAGTTGGATTATTTTGGCCCCAATATATGTAGGAAGTTCCTTTGGAATGTGTTTCTCGTGCAACTTTGCTATTATGCGCAGGCAGCTCTTGCCTAACTTTCTGAAGTTTCTGATCAATCCCTTTTTGTCCAGGCCTCCCAGATTTTTAGCCCTTTTTTTTTCAAGACAGAGTTTTATCACTTCAAAATAAGTCCCCTATTTAAAAGAAGCATTTTTCCCTTTACTTCTGAAATCTATACCCTAAGATTCCTCACTGTTTGCCTTCCCTTCCTTGCCTTCTATTGACTTCCTATCTTAGCTTGTCTTAGCAACCCTTATGCATTTTTCTAACGTATGGATTATATCAGTCTCCTCATTTTACTGAAAATAGAGTTTATGGATTTTTTTCCTATTCATCTTTTCTTTTTGTATGAAATCCAGGAGAAGTGGGAAATTGCTCTCTCACACTATTCTATTTTTACTTGAAGCCAAGTCTTCTTTCTTAATCTAGAACTGAAGAATCCAGTTGTCTCATTGGTCTTGCTTCGTTTTAAAATCAGGTTCTTAAAATTTGACTGTACTTGAATATTTCTTGATACATTTTTCCATCATTTTATGAAAGCTTTATATAATAGGATAAAAATAGCTCATTTATCATCTTAGTGTCAAGTAGTACCTCTAAAAAGGAATAAGTAATTTAAACTTATTCCTTGATTTGTATAGTTAAACAGATAATTAGAACAAAGTATTGAATTATATACTAGGTACTTTAGTAGGCACTGGGTAAATAAATGGACAGTCTTTTTTCAGGTAGCTTAGCATCTGTTGGGGGAGGAGATGAATAGGTAATGCTTATCCAATAATAGTACCTCCTTCAGGTGGTTTTGTGAGGATTATATAAATTAATATTAATTAAAATACTTACAACAGTACCTGGCACTGAGCAAATGCTGAATAAGTGTTTGCTGTTGTTAATATAACGAGAGGTTAGCACAGGACAGTGTATAAGCAGAGAAAACTAGCTTATGCACTCAGGGATGGGTTTTCAGAAAGAAGAAATGTTTGAACTAAGGATGAAAAATTGTCTAATCATATGGATAAGTAGGCGAATAGAGCTTTGTGCATAATTAGAAAGGAATGGAGATGAGAGAAAGACACAGGCAAACAGAGAAAGATACTTTTTTAGCACTTCTTGGTGGCTATATCTGGAAGAGAGAGGAGTAAGAGATAAAGTCGTAATTAAAAAGACCTGTACTAAACTATTATAGGATAGATACTTGTTTTGTTTATTAGTATATTTTCAGTTCCCACCGTATAGTTTGACACATTACTGAGTTGATACTTGAATTTTATCCTTAACACTATGGGCAGCCATTGGAGTATTTTAAGGAAAAAAATGATATGTTTAGATTCACATTTTACAAAAATTTTCTTAATGCTATCTGGAAGATAGACTTTAGGGGTAAGAAAAAGGCAGAATGGTCAATTAGGAATTTATTACAGTAATCCAAGTAAGAAATGCTAAAGGTATAAACTAAAGTGATGACATTGGGAATGGAGGAAGAGAAGATTGAAACAGATTAAGATATAGCATGAATAGGATTAATGGTATGACTAATGAGTGAGAATGTCCCAGGTTTTTGTCCTTAATGACTACAAGAATAATAGCACTATTTATTTAATCAATAGGAAAAAAAAAGTATTATAGAAATGTTAAAATTGAGGTACCCATGAGACATTCAGGTGGAGCCAGCTCGTAAAATATAATAGCCTGGATTTCTGGAGAGAATTATGAGCTGAAGACATAGACATGTATCTATACTAGTCTAAGATATGTATGAGGTTATTTAGAGTATGACTAGTGAAAAGATATTGCAGAATCTTCGAGAACACTGGAATTTAAGAAGAGCAACTGAGGAATAAAGGAGACAGAAAAGGAGTGGATAAAAAAAATAGGAAAATTAGGATAAGGTGGAACCCCTGAAGATAAGGCAGGAAATTTTCAAGGAAAAGTAATTAATACATTTAAATATGCAGAGATGTCAAGTAGAGTACTGACCAAAAAAGAAAATCTTGGATTTGGCAATTACTGTGTTACTACTGATAACTTTAGTGGTTTCTTAGTGGTGAATGGTGGAACAGAAATGAATTTAAACTAAAAAGGAAAAATAACCTCATGAGGTTAAAAGGCTTTATAGCCTCATCTATAAAAATGGTGTTATTATTAATAACATATACCTCCTAAGAGGTCAATGTAAAGTCCTATGCATAACTTGCAATTCAATTGTAAAACATGGCTTTCTTTTAACCCTGTTTTATAGCATATTGTTCACAGCAAGATTCTGTTTTATGTCCTTTTTAAAATAAGATTTCAACATACATATTTCATTACTTTTTAAAAACTATTTTGCTTAGATTGGTATTTTTTCACTAAATTTTTCTTTAGCAAGTAAAAAAAAATATTTTTTTTCTTTAAGATTTCCATTATTAAATGCTAACATGACAATTTCTCTGTTACAGAACTTTGCCAGGGTGAAAATGCAAGTAACAATGTCACTATCTTCCTTGGTGGGCACATCTCAGAATTTTAATGAAGAATTCTTAAGACGGTCTCTAAAGACTATATTGACATATGCTGAAGAAGATCTGGAATTGAGGGAAACAACCTTTCCTGATCAGGTCAGAAATGCTGCTTTCTAGATCATTAATTGAAATAGGATTGTAAATAGGCACTTTCCAATTGTTAAATTAGACTTTGTTTTTTACTGGAGAAACCTTGTTTTTTTTTAATCCAACATATCATATGCCATAGATTGGGCTGAATTTTTTTGTTTCAGTAAGCCGCCTTTCCTTTTTGGAACGTTTAATTAAGTGTTTAATTCTGTGAATTTATACAAAAAGAGCAAGTAGACTTAGGCAGTATAGACAAACAAAAAGCTATATGATAAAATGTTATTCCCACTTGTTATTGCAAGAGTAATTTTCTTAAAGATTTGTTTCTACAAACTACCTTTTGGGAAAATCAGAAACATAGGAGAGAATTTCCTCGTGTTCTTTTCTTATATCCACTATATCCCTATATTTTATTTCTACTTATAGTTCTTGTTTCCAGATGAGAGACCTGATAAAAACAGTCTGCTGAGGAATTTGTATAAAGTTTACTACCCTTAATCCACCATACCCCAGCGTATCCATACTTTTCAGAACTCTGTCAATATTATATTATTTGTTTTGAAATTATTTGTTCATATGCTCTTCTGAAATATCTTCCAAAATAATTTAATGATTGTGAATGAATGGCAATTAAAGAATGTTTTTCATATAATTCTCTGCTGCAGGTGCAAGATTTGGTTTTCAATCTCCATATGATCCTTTCTGATACTGTTAAAATGAAGGAACACCAGGAGGATCCTGAAATGTTGATTGATCTAATGTACAGGTAGTATTTGTTTGATTCACTTATACCTTGTATAATGGACTTAAGTAAGTAAAACACAGAAAATATTGGATTAAAAAATAAACATGAAAAAATATTAAGTCATCTTTTAAGGATTGATTGAAAAGCCCAAATGCACTTTTTTTAAGCCTGCTCTTTCAGATCCCTATGCCTCTTCTTCTTTTAAGAACTATGCATAGTTGTTCAATATATTAATTAGTTATCAAAAAGAAGAAATTTTAAAATAACCATAACACATTTAATTCCTTGGCATCCTGGGCCCTAGACTTCATAGGAAGGCTCAAGACCCATATTTTAAATCTAAAAATCAATCCTTTAGGAAGAAAATATAGTGTATTGTTTTATCATAACAATAATTTTCCTGACTTTAAATATGGTTATGCCTTTAGGATAATATTTTTTAGGAGAATTTTAAAATTCCTATTGTATATTGAAAGGTATAAGTAAAATTTGAAACTTTTTCCTTGCTATATAACACTCTCTTTATAGATCTTGAGTTCTTTAAAGGCATATATAAAATATTTTATTTAAAATAAAGATGATGCCATCTTTTATAAATCGTCCCCTTTTTCTTAAATGTGAAACTTTTTTATGTTCCCATACTGAACACACAAATTCTCATAATTTTTACCTTACCAATTATTTTCTTAATGGCCAGATTTTAATATGGCATGTCTTTTTTTAGTTACCCCTCTCCTCCAAGAAAACTAATATTACCTATTCCATGGGCCCACAGCTGTTTCTTTACATAGTCAAAGACAACTCCATACCGCTCAAAAACTTGTTTCAACAGGTTGTGTAAGATAACAGAAATTTTGTAAACACTGAACAAGCAGTCTAAACTCCCTTTCAGTTTGGGAAGTAATGCTAATTGAGAAGAATTTCTATTCTAATTAGAATTGCCAAGGGCTACCAGACCTCTCCAGACCTGCGGTTGACCTGGTTGCAGAACATGGCTGGCAAACACTCAGAACGCAGCAACCATGCCGAAGCTGCGCAATGCCTGGTCCACTCGGCAGCACTTGTTGCTGAATATTTGAGCATGCTGGAAGATCGGAAGTATCTTCCTGTGGGATGTGTAACATTTCAGGTAGGAATCTGCCAGATTTTCATTAAATCAAGGTATGTCCTTTTTTGGTTTTAACTTTTCTCATTGGTGTTTAGATTCATCTTGTAAGGAAAACATAGAGACTGAAGGTTTGCTTCATAAGATTAATTAACATTTCACTATTACTGTCATTAATACATTTTGAAAGAGTACGTTTTGTTAATTTTCTTTCCACATTTTCTTCTGAATTATCGGTGGTATGTAAATCTATTCTGTTTGCTTATACTACTATGCACTCAAAATATTGAGAATTAGAATTCATTAGAGACTCTTAATTGGCTTTTATTTAACACACCAAGTAAACCAACATTCTTGATTCCCTGTATAAAATATGCCAATACCATGACTCAGAGATGATAGTTTACTGTAGGGTTACAGACCTCTGAGTCACTAGCTGAAGTCTTTTCTTACCTTGAGTCAATCATACTTTGCTTTTCTTCAAGAACCATTAATACCAGGTTTGGGAAATGTCAAAATTTTATTAACTATTATGTCCTCTAATGAGATCTGAATGCAAAAAGAAAGTGTGTTATTATTTCTCAGAAAACTAAGTCATATGATTTGCAAAGACTTGATAAAAGTGAGTCTCCCAAATGATTTGTTTAATTAATATGGTCCAGACAAAGACAAAAGATTGTAGGAAAAGCTCCTAGAAATGTAGCCTAAGTTGATAATCTTTCTAAGTTCAAATTTTACTCTACTTTAAAGAAATAAAACCTAGAAATCTTACATGATAGTTGTGTTGTAGGTATTTAGTCAAGAGAAATTATTTGAAACTCTGATCTGGAGACCCATACAAAAAGAAAAGACCTTATACCTACTTCGAAAAATTGACAAATAAATGTATAACTACCGTAAATGTTTAGGTTAAATAAAATAGTTAAGGTTTGTATGTATCATTTCTTTAGTTAGAGATAATGACTTGTCCCAAACTCATGGGATAAAAGGGCTTTTATTATACCTGTTGTTTTCATTAACTTAATGTATGTTAGACAAGTCAAAGAGACCATTTTTGTCCTATGTCATATCACTATTTTCCTTAGTCCAAGATTCAAAAAGATTTTTTTTCTCACAACTTTTTATTAATGGAAAAGTTATCTAGCAATGGTGTTTTATTTTCATCTTCAAAATACAAAAAGTTTTAGATTTGTCTTTTGCGCATTAACTACCCTTTTTTTTTTAACTTAAGCTGATGATTATATTTTGTTTTTAAATACTTCTTTATATACATCTTTCATGCTAAGAAATTAATTCCATTTTATAAACCTTTTCAATTTTTGCCCCTAGAATATTTCATCTAATGTTCTAGAAGAGTCTGCAGTCTCAGATGATGTGGTATCTCCAGATGAAGAAGGTATCTGCTCTGGAAAGTACTTTACTGAGTCAGGACTTGTGGGATTACTGGAACAAGCAGCTGCTTCTTTCTCTATGGTAGATGACTCTTGTTCATTCTCTTTCCACAGTTACATACTTCTGAATTATTAGTGATATGTATATTATTTTCTCTGTCTATGAATCTGCTTTTTCTTTATGATCATTTTCTCTAAGTACCTTAAGAACTATATAGGAACAAATTTTCTTTCTAGATTCATCATTGCTTACTCTTTTTTGTCTTAATAATCTGCCACTTCCCCTAGTGTTTTTCACTTGCTTTTTTATGACCCAACTCTTAATCTACAATAGATTTTTTTATTGGTTTACAAAACTTTTACCACCAAACATTTCTAAAATGTTAAAATTTTATTTTAAAAAAGAACAGAACAAAACAAAATAAAAAGCATCTGGGTGATTTAAATTCCTGTTTGAGAAGACTGATGTGGCTGGCTCTAGATACAGAACTTGTCTGTCAAATGAAAGGAAGAATCTTCTTTTGAGTGTGTTGGCCATTGCCCTGGTTCTCAGGAAAGTTATGGCAATTCATCCCATTGGTTACATAGTGAGCCCTATTAGGTAGGTGTTAGAGGCCAGGAGCTTATTTATCAGGAGCTTCATGAACCACAACCTAGATTCCTTGTCTGACCTGCCCTGCTATGCTATAACCAGTCTTTGTCCCTCTCCATCAATGTGTGAAAAATTGAAGCAGTAACGTGGATCTGAGATGGGATGTTTATTGGAGAAGGGAAAAATAGCTAGCCAAATTCCTGCTTACTTTCTTGAACCATGATGATAGGGTCACCTACTTTCTGTGACATTTCTGCTAAGTGTTCAGTGTCCCAGCATCAAGATTTAGAAGACAGTGAGGTTCATGTCAGCATAAGAGGGAAGCTTTAGGTAATATGTAATGCTGCTCTCCTTCCCCACAGAACTACTTTTAGGAATTGTTTTTTTTCTTTTCCTGGCCTTAACCCTACCCTGCAATCTGTTGATTAAGGACATAAATTTAGAAGTCATACAACCAGAATTCAAATCTTGGCTCTGCTACCTTAGTTGTTAAATCACTTCAGGTGCAAATTATTCAACCTATCAATGTCCCACTTTTTTATCCATTAAATGCATCTAAGAGTAGTACCTACTTCATAGAAATGTCAGAATTAAATGAGCTAATAATGTATGTAAAGTGTTTATCATAGTATCTGGCTCCAGGTAAGTACTAGTATGTTTGGCATTATTATCCTCTTCATCATTATTGACACTTAAAACTAACTTATTTAAATATAATAATTATGAGACTAAGAATGTTAGGCGTTGATTCATGTTAAAATGTCTTGTCTTTGAGGACCTCAAATGTCCTAACTTCTTTCCCTGGATCTCTGCAAACTGAGTTTCAATTTAAATGATCTGAAGTAGCAGGGAAAAGTTTTTTGCTATTAATGGAATTTTTTCATAAATATACATTCTGTGTGTTTATATGTGTGTGTTTGTAATTTTAATAATTCACAGTGGTGAATTTATATTGTGGTATAGTGGCCTATATTACAGAATTTCTTTTGCAATAGCATGTAATTATGAATTTCATTCTTTTTCACTTAATTTGCTTAATCTTAATTAAAATAATTACTGCATTTTAGTTACACTAAATATATCTCACTATTACAGCTACCTGATTGCTTAAATAAGTTCCTGTGAACTGACTAGAAAATATAAGAACTATATATATATTTCTTTGAGAAAATATGTTTGCTGATTTGTGAGGCAGTGGGAACTCAGTGGCTGTTGGAAAATATCTCTCTCTTCCCTCTCGATAACCACCAGACAATGATTAATAAGGATGAGAGAATGGAATAGCAATATAAACACATTTTGTCTTTAATGCTGAGTATAACCAGAGCAACCCTTGGCCAACCCCTGGCCAACTAGCAGCTAGTGGAATAAAATCTGGTGGCTCAGAGCCTTCTCATGTTTTGTTAAAGATGAGTGATTTTCCATAGAAGATTTCTGATAAGATTTTCTATGCCAGTTTAATGTTTTGAAAAAATAAGTAATTTTAGTTTTCTAGGCAGCCACAGGTTGTCTGATATCTAGTATATCTGTGACCAGTGTAAAAATTGGACTTCTCTTATTCCTCTGCTTGGAATTAGTTTCTGCTGAAATTTATATGCGTATATAAGTACACACACACATTTACCTTAATGAAGTAATTACTGGGTAGATAGAAGCAAAATGTCCAATTCAAATTATATAGAATAAAAGTATGCATTATGCATGTGTGTATGTTAAATGCACATACATACATACATGTATATCCATCCATCTAGAGAAAACAATACATTGTGCAAAATACCTTTATTAAGCTTTAGTATAATTAAATATTAGTACTTTTTGTTTTTATGTCCTGTTGGAAACGCTTCAGTGGTATTGTCTTAGTAGAAATATTGTGAATTCATAAATTGTAAATATTTACTTATTTATGTAAAAGAAAGCAATATCTTATAACATTATTCTTATAGGCTGGTATGTATGAAGCAGTTAATGAGGTTTACAAAGTACTTATTCCTATTCATGAAGCTAATCGGGATGCAAAGAAACTATCCACGATTCATGGTAAACTTCAAGAAGCATTCAGCAAAATTGTTCATCAGGTAACAATTGCAATTTCTAACTTCAGTATAAACAGAGAAAATTGTCTAAAAGCATTAGTGTTGCTTTGTACCTATGTCAAACTAGATCCCATGAAATAACCATTTTAATCAGGTTACAAATGAATAGTGTCAAAATGATGGTTCAAGGCCAAAGCTAGGCTCATTAACAAAAATGAATTTACCTAAAGTAGATTGTGATTATCATAAACTTCCCACATAGCTTTTATTTTTTCTTTCACTCTTTTGAATTTTTACTAACTGCCATGATGTAAATTGTGTTACTTTCTGTTATACAGTGTGAGTTATAATTATAAATCTGACTTTTATATTGATTTCTATGCCTTTGCTGCCAAAAAAGTTTTCTTTTTAAATTAATTTTTAATTAAATGATATGAAAGGTTAATAAACTACTAATATTTTTAGTGATTTCAACTAGACTTAATTGTTTTTCCTAGATGTTACTGTTCACTAATCCTTTGACATATTTCTAATATGAAAATAATGAATAAAATTGTTGTCTTATGTTTATTCAATTATAATATAGTATGATTTCAGTACTGGTTTATAGTTCATGGGATCCACATATTACCACCAAAATTAAAATCAAAATAAACTTAGTTTACAAATGAAGTAAACTATTGCCAACTGATATCCTTGAAACTAAATGCTTGGCTTCATTGAAATTCTCTGAAATATCCTGTTGAGCCTTTTCTTTCTCCACTTTTCTGTTCCCTTTCCTGTACTACTTGCGCTATTATCTGCTACTGTCGTCATCTAAAAAGGAAGTGGAGTATTGAAAATCCACTTTTGTATTCAGTACTAGTCCCACTTCATTGTCTATGGGCTTGACCTCCTCTTTCTTGCCATGGACTAAGCTGTTCTAGATGAATTGATATACTCTAAAAACTCTTTAACAGTCTTAAAATAGGGCTGCTATAGTGTTAAGCCAGAATTTTATTGTCAGCTACTAAAATATTGAAGCTGCAAAGATTTACTAGGATTCATGATCATAACAAGTGGGTCTTTTTTACTATCAGTTGTACATATACTGTCAAAGGAACTTCATCCCAGCTTCTAGAGCTGTAAATTGCAAATTATACATGTCAGGTCTGAAACATCCAAGAAACTTTCATCCATTTATATAAAGACAATTGAGCAAAGTGGCAATTTCTATCCCAATTTACCCTGGGTAGCTCAGTTTATTTAGAAATCTAATTTAGACACACAAATGGGAAAAAGCAGTTGCTTTTCTTTCTCCAAAATTTGTACTTTCACTTTTAAAGTTTTAAAAGGTGAAATTTTAGCTACTAGGTTTTGAACAAGCAGTTTATAAAATTATCTGCAGTCTCAAGTGAAAAAATACGGTATTTTAAAATATCTTAGTGTCTTCTATTCATGGAGAAGGATTTATGGTATATTGTGCCTTTACACTACTGAACTTCCTTTGGCCTTTTCTTGTTTTTTTTTTAAACAGTTTTTTTTATGACTTGCCCTTTTTTACTTTTTATTATACAGAGTACTGGCTGGGAGGTAGGTAATGTTTTAGTTAGTTAAAGACACTAATAGATTGATTTGATCAGATTTCTTATGCCAATGCTTTGCCCACATGTGCTAGCTGTGGGCATTCTGTTGCTATCTGCTGTCAACTGAATTCATTAACCAAAGAAATTTGTTAAAGTACTGTAAGCTATTTTTAAAATTTTATTATTAAGAGGTTGTAGGCAGTGCATGGAAATCCACATATTACACTAATGAGATTCTTTGGTAAATGATCCACTTTGTCATCACTTTGTTTTTATCCTTTGAAGCATTTTCTTTCATCGACTTTTACACACAGATTTCTTTTTAACCATATTGTTTCACCTCATTTTACAGAGGTCGATTTATGTGTTATTGCTCAGAGGTGTAAATAGAAAATACTATATTTCATCTGATCTAAGATGCCATCAATTGTAAGACATCCCATGTTACATGCCTTTAAGAAAGAAAAAAGAAACCTGTGTATTAAACTATAACATCCAATCGGTTGAAAGATGCCAACTGCAAAGATATTAAAATGTGGGCAAAAAAAAAAAATGTGCATCTTAGAATTGATGAAAGAATGTGTTAATTTGATCTTGAGTTACTTTAAGTATAAGCACTACTTTTGTCATTTAAATTTTGTGCTGGGTGTAGATAAAAGAGGTTGAGAGAACCTTAAATTTAATTTGACCTCATTCTGAGAGTGTTTGATAATTGATGTTTAATGAAGACTTTGAGTGCTTCCTTTTATGTTCTAAGTTGTTGGTCTCACAAAAAGTTATATAAAAAACAAATCTTACTGAAAAATTCCAGGAAGAAATTGATTTCTCTGTAAAGGAAGGAATCATATAAAATGTACCCTAATTTATTTTGATGAGGTAAAGCAAGGTGTTAATAATTCAGATTTATTTAAAGCAGGTATATTTTTTAAATTGTCTGCTTTGCCTTTTACATGGTAATCAGGTTTATGTTGACTAAGTGATTTAGACTTCCTCTGGTTTTGCGACCCAAATAGAAAATCTTAAGAATAAATGTTACTGCTCCATTTTCTTTCATTTCTGAATTGGTTCCCTCCTTTTGCTTTTGTGCTTTTACATGTACCTTAATTCTTCAGATTACATGTGTGTGACCTTATTAATATTTAGTATAGAATCCCTCATCTGTGGCTCAATTAAGACATATATAAAAAGACTTGCCATGGTTATCTGTGATACAGTTTCTTATGAATTTCCTAATATGAAATGGAATTAGCTGAAAAGTAGGCATAAAAGAAGATGTATTAAAACCTCTGAGCAGTTTATTACTAGTCTGCTTGATGCTAAATCGACCCCTGAAAGGTATAATTTTCACTGGTTATGACATTAATATCATTCTGTCATCATGTTTATTGCATGGTAAAAGTCGCACAGGCTTTATTTTCTTGTTTATATTCTTGTCACTACTTTTCACTGGGCCTTTAGCTTTGTAGCTTCTAAAATTGTTGCACGCTTATTTTTTGCCCTTTCCTTGAAAAACTTAAGTGGATGCTTGCATTTTAAAAATGTGTTTGCTACCATTTGCTGCTTATTTGTTTTGAAATTTCCCTAATTAAAATGCTTTCTGTTTTCTCTTCTCTCTTGCCCCTGGTTGCTGACCCTACTCCCTACTTTTACTATTGTCTATTGTGGTAAGTTCCTATCTTGTGAATATTTTTCTTTTTGACTCAGAAAACTTCAGTAATTTCATTTTTTCTAAGAACTATGTTTCCTAGCTAATTTTCTTATATTCTCAACGAAATCTCACTGGGTTGAAATTCAGGAATGATAACTTAAACATTATAGAAAGACTCTTTGAATTGGTAAATCATCACTCTTTGACTTACAGGAAAAGCCTTCTGTGCATATATGTTAGCCATAGTTATATATTTTTTTTTATGTTCCTTGATTTGGCACAAATTATTTGAGTTGGCAAAACTTTTTGGGGATGCATGTGTACTTTTGTGTGTATGTAAAAGATAACTCTAAAAGTTGATACTTAGCAATTTGGTAAAGTATTAACTGCGAAGTGACAAATCATGAGCCCTTCATGAATCTTAGTGGCTATTAATTTCTTGTGCCTGTTTCAGTATCTTAATGGCTGTTTAGTGTTCACCTTTATTTTCCCTAGTCCATTTTTTTAAATAATAGGAGATAAAGTATGCTTTAATCATTTCTTGTGATTGCATTTTAAAATATCTTTAGAAAAAAAGGGAAATGTTGAATATCTGTATGGAAATTTGTATAATCATCTCATTTTGTGTACTTATATTTCATTTTTAAAAGATACATTTATCAATTTACCAAATAATGATCAATTTGTACTTAGAAATAGACAATTTGTATTCACAGTAAAGGACAGTGTTATAAAATAGAGGAAGACAAAATAGAGAAGGAAGTACCAAGCAATTAACTCAAGGAACATCTCAAAATTTCTCAAGAAAACATCAGAGAAGTGGAAGATGGTATATATACCTTTGTCCTAGTGTTTGTATACCAGTATTTAGAGTATGAGGATTATATAGCTTGATTAAGAACTTGGACTAAGGTGTCAAATATATTGGGGTTTAACTTCTAGATCCACCACAGTATGGTTCACACACTGTGACCTTGGGCAAGTTACTTTTCTTCATATATGCAGTAAGGGGGAAATAATGGTACCTAGCTCAGAGTTGTGATGAAATTAAAATAATGCATATAAAGTGAATAGCCAGTGTGTGGCACATATTAAGTACTCAAAAATGTTAGAGATTATTATTGTTATTATTACTGTTATCTAAAATCTTAATATAATTTGGTTAATATCTAAGAAGTGTTATGTCCCCATATTGAGACCTATGACTAAATAAAGTAATAAAAGCATATGTGTTCTTTAAGAGGAATAGATCTAATAGAAAGGAAGAGAATTATTGGTATGTGAAATACTGGTTTGCCCGTATACAAATCAGTTAACTTGAAGAAAGCATAGTGGAAAATAATTGGCTGAGGATAAAAGAAATTATAAAAGTAGTGTCATTGTGGAAATATATAACTAGCCTAACAGAATGTTTCTTATGAAATACAGATAAAAAGATCTGGAACAGATTTAAGATATATTTGTCATAAGAGATTTCAACCATTAGAGACATGGATAGATGAGTAGGTGGATTTCCTTGTCTAGGACATAGTTTCATCACCCATAAGATTGTGGACTTAATAAGTAAGAACAGCTAAGAAAGAACAAGTTGAAATATGGGAATAATGGGAAGTTCTAAAAGAGTTCATAACAGTAAGAGAAAGCGATGTTAGAAAACAGGCTAGATGATAGGAAATGGGTTTTAAAAAATATTCCAAGGAAAAACAAATATCGTGTGGTCCAAAACTCTAAGGAAGAAATAAACATGATGCTTTTCCTGAAGATGAAACTATGTGATTATGCTTTCATGAACCTGAGAGGGTCAGTGACTTGACACTAGAGAACTCTAAGTTGAAAATAAATTTACTCAGACTCTTAACTTTCCTCTGCTGCTCCTTCCTCCACCTTTGTACACACACATTCATTTTCAATTCCAGTAACTCCATATAGTTACCTCTTTGATCTTATCACCTCCATTTTTCCACTTACTCTCTATAGCCACACTGGCCACTTTCCTATTATCCAAACACTGGAGGCTCTTGCCCTGAGACCCGTGTACCAGCTCTTTTCTCTGCCTGGACTACACTTTCTCCAAAGATCCACATGAATAACTCTCACATCTCCTTCACATCTTTGCTCAGGTGTCACCTTGATGAGACCTATCCTGACCACTGTCTCTGTCTCTTTTGTTCACTGTGTTCTCACATATCTAGAACAGTTTGCTAACACGTAGTAAGTACTCAAATATGTGATTGGGTGAATGAATAGCTTCCCTTACATACATTCTGTTTCATAACTTTGCATCCTCCTTTCCCTTTCCTTTTCTGTACTGCAATGTCCTTTCCTTTCCTCCCACATCCACTGTTCATTCGTTGAGTCTGTATGCCACCTCTTTTGTGACCTGGTTCCAAAAGGGTTAATATTTCTTGATACCACTTTTTAATTATAGCACATGACCCTTTGTATTGCAATTATTTGAATACATTTTTTACTCTTGAGCCAAATCTCATTTTTATTTTTCTATTATTGATGAAGAGTGCCTGACACATCGTAAGCACTCATTTTTTTTTCTTGAACTGAATATTCGTGTGAGAAAGTAAATAAAGCATTTTATATGGCTGCTTAGTAGTTCAGTTTTAAGCTGCGTTAATAAAATCCAAGTCCAGATCCAGGGAGGCAGTGAGCACACTGATCCCTTCACTGATCAGATCATATCAGCAGTATGTTGTCTGTTTCTGAAATACCACATTTAAGATGACATTGAAAAACTAATAAAATGCAAACTGAATAGTAATTACTGTCATAATGAAGATGATTGAGAACTGGAAAGTTTAGCTAAAGGAAACATCTTGATAGCAGTCTTCAAATATTTAAAAGGCCACAATATTGAAGGTTTGGAATAGTGTTTTAAATTGGAAACCTCTGAGAGGAATACAGCCAGAATAACAATATTTTAATATCTGTGTTCTTAAAAAGAGGAATATGTATGTATGTATATATGTATGTATGTATGTATATGATATTTTGGAAAAATAATCAAATTACTAATTTTTTTCCAAATATCTTTATTTTCTACAAAGTGCTTTAATTCCTTAATTATGTCAAAATTTGCTATTATTATATTGTTCCATTGTTATATTGATGGTTTTAATTATAATTTTGATTGAATTCATTTACTCTCTCTTGAAAAATTTTCTTTGTTTTAAAGATCAGTTAATTTTTATGTCTTTTAAATTTTCAAATAACATAACTTGTGAAAAAATTTTAATTAGAAATCTGAAGTTTCTTTAGCTCCAGAGACATTTTTTAAAAAGAAACTTTACTTTGTCTGAGTAAAAATTTGGGGATATTTTTAGTCACTGTATTTTGTTGTTTGTATTATAAAACTAGTAAATTAAGAATCTGCATTTCCCATTTTGCTTAATTGTGTGTGAAATTTATGATTTATTTTACATGCCCTTTTGCCTTTCAATAAGAACTCAATATAGGAAAAATAAGTAAAAGACAGATTAAGCTAAAAGAGAATTCAGTGGTATTTAAATACTTAATGCATGGCTGTGTATGTAGGAGCCACCACAAAATTCTTCTGAAATATTTTTGTATCTAAAGTGAAAGAATTGCATAGAAAGTTTTTAACAATTTTATCTTTATTAAAGGAATTTGTTTTCTAATGCACTGTGTAAGAGTGACCTTAATATACTTCATACTTGAAATGAATGTGTGGTTAATGTATGCAGTAGGTGGTTTGGGGACTGTAGAATAACCAACTCGTCTCAAGTATTTCTTTTTTTTTAGCTTTTATTCTTATATTTTTTCTCTTTCTATTCCATATTTAGTTACTCTTCCACATATCAATATTTTATTGGCACAAGGATACTGATTGTAAACTTTTGCTTTAGTGCTTCTCAATATTGATAGCCTTACTATATGATCGTCTTCTCTCTGCCAGGTGTTCTACTTGGCTCCTAACTTGTATGATCTTATTTAATATATGTAAAGAGATTATATGAAGGCTAATGCTAATTAAAAATGTTAGTGTTGTTTTTAAATTTAACTTTAGTATGCTCTAATTTCAGGATAATTAAGATACAGTTCATGTTATACCAAGCATCTTTTTTTGCAATAAGGAAAACAAGTGAATTTATTTCAGATGTTTGGACCAATGTGAAGTAGTTATTTGGTACAAACCTGAAAAATGTATACCATATGTGATTTAGTCACTTGGTAAAAGTTCAATGACATGTTATTTGTTAGAAATAATGAAAAAAGATTATTTACTCTGTTTACTTTCATTTGAGAAATAATAAAATATTATAATTTTGACAGTTTTTATGGTTTCGGGAATTACATTCTAAGGTTATCTATATATAATGTGAAAAATGAAAAGACTTTATATTAAAGTTTCTTTATTTTCCTAAACCTAGGATGGTAAGCGGATGTTTGGCACCTATTTTCGTGTTGGTTTTTATGGAACCAAGTTCGGGGATTTGGATGAACAGGAATTTGTTTACAAGGAGCCTGCAATAACTAAACTTGCAGAAATATCTCACAGATTGGAGGTGAATGCTGTGGTGAATCATAAAATGTCGTCTTTAATTTGTGGTAATGAATAGACTTTCAGATCCAGATCTAATTGTTTAATAAGCCAAATCCTACCAAATAAACTATTCATTTAGAGTATAAGGATTTTGATAAGTAAAACAATACTGAATAATCTCTTTCAAATCTTTTAAGGCAACAGTAAATAATATTAGCTTTTTCTTTTTTGAGATTCTCTTTTCACATATTTTAGAAACCCTATGCCCTTCAGAATTACTGTGATTTATGGAGAAATATATAGTATTGTACACATTTTGTAGAAAAAGGCATAAGGAATTGAGTAGCAACTAATGATGGAACTAGAACCCCAAGAAATTTCTGACTCAGAGCTTTATTGCTTTGATTTAAAAACCCCAGTGAGATATCCTTAGAATTTAAAAGCTTTAAATCATACCATAGAATTCCTTAACCTAGTTAATGTTCCACATACAAATATTTTTATTGGTGCAGGGATACTGATTGTAAACATTTGCTCTGGATAGTCTTAATTTCCACCATAAATGGTTATTTTTCATATTTATAAGGCTAATCAATTTTTTGTTTGTTTGTTTGCTATGATTATTCTTTCCAACCTTTCTCTATTCTTGTCAAAGTGTGGTTCGGGGATCAGAAGGATTGGCATCACCTGGGAGATTGTTTGAACTATAGACTCTCAGGAATGTGGTTCCATAGTGTAGTGGTTAGCACGCCTGCTTTACACACAGAAGGTCCTGGGTTTGTGCCCCAGTAGACTCACAGTCCATGGTCTACAGCCATATACCACCCTGAACAAGCCCAATGTCTGATCTCAGAAGCTAAGCCCAATGTCTGGGCCTGGTTAGTACTTGGATGGGAGACCACCTAGGAAGACCAGGTGCTGTAGGCATAAATAAAATTTTTTTTAAATTACAGAATCTTAGGCCCTATTTAGACCTTCTGAATCAAAATCTGCTTTAAACAAATTCCCAGGTGATTTGTATTCATATAAGAGTTTGAGAAGCATTGCTCTACGCTCGTTTTAAAATTCTCAGCTTTTATGTTTTGGGGGCTCAATTTTTATAAATTGGCTTAAACTATGACTTCTGTTTTTCAAGAGGCTAGGGTAAGTCTTGGGAAATATTGAGACAGGGTTTCCCAAACTTAATCATAAAAATTATCTTTTGGGGAAGAGTAGGGTTTCATCTTTGAAGATTCAGATGAAATTTTTCCTTTGAAATAGCTCTATTCATTGCCCATGTTTGCTACTTGGTGTCACATGGAAAAGTCACTACATTCTTGACCCACGATTACTTTTATAAAATCTAAACCTGTACAGTACTTCAACAGGTCAGTGCTTTTATTTGAAAATTCTGGAACATTACATTAAATCATTCATAAAAATGAATGCTTGTTCATTGACCCGCGTCTGCAAGAAATCAGGCCACATCAAACTCAATAGAAGATTTTCTACATCTAAAATAGTTTCCTTTGTCTCTGCTTTCTGTTCTGTTTGTTTTTCTTGAAACTTTCTTGTGGAATCCTGTCTTTTTATTGAAGAAAATAGTTGTTTTTTTCTATTTTATGTATTTAAATGACTAGATAGGGATAATGTTGAATAAATATGGTCTGAGACCATGCTAATTTGTATGCTAAATATAATTTTTGTGAATCTAAGTGATTATTACTTTGTAATTATTAACATAGTTATACAAGAACTTACTAAATGGCCTAATTTTGCTCAGGAATCTCTTTCAGAGGCCTTCTCTATTCCCTAATACTGTTAACTTCATGTAAAATATTTCTTTTTCTTTATTGTAGGGATTTTATGGAGAAAGATTTGGAGAGGATGTTGTTGAAGTTATCAAGGATTCTAATCCTGTAGACAAGTGTAAATTAGATCCGAACAAGGTAAGCTGGAGTAGAATGTAATGACTCAAAAGCAGTCTTTGAGACTGATTTTGTTGGAGAAAGACTGAATGGTGACTTAACAGTGAGAAAATGAAGGACCTTTTTCTTTTCCCAGGCATATATTCAGATTACTTATGTGGAGCCATACTTTGACACATATGAGATGAAGGACAGAATCACATATTTTGACAAAAATTACAATCTTCGCCGTTTCATGTACTGTACACCCTTCACTTTAGATGGGCGTGCCCATGGTGAGCTTCATGAACAGTTCAAACGGAAGACCATTCTGACTACTTCTCATGCTTTTCCTTATATTAAAACAAGGGTCAATGTCACTCACAAAGAGGAGGTAAGTTCACAAATGGGGTAACAGAATTGGTGAAACAAATACATTGGAGCCATGTGAGAATAATATGAACATAGCATTATGTACCACCTGCACATGGGAACAAACTGGAAATTTACCCATTTTTGAGACATTAACTTTAGATTTCTTTTAAGTCACTAGCTCACTCTCAGCTATTGCTTTAAAAGACTGATACATTTTTTTTTTCATTTGGGCATCCAAAGTTTGGAATTTTATTATTGTTAGATAACAGTGTATACAATTGGTATCCTCTTCTTTTCATGATTTAATTGATTATATATAACGCTCATTAGATAGTTTCTATCTGTACACTGATTTAATAGATGTTATTTCACCCAGATCATCTTAACACCAATTGAAGTTGCTATTGAAGACATGCAGAAAAAGACACAGGAGTTGGCCTTTGCAACACATCAGGATCCCGCAGATCCCAAAATGCTTCAGATGGTACTCCAGGGATCTGTAGGCACAACAGTGAATCAAGTTAGTGCTTTTTGCTGGTGCTCTTTAAATTGTAAATGGAACTTGGTATGATTTCGTATTTTACAAAGATCACAAATAAGTGCCAAATCAAATAAAAAAGATGTATGTTAACACTGGTTGTAAAAGACACTGAAAATATAAATGAAGGCAAACTGAAAAACAAAAAATTTTTGTTAAGGTTTTCATGTGTCTTCTATACTGCCTTATGTTTTTCTACGTATCTATGCTTAAACATTGTATTACAAAGGAATTGATTCACTTAAAATAGCCTTTCCTTTAAAAGCTTGTACTGAAAGAATGTGCTCTAAAGAAGAAGGTTCATTTTCAGAGCAATGTACATGCATGTGAACACCTGCTCTCTTAGATACTCCCTGATGTTATCCTTTCCAGATCTCCACAGTGAGTTGTGAGGAAAAAATAAGTAATGTGGAATTATTTTGAAAATTTTAATATATGTATACAAGATATTACTCTTAATTTGTTATATGCAGATTAGAAGCCATCCCCATTTTCTCCTTGCTGATAATAAGGGAGTATTCCAAGTTAAAGGAGAATTCAGACAGGCTTCAAATGCAAGATTTCACGTAATATATCTTAACCCTATTTTTTAGGTTAAAGAAACGAACCAAAAAGTGTCATACCTAAATTGATGTAAACACTTTAAAGATTTCTACCCCCTGAAAACTTACATGATTTTGAGGTTTTACTTCCAAATAATGTAACTTATAAAAGATAATCATCTTTAATTTACAGTGTTAGGAACACATTTGGAATACTGAGGAAATGTTTCAGGAACTGAAGTCTAATAATCAGTGGATTGATAGTTGATTGCCAGTAGCCCAACAACTTTTATATTCAGGCTAAATTAAAGAATGTAAAAAATAGAAGGTAAAATCCGTTAATGAATATAATAGTCAATCTTTGAGCTCCTACTCTTATTTAAAAATGAACTAATAAGTTAAGTTAATTGCAGTAGGCAAGTATATATATTTGACATTAGGAAAAGCTAAAAACGTTTTGCCAGCATCTGTCTCTGATTCTATAGATGTAGACATATGCTTTAAGCTTAAATGTAGCATCTCAGTGCTAAGAAAAATCATTTGTGTAAATTCTATCTCTGTGATTTCAGCAAAGACAAAACATACTTCTTATTTTCTTATATTACAGGGGCCTTTGGAAGTTGCCCAGGTTTTTCTATCTGAAATACCCAGTGACCCAAAACTCTTCAGACATCATAATAAATTGCGACTCTGCTTTAAAGACTTTACTAAAAGGTATTCAAGGCTTCCTATATAAACATTTTCAAATTGAGAATATCCAATGCCACAGTATAAGTGTTAAGGAACTATTGAAAAGAGAAAATATAGGAAAGTGGTTCACAATGAAAAAATAGTCTATATATTTCTCCATTTACTTAGATCTTTTAAATGTTTTCTTAATTTTCTGTAGAGGCCTTATATATCTTTTGATTTATACCTTGGTATTTAATACTTTTATTTTTTTAATGATATCTTTTAAAATTATATTTTGTTTACTGGTATGTAGAAATGCGCTTGAGTTCTATATAGTTTACATGACAATAATGTCAAACCCATTTGTTAATTCTAATAGTTAATCTATAGACTCTTTTTTACAGTGATGTGTAGGACCTCTGGTACTATATTGAATGGGGATAGTGATTGAAGGCATTGTTTTCTTGTTCTTGAGTTAAAAGGAAATGTTTTCATCTTTGAGTATAATGTTTATTTCAGGTTTTTTGTAGATATTTTTAATTAGGTTAAAGAAGTTCCTACCCAGTTGTAGTTATGCTAAGAGTTTTTATCATAACAAATTTAAAAATTTTATCAAGTGAGGTGTGTGTGTGTGTAATATTTGGTAAAACCATTTCTTATTATTTTATTTGGGAGTTTTGCAACTATCAGAATATTAGAATAAATTATAATTCAATTTCACCCATGAAAATAGTTGCAAAACAATTTATTACTATAGTCCCCATTAGATTTTGGTATCCTATCCTTGAAAAATGAGTCGGAAACTTTTCTTGGGAATAGTTCTTTTTTCCCTCAATACTCTGGAATAGTTGGAGTTTTTTTGGAGGGGTTGTTTTTTGTTTGTTTGTTCATTTGTTTTTGTACTGTAGAATAACTGTTGTATTGGGATTATCTGTCCTTACAATGTTTGGTAGAATTTACATGTTGATGTTTTCTTCGTGGATAGATTTATGATTTGACTGATTTAATGTATTTGATCTTTTAGGATTATTCATGTTTTAAGTCTGTTTTGGTAAATAATATTAATCTAGAAAAGTGTAATTTCAAATTTATTTGTGTTAAATTGAATATAATAGTCTCTGATCTTTTATAAACTTCTGCTGTATTTGATTTTGTTTCATTTTAAATTTTTGGTAGGGGATATTAGGTCTTCTCTTATTTAATATTGCCTGCGCTTAGTCTGTTTTTTGTTTTTTCAAAGAACCAACTTTACTCTTATTAATATAGAGCTATCATACTTTTAACCCTTTTCCCGTTTTGAAAAAAAGTGCAGCTCGCTGCTGGCATTAATTTAACGTGTAGGAATGCTACATTTTCTAGGATTTGACATTTTCAGCAATCAAAAATTACTATATTTTATAAGTGGAAATACCACTACTAAACACAGAATGCTATAAATAGATTGATGTTGTTTCTTTTCAAAGACTATTGATAAACTAGAGCAGTGCTACAACAAATAAAAGTGATATATTTCTTGGCAAATGGGGTAAGGTTAGGACTGTAATCCGCAAGTTATCTCAGAGTAAATGCTGCAGCCACAAGCACCGTTGGCAAGTATTCTTGGGGCAGACGGGAAATGGGTTAAATTTTATTTCCTTCCTTATACTTCGAATTTATTCTGTTCTTTTTAAGTCACTTAGCTCCTCAGTATTTGCCTTCTTTTCTGATATAAGCATTTAAGGTTATACATTTTGAGCACCAATTTGGCTATATTCTGCAAGTAGTGATATATATTCATTGTTTTTTAACATCCTTTTATTTATCAGAGTCCAGATATTTTTTCTTAAACATCTGAATAAATTGGATAAAAGATTATCATGATCTATTCATGTAAGAAACATTTATTTGAACATAGGCAAACCACTGTGCCACATGTCAACAGTGCCTCATATATGAGTATGGTTATATATTTAAAGTGCTTTTAGTTTAGTGATGATATGTGAAAAAAATGGCTTCAGATTTAACATTAAAAATATATAATTTTCAATTAAATGAAAACTGGAAGTGAATGTTATACTTTAAAGGGTCTCAGTTGATCATCTACTCTCTACTTTAAACACAATACAAGAGAAAATATTTAACACTCAACTGAGAAAATGAATTGCTTCATCATGGTGAAAATTTACATATGTATTACTAAGCTCTCAAACTATGCCAGAAGAAATTGTTTGATAACACACTGTTTTTTCTAGGTGTGAAGATGCCTTAAGAAAAAATAAGAGTTTAATTGGACCAGATCAAAAAGAGTATCAAAGGGAACTGGAGAGAAACTATCATCGCCTTAAAGAGGCCCTACAACCTCTGATAAACAGAAAGATCCCTCAGTTATACAAGGCAGTATTACCTGTCACCTGCCACAGGTGTGCTTTCTTTCTTTTTATTTTGGATATCTTCAAAAAAAGGAAATCTGCTTGAATTATTTGTTTTAACAGTGCATTAGTTTAACTTTTATTACATGGTTTCAAGTCTTGTCTCCTTTAACCTAACAAGTTCAATATAATCCTTTTTATCATCTATATAAGAATCAGCCTTTAATATGAAAGTCAGATCTTTCTGTAATTCAAGAATTGTAAAGTTTTGTAAAGTACTCATACTAACCAAGATACCACACATAAGTCTGACCTCCTAAAACTATTCCTTTTAAAATCTTGTTGCACTTTTTAGTATTTTCATTGGAGAATTCACTAAAATATATCGGGAGCCAGGTATTTATTTCCCTCAGCCCTGATAATCGGTAGTATACAGTAGGTTTAGATTTGTATTAAAACAGGGACCCCATTGAATATCAAGAGGCTTCAGCATTTTTTTCCACTTTCCAAGTGTTACAAATAAAATTAGAAATGGAAATAACTTTGAATTTTCTACAACTGATCCTGGTTCTCCTTGAGCAGGCAATTTAATCTAAAGTCTTGGTTTCTTCTCTGTGAAATTTCTTACCTTGAAGAGGTTGTCATGGCAATTAAATAGCATGTAAAATTCCAAGGACGGTGCTTAATATTTTGCTTTTTAGTACCTGGATTCTGGACAGGGCATGATGATTGCTAAAAGTAAACTACTTTATTTGCATTTTGAAATCCAAATGTATGTACAACTAGTGAAGATTTGTGGCACCAATATTTTACCACCTTTTTCTTTGAATTAACAACAGTAAAGCCATTAAATTGTACTTACCTGATTAATATTTTGGAGGCTTTTGAAATTGCTCATATGAAAACAGAATATAGATGTGTGGTATAATATATTACAAAAGAAAGTTAAACAGGCTATTTGATCTTCTGGGAATTAGTCCTTGGCCTTCAGTGATCTAATATTTTTGTACTTTGACCTCTGAAAAAAATTGCACTCATTCAAAAAATGTCTGCCAACTGCCTATGGTACTTCATGTCCCCTACAGGGAGCATATAGATTATCTGAATCTATGCCACAATATACAGGAACAGGAGGAGACCAGAGGGCCTGTTTTACATCCTTTCTCTGGCAAAATATTTTGCTTCCACCATCCTAGGTGGTTTCTTCTTAAAATTCCCAGTGGGAAGCAACACTAGTCACCTCCACTTTTGGCTTCCCTTTCAGTCTTTTAAAATTTTCTGCCTTCTTCTTGCCTGTAAGTCCATCCCACCAATCTTTTACTCTCTGATCAGAGATCCTGGAATGAGGGTGTTGGGTCCCTGACATAGGCTGGCAGTTTTCTAATGCTAGTCTCACATCCTTCAAATCGCTCCAGCTCCTTTCCTATTCCTGTCTGAAAAAAACTTTCCCTTAGACTATTATCCTGAGTTTTGCCTTTCTCTATGATCAGTCCTCCACACTTCAGTTCTTAATATTTACAGGTACTTTTTTTGGAATTTAGAGAAATTCTTCTTGATTAATAAGTATCTAGCTTTTAATACTGCCACCTTCCACGGAACCAAAAAAACAAGCTTTGAGATTTAAAGCTAAACATGACTTCTTTGTACCTGCCCTCTCCTCTCCTGGAGTCTGTAAACCTCAGAGTTTAACCTAAACAACAGGAAGGATAAGCAAAAGAAATTAAGGATAAAGGAAAATACACTAAGAGGTATTGAAGAATATTATTCTCTTCATTAACATCTTCAAAACTTAGAAAATAAAACTCCCTTAGAATTTGAATTTTTAATTGTGCTGATTTATAAAATCTGGATTATTATTTTGCAGTAGGCTTATAGGGCATTAAGATAGTGGTTCTCAAAGTGTGAGCTGGGATCCATGATGGAGGGGGTCCTTGAAACCCTTTCAGGAGGTTCGAGTCAAAGCTAATTTTATATTAATACCAAAAATATTATTTACCTTACCTGTCATTCTGGGAGTACATAGTTTTCCAGAGACCACATGCACCGATATTTTAAGACTGAATGCAGAAACATGAGTGAATCTAGGCCTTCTGTTAAGCCTAATTTTAATGAGTACCACTCTTCTAAAATTTCTTGCATTTTTAATCGTCATTTATAGTAACATGTAAAATAATTTAAAATTTTTTTCAATTTCTAACACCTTCCTAGGGTCCTAAATTTTTACATATAAAAAAAGACTTAAAACCCAATAGTTTGAGAATGATTGATTTAAGACTCAGAATATTTTAAATAAGAAACATCTGCCTTTGCATTTTAATAACCTCAAAAAAAAATCTTTTCCTGAAATCTCTCCCATTATTTCCTTATCATAATATCTAATACAGCTATTACACAAATGATTAAGTGATCAATGACTTGGCAGAGTGGTTACTGTAATATACTTTTAATCAACAGAGAAGTCTCTAAGCCAGAACATGACTCAGTAACATAAAAGTTAGAACTCTGGTGACAGAGGGGCTTTAAAGGTAATAAGTTTTTTGTAGCAAACCTTTGAGATAACTGACAGAAAAAAAAAAGCGTATTTTAAAGGAATATGTAAAAATTGTTTACTTATATCCTTTCATTCTCTTCCCAGAGATTCCTTCAGTCGAATGAGCCTGCGCAAAATGGATCTCTAAAATAAACATACTTCTTTTATTCATTTGAAAAGAGCCATGTATTTAACATTGAGTGGGAAAAGAAGATCTATTGAAAAATAAGACTTGGGATTTAATGCTGGAAATTATAGCATTAATTTTTTCATTGAAGAATGCAGTGGCCAAAACAATATCAAATATAGATTGTTGACGTTTGAGAATCATGGCTATGGCTTCTAATGTTCTGGTAATATGCTGTTCTTTTTTTAAGACATTTTAATGACTCAAAGGTACACTATACATTTACCATTATTTATACCATAGCTAATGTTAAATTTATTTTACTTTTAAGTTTGTATTTTTTAATTTATATTACCATTTATAGATTCATTTTGGAACCATTTTAAATGTAGTAATGCTTATTTTAAAGGTACTATTAAATATGTGAACGTTTACACTAATTTTACTGAGTGGGACTTTAAAAAATTCTCTATTGGCAAAAGCAGAGAGTAAGTTAGAATTACAAACTAGTTCCAAAACTAGCAAAATGGAAGTAAAAATTGACTGTCATTTTATGACCCCCGAGTCCCAAATTAAACAAACGAATAAATTATTGGGTGAAGACATATTGATAACTGGTTTGTGAAGTCCTAAATCTGGTTTCTAAGCAATTTTCCATTTAGACACCAAAAAAAAGGGGACTTATATTGCATAAATAACTTTACCTAATAAAGTTTTTGTCTCTGATTAAATACAGGGATAGGTAATACCAGTGAAAGTAGCTTGATCTTTGACTCTGAATCTTGTTATATTGATAGTGGGATGAACTTAATGACTCTCAGCAACTAAAATGAATGATTCAGTATTTCAAATTAAACAAGCCAGTCATCAGTTTAGTGATCTAAACTGTTAAATTAGAAATCTGCTTTAAAGTTCTTTTACCACCTTAAAAATACTAAGAACTGCTGTTTGACTTTAATATACCAGTTGAATGAGAATTTATATTTTTTGATACTTGCATAGATTTTTACAAAGTACATGTAAAAAGTAAGATTAGCTATTATAATTGAAATTAAGAGCTAATTTAAAATTATAGCTTTATGGTAAGAAATTAATGCAAAAGTTTTTAAAATGTTTCGGTTACATACATGGCAGTTTTCCAAGAAAGTGCACTGATTTCTGGAAGTGTTTTGAACAAGTTTTTTCTTTGTAGTAGTATAAAGTCATTTATAATCTGTCCCTTTGATCTGCTGACCAGTTACATGAATCATTTAGAACTGATCAAATTAATACAGTGCCTTCATTCTGTAGTTGATGGTGATGGCTGATGTCTGTCCCCTCCAGCCTACCTTTATGATAGGCAGTATCATCTCAAATTTCTATCTAGTCTAAGACTGAAACACAAAGTTTTTCCAGTGAGTCTATAATGTTGGACCACAAGGGGTTAACTTAGGAGACAGAAAGGTATAATCTTAAATATATATTTGGGGACAGAGGATACAGATGAACAGAAGGGAAGAGAGGAATTAAGAATGGAAACTCATTAAAACAAAAAGGGTAACATGTACTCTCTTCTTTAGGGTGGGGGTAAGGGGAGATAGAAATAGGGAGAATAACCCTCATTTCTCATTAGGTTACATTTATGAAGTTTGAATTGTTTCACACAAATCTCTGACATCAAGAATTTTAACATATAATTATAGTTTAATTATATGTTATTTATTTTATGGCTTGGCTCAGAAGAGGCTTCAGCCTCTTAACACTTAAAACATTGGTATACTGAATACTTGCTAATTTCCCATGTACTCCAATTTTAAGCTTTCTCATATCAGGAATCTGTACTAGTTCTTAACTTTGACTGTCCCCCCCTTGAGTATTACAGAGGCCCAGGCTCTATCCTAGAACTAGTCCATGAGAAGCCTATTGGTAATGTTCAGGGCTGTTCCTTTTTAAAAGTTCCATTAGTGATTCTGAATTTAGGCGAGTACCATGACTTAATATCACACCATCTAATGGAAGAATGTGACTTCATGTAGTTTATTAGTTGACAGGCACTCATTTGTTGAAATGGGGTATGTTATTCCAATAGAATTTATATATTCTTTAGGATCATTTTTAGTATTAATACCAAGAATATCCTTTAACAAGTCATAATTATTTACCAGTTTAATATACTATATTTAAAACAAAAATTTAACCAAGTTTTTATGTGTGCCCAAAGCATCATCTAAAGTTTTGCATTTCTGGATTCCATAAAGTTTTATATCTAAAGGACAACTAGGATGCAACAATTTTTACTGGAAACTTTCAAGTATGACAACTTGGATAGCTAAGTACAATTTGAATCCCATTTGAAAATTTCTTCACTCCAACTGTCAGAAAGTATTAAAGATAATTATACCTGTTTATTCTCTTCTATACATAGATTATACACATATACACATATTTTTAGAGAACTCAGCTGTAGATATTTATGGTAAAATATGCACGTAAAAAATTGAGCATTAGTATACAGTTTTTAGGCATTTTCAATTTTATTGACCTTATGATTTTTTTAAAAAGTTAAACTTAAGGTCACACCTCTAAGTTTGATGTACTATATACAGATCGTGCAGAAAATGACTATGAGGAGATATAAATTAGTCCATGCCCAAACAAGATTTACTAGGGTACAGAATCATCTTCATTAATACATATAAAATTGTTGTAAAGGACTGTCCAGGTTTTCTGAGAGACTTCTGAAGTGATTCAAGGCACAAAATTTACATCATTGTGAATACACACATATATCCAGACTTTGTGCCTCTAATACAGCCCATCAAAGATCTGGCTTCATGACTTACAAAACTAGATGTACTAAAATGAGATTCTGCTTCTTAGCTGAAAAACCACAGGACCTATAAACATTATGTAGATAATTATTCCAAAATATGGAGATACAAATACAAGTACTTTATTTTTAAAAATCAAACACAAAAGATAGGTGTAAATTCAAGTGTTTTAAATGCTTCCATTTTGGATAATTAAGAATCTATACAAGGTTGTCCCCAGAAGCTAATGCATAACTAGTCTCTACTAAGTAATGAATTCTAAAATTGACATGGTTTTCAGTAATTAAAATTTCACTATATAAAAACCTAGAGAGACCAATAATATCCAGTAGCTTCAAAAGCTAAGCTAAAGAATCTTAGAAGTAATCAACTTTACTGATGTTTGTCTGGGTCTGTTTAATATATATACAAGAAAAATACACTCATAGTTTCTTATAAAATAGCAAATAAGGAGTAGATGTAGGAGATGTAGAAGGGGAAAGAGAATTCAAAAAGTCCTTCTCTTCAGTAACTTTTACTTCAGAATCATCAAAAAGCAACCACTTTCCCTCATATTCCTTTAAGCTTTGCACTACATATGAAATTTTGTTCTCAAATCCACCAATGTTAATGCCCATTTGGTCACTGGATTCCTTGTTTCTATCAGATTCATGGGTCCCATTAGTATTATTAGTCTCAGAATTTCTGTTTTCAGCAACTGCTGTACTGCCAACTTTATCAGGGTTAGACACTTTGTTGTATAGCTCATAATCTGCTTTACTCTTTTGTCCTCCAAGAAGTCCAATAGCTTCTACATTTTTTTTGTTCAAAACTTTACTTGGCTGTGGGTTTCCACTGACTCTTATTGACACTTCTTCATTGTCATAATTTTCAACCACACCCCGTGCTTCCTCCTCATTCAATGGTTCGGGCTTACCTATTTCACACATTTGGTCGACCACAAAATTTTCTTTATCTAGTTCTAAACTGTTAAGGTCAGTGACTTTAACAGAGGCAGTGTAGTGACCACTACTAATTGTAATGCCACTATGCATCACAACCGCAAATAATCCATAGCTGTCGTTGGTTGGCTTTGTACTCCATTCTTCTAGTGACAATTTAAGAGGTGTCAGTAAAGGTGTGTTGATCTTGGAAAGTCCACCACCATAACAATCAAACCTTTGGGGAAAAAAGAAAAGGTTTTCTGCAATTCCACTTTATATATACTCAGTTTTATACCCATTATAAAACCAAGTTAAGTCTGAATGAATCCTTAATATTTCAGTGCTTATATGAATAAACACAAAATAATAAGAAACAAACCCCCAATTTTGTATAGTTATTTACACAAATAAAAACCACTGAAATAAATGGTAATGTTCAGGTGTTTCTGTGAAGGCTATATATATGGCATCTTCCCCATTTTCTTTATTTTCCTAATTTTGTGCAAGAAGAAAATAAAGACATTAAAAAAACACTGAACTTCAACTCAAACTCCTATATATTTTATTAGGTCATTTAAATGTAAATATCCCTACCAAAATTTGGGGACAAAAATAAAATAGTACTATAGCCAAAAAAAAAATCTAGTGAAAGAAAGGATCATATGTCATTCTTCTGTCACAAGAAAGTGTATGGAGAGCTCCTGGAAAGCCTTCATAGTAATTTCAAACACCTTATTAATATAGAAAGTAATAAAATCCACAATGACCTGTCTAAAGGTCAGAAAGTCAGCCTATCCAAAATGTAATGGGCATTTTTATACTTATCTTTTAATAACTTTAGATATTAAATTTCCAACTAAAAGATATCAAATTATTCAAACATATAGTTTGATTTCATGGCTTACCTAAAAACTAAAATAATTTTGCCTTTTTCTCCCCTCAAAAAAAATCTTATGTATACAAAATCTGTTCCCTGCTTTAACCAATTCAACTATATCTAAAAGATGTGTGAAAAAAATCAGAGTATGTATTCATTTCAAAAGGATTTAAACATGGATTTTTACAGGGAAACTGTTATAAATTACTTCATTTTGGTGGTCTGAAAAAACTTGTCTTATGTAGCAGATCATTTTCTTCATATAGCTTTTATTTATAATACTCACTCCAAGCCACTAGCAGCAAAGCACTTCAAATGAATGGTTATAACTTCAGGCATTTTGTCAAACAAAAGACTCCGTTCGGCTTCAGTATAATGATGGCAATTTTCACAGAAATATTTATCTTCTCCTACAATCCTCTCCACTGAAGCAAATTGTGAAATTGCCCATCTCAGGGTCTTCATTTCTGTTTTTGGCTCTGGAGAAACTACATAAGAGAATTCTTTCACTCACAAAATGAAAAATGTCTCAGACACTTAAAAAAATTAAGTTTCACAAAGTTCCATGTTCAAAATTACCATGCAATTTTCATTAACTAATCCTCCCCAAAAAAATATATATTTTTTTGTTTCAGAAACTCTTATAAGATCACCCTCAACAGTGTACATATCTTTTAAATATTTATATTTGGTCAGCTAAAACATATTTAGGTGATGGGGCAGGAAAAACATAACAAACCTACTCTCTGACTCAGTATTAAGGCAGACAGTTTATATTTAACAGCCTACTTCCAATATCTGAACAAGTAAACCAGTCTCATGATTACTTCCTGAAACATTTTCATACTTTTGTGATTTATATTAGACTCAAATATTGTCAAAAAAATATCCTCAGTAGCTCTGAAAAATTCAAGTACCCAAAAGTTAACTATCGAAGCATTTCATTTTCTCATTAAATACTACATTATCAAAATAAAGATGCCACAATTTTCCAAATGCTATTAAACAAGTGAAGCCATATGAGCAAATTTTATTGTACCGAAGACGCTAAAAGCCAGCTTTTTCTCAACAATTATACAAGCTGCTATTAGACTATGCTTGTTGAAGAAAACATTATTCCATGGTCCTTACAAGATTCCAATTTTGCTTACTTTCAGAACTCTCCTCTACTTTGGAAAGCTCATCTTCTTGCACTGGCACACTGATGTCTTGAAAATCTTCTCTTCTTTCTGTTAAACTTTCACATTCTAAGCAACGAGTCCTTAATACCAGCTGACCTTGAAATAATTTCTCTACTAGCTCAAAACCAATTTGCTCTGTGCCTAAAACAAAAACAGGAAAATATGAAAATATAAGTCTATACAGATTAGTTCTTCAGCACAGCCCGAATAACAGATTCCACTTAAAGTGTAAAATAAATAAAAGGCTGATTTAAATCTCGGCTTGCTTATCAGCATTGCGAGGGGCCTCATTCATGAAATGTAAATTCCCTGTAAAGAGTTACTATTGTCTCTAAAAAAGCAGAGAGTCCCAGTTGTGTCTCACTTTTGGTAAAACCATAACTACATCAACATTACACATTTTCCCTGAGATCTGTAGATCTGGAAGAAACTAGACAGAAATATAGTTCAACTACAGTGTTAACAAACTACTTAGTTCTCTGCTTTAAAAACTGCATTTCACTAAATGCAGTTTCGTAAGTTTTTATCAAATACTGAACTCCCCTAGTTTATAAGCCATAAATTACCTTAAGACTGAGATTAATACATGCACAAAAATACATCTAAGCACAGTACTTAAAACACTATTCACATTGTTAAAATTTCTCTTTAAATCTTTAGCTAGATTTATGTTGTTATCTAAATAGAGAAAATTCCAATTCCACAAACTGTTAATCCGCCTACTTATCAATGTCTAAGAATAAATTATACTGACCTTTGTTTATGGGCTTAACTTCATTACTATTAATGGGCTTAACATTATTCCCCGAAGGTTTAAATCCACAACCATTAGTTGTGTCATCATTTTCATACTTCTCAGAGTCCTCTTCAAAATCATATTCATTTTCTTTAGACTGTCCTTTGGCTCCTTGGTTTGTTATTTTCCCCAGACTACAGAATTTAGAAAGAATGCTGGGTTGCTTAGTTGCAGACTTTAACCAATTTATTTTAACTCTTGATTTCTTTTGTGAGGGTCTTGCACTCTCATTTTCAGAAATGTACTTGGGAATTATTTTAGGAGGAATCTCTAATGTATTATCACCTGTAGCTTTTCTTTTTGATCTGGTTTGTCTCTGGTTGTCTTCCAATGACTGATGTTCCTTGGATACCTTAACTTTTTTCTTCATGTTACCAAATTCACTGTCACTTTTTCTTTTCCCATTTCCTTTTGAAAGTTTTTCTTGATAGTCTTCAGAATGCCTCATATTGTCCATCTCTATGCTATTAACACGAATTTCCTCTTTCTCATGAGGTTTTTCTTCTACCTTGTTAGATAATTCTGCCACATTTTTTACTTCTTCTTTTTTTAGGAGTTGGCATGTTTCTTGAATGTTTCCCAAAATACACTGTAATACTTCCTGTGCATCATGCTGTAGATATCCTTCATACATAGGGTTGAGTTCCCTATAAATAAAAATTTCTATTTTATATTAGTTTTGAAGATATAATTAAAAAAAACCTTTCTATGTAGAAATGAATGCATTTTTAAATATAGGAATATCATAACTATTTTAAAATCGAAAAACATTTATTCAGCTAATCTGAAACTTACCTAAACTTGTAACTAAAAGTAAAAACAAATTTTACCTCATAATTACTTTTATCTCTTTTCCAAATATACTGTCAATAGCTTATATGTATAACTTACTATGTACCAGGTTTTATTCAAAATTGTTTATATATTACTTGTATAACGTAATTCTCACATAGGTATCATCATCACCACTATTTACAGATGAGGTAACCTGCCCAACGTCACAGAACTAGTTAAGATACAAAGCCAGGATTCAAACCTGCTCTTAGCCACCATGCTATACTGCCTTTTAACACACGTATATCAATGTGTTATTCTGAAGTCTGTTCCTAAACAAATGATTAATTTTTTAAACATTTAACCTATGACATTTTGGATAAGGCTATTTCATACAGAGGATAAGTTTCATTTTTTAAGACAATATCACCAAGAACTCTAATCCAGTTAACAGTTCTCTTCTAAGCACAAACAAAAATAGAATATTTGGAATTTAGAGTTCTTATGCATAATACATGTTGAATACAGACCTATAATTCACAATCTGTAATCCTTAGGACCAAATGTGTCTGGGAATTCAGAATTTTTCAGATTAAAAATGTGGCACATAAATAAAATATATATCACCAACATGATAGGGGGCAGTATCACCTAAGTAAACACATTACTACTTCTACAAGAAAATGTATGAATATTCACATTAAAGTATGAATAATGACTATAAATCTCATAATTTTGAAATGAATTTAGTAGCAAACTTATGAAAAATGTCTAGTTGGAGTCTCTGGGATATTAAGGACTATAGATCTGTAGTTTCTAGTTTCCTTGCCCTTTATTGCCATTTGTTCATGTATCACTCAGCTCCAAAGAGAGTAATAAGTAGCTAAATTGGAATCCTAAATTTTATTACAGGCTATATACCTGAGTGTGTTAAGCAGTCGCCTTGGCTGAGTAGCCAGTTCATCAGTATATTTCTCTGGATTTAAGAGAAAACTAGCTTGAAGCTGTTCAACTGAAATGATCAAGGACTGTAAACTGCATATTAGTTCGTAACTTGCCAAAGAATCTTCTTTACAATTTCCCTGTCAAGAAAGAAATACACAAATCAGTATTTTTATTTATGAACAAATTAAGAACCTTCTTCCTAGACTTCGTCTCACTGGATAAAACTAGCTTTATAAAGTTTAGTTTCATTGTAGCACTAACTTTATAGAGGTATACAAATAAGCCTTTTAAGAATTATCAGAGTATTTTTGGTTACTTTCTATTATTATGTGGATGATACTGGTTTTCTATATATATAAGTCAAAGGTTTCTTTATATTTAAATTTTAAAAATGAATCAATTGAAAAACAATAATAAGTGGTACAGGATATGATAAACTGATGGTGGTATACAAATGACAATGTTCATTGGTAAACAATAAAGGACTGGAGAAGACACTCTAATAAAAAAGGACAATCTAGTAAGCTACTCTGCAAAAATGAAAAACTGCCTTTCTGACAATATAAGATATGGAGAAATTCAGTTCTCAGTTATAGTTATCTTTATCATCCTCCTCCCAAATCCTGTGTATCTATTACTTTTTTCTAAGCAAGTAAATTTCCTTAAATTTACTTTTTGTAATATATATTTTTTTATTTACCTTATCTTTTTGATTGGCTTCATCTTTGAGAGCTTCTTTCTTCCTTGAAATAATATTAAATAAGTGCTTCACTCCAGATTTAAAACCGGGACAAAAATATAATACCTATAAACAGTGAGATTTTCTGAGTGCTTACTGAACAAACAACAACATACCTAAGGTCATTCAAACACTTCCCTGCTTTTTGTAGACCACCTTTAAATGGGCATTACTTAAAATTCTGAGCTTAAGATTTGTATCAAAAATTTTTATCTATTTCGTCATCATAGCACACTATCTTCCCTCACTGGGAACAAAGCACTCAGAACCTGAGATGTTGCTAAGACTTACTGTTATAAGGGTACAATATAAAACATACAGTTCCAAGCATTAAAATACTTATCACCATAGCACCAGGAATTGGGCAGAAAAACTAAAAGTTTGGCCATCTTCCACTTAACCAAGTTCTACTCAGTTCTGCTATTCCAATTTTATGTTATCACTTTTTCTTACCCCAGAGGAAGTTTCTAACACACAGTTTAGAATCATTATTTTTATTTTAGCCCATTCTGGTTTTTTATAATCAAAGGTAAAAATATCGACAACTGAAATCCTCTAATAATGTGAAATTCTCAAAAACATTACATGTTATATGATTCTTTGCCTATTAAAATTTTATTATATAGCAAAATTGTTAATTTACCTGAAGTATACTATTAAGATAACAAGTATTGCCGAGATTATTCAGTCCCACAAATGGTAACAAGTTTTCTCTCTTCTCACAGTTTATAGGTGAGGACTGTGCTGCAGGAACAACTTGATCACTATTAAGTATAGAGGAGAAGAGAAAGGTATAATGATGTAGTATCTCAAAGAAAAAAGTAGAAATATTACTTCCCTAGATTTATTATTCTTTCCCCAAAAGTTTATGATCTGAGAAGTATATGGAATTTACTCAGGTGACATTTTAAGAAATCTGTATACCTACAAAAATTGCTGTACACTCAGCATAAAAAATTTTATAAGTACTTTAAAAACATTACTACACTCAACAAGCTTCAAAATAATTCCATCAAGAGGCTATTAATCCCATTTTATAAAGTAGAAAATTAAGGAACTGGTATTACGATTTGTTAAGCCAACAGGACACTTTAATCAGGTAGAGGTGACCCTTGAACTATGCAGGGGTTCGAGGTACTGACTTCCCCCACCCCCATGCATAGTTGAAAATCCCTGTGTAGCTTTTCACTCTCCCAAAAGTTAACTACTTATAGCCTACTGTTGACCGAAAGCCTTACCAATAAAAAAAAGGTCAATTGACACAATATTTTTTATTTTATATGCATTATATACGGCATTCTTACAATAAGGTGAGCTCGAGAAAGGAAAATATTAAGAACATCATAAGGAAGAGAAAATACATTTACAGTATTTACTGAAAAACATCCTCATATAAACCCGTGTTAAGGGCCAACTGTAGTTAACTCTCAAAAGAAATCTGGAAATAACTTGATTGTGACAATATTTGGGAGAGGCTGCACCATCTAAGCAGTCAAATTCTATTAATAAAAGAATAAGAGGAAAGAGAGTCTATGAATAGAATTATACAGCTGTTCCTCACTTAAAAATGAATTGTTCATTGTTCAAGTTTATAATTCTATTACATGACTTTAACAAACAGTAAGTCATCACAGCATTTTTACTTATTTTATAGCTGCCATTACTCTAGCACCTCGAAGTATTTATAAGCATGAATGTGGTACACAAAAGTTTCACATACGATCTCCTAAATAGTTCATTGGTAAATATTATGAAATTACACATGAAACCAAATCCACTTTAACCATACAGATTTGTTGAATAGGGAGCTAGTGTAGATTCCAACTGAAGCAACTACTTGTGGAATAAAGCATTCCATTTCAGTCAATGAAGGATTTGCACCAAAAGCATTTATATTTAAGTTTAATTATAATTTATAACTATATGCACCAACAGTTTTGATAATTCACATACTAGGTATGACTATGAAGTTTCAATATCTCAGGTAACTGTCAAGTGTTAAGAACCAAAAAAGAATCACCTATTTCTTTACTCTTACACAAAATGTGCTGCACTACAATCAAGGTAAATTAAAAACAATTTTAGTCAATATTTCTCCAAGTTAGTCAAACCGGCTGAGCACAATGTAAATGAGTTAACGTTATGGATAGGATCCCTGGGGGGAACCACCAGTTTTGTTGTTTCTACTTTATACCACTAGATTTGTTTCACAAATGTATTTTTTGCCTCTACTATCAGGTGAGACTGGAAGTATCAAACCAAGTTCACTGCTTCTTCATTGATGTGGAATTTTAAAAGTACAGAAATTTATTTAAGATACATACATTTCAGACCCTCTATATTCAGAAGCTTTTTCTTCATTTTCTTGAGAATCTGTGAAATCCAAAGCTCTCTTAGTTTCCTTTTTCTGAAAAAACTTCAAGGAAAGTCGGTTTTTCTTTGATGGACTACCTCTTGAAAGCCCATTACTTTCATTAGGTATGACACCAGGCATTTTCTCCTCAAATCTCAAAGCTGACAAGTATTAATTTATACACGGATATTATAATCACCAATCATACCTGTTAATCACAGAGAAAAAGTTTCATTAGTTTTCAGTGATGAGCTGTAGACAATAAAATTATCAACTTTGAAAACAAATTTACCAAGGGGTAATACTAATTAGAACTCCATATTTGAAAACCTAATGCCTGGCAATAACAGGCACTCAGTGTTCTTACTGCTTGTCATTTATCCTTAAATTTTCTTACACACAAACAAAAAAATCAGATACTGAATATCAGCCTATTAGATTAAGGGTCACATCACAAAATACCCTATTTTAGTAGACCTACAGTAAAGTAGGGGTTATTGAGGAAAACCTTAATTTTTATTATTAAAGTATTCAGAAAATACTGACTGAGCAACTACCATCTCTAGTTATAAAGAAGATGGGAAACAGGGATGAATGGGAAATCAAAGGATGCTGAAATAAATGAGTCTTCTTTCCAAGCCTTTTCTAGTTATTAATATGAATACATGAAATAAAGTCTCTAAAAAGTCTGTAAGTCCACTTATACCTAAAAACTTGAGTGTAAAGTAAAACATGAAAGTTTGGGATAGTGGTGCACTTTGTGTGTAAGAAAAATTGCTACACTCTATGTATATAAAATTTTTACGCACTGAAAATCACATTACACTGATTTTCCAAACTTTTTTTTAAATGCAAATTTTTAAAAATATAATGCTTTCTGTAGGAACAAAGATGTTTTGATTTGCCTTCTGCAACCTTTCTTCTCAATTTTAAACTTCTGAATTTAAAAAAAATGACAGTATTTATGGTAGTTATTTTTTACATCAGTCCTATTTTTTTTATCAGGATATCTGGAGGAAATTATCTGACTGCAGTATTAAAAGAAATTAGAACCCAAAAGCTCAGCAAATGACTTTAAAATACAGATACTGAAAAATACCATTAACAAAATTCATTCAAATTCACCTTTACTAAGCTTTTCACTAGATTTCCTCTGGTCTGGGAATTCACATGGAACTCCGCTGGGAAACCACATTTGAGACTAAACACGGAGATAGCTGGAAAGTTGATCAATTTCCCCATCCCCTCTCCAACTCAACTTACTCTGCTAGCCACTTACTGCTACTGATGAAACGCTATCATGAATGATAAACCAGCCTGCGCTTGTCAGGGATCTCTAAGTATATTAATACTTCTCGAAAAAAGGTTTTTCTTGGGAGACAAGTCTAAAAAATGATGGAAACTGGATTAGATAGAGTAATCGGACCTAACAGAAGAAAAAATAATAAAGCAGATGAAATAACATTATTAATCCTAATCAATAAACCAACCCTCCCAGCTCACTCAAAGCAATGATTAAACATTTACCATTCCTGGGAATGTAACATTTTACCAGGTACTGTATATTAAGCTATACTTTCTTACTCCTTATAACTAGGAGTTGTTCATAAAAAAATGATTCTCCTGTAAGTCTAAATCAAATTTCGCAAAAAACATAATGAATCGAGCATTAAATGTTCTTGAGCAAATGACAGCGTGAACACTCAGTCCCATTAGTTTTAAGTTCTTTCCTTTGCAAAATGACACGACTCAATATCAATTGTTCACACACAAAAAATGCAAAACAAGAATAACATTCTCGACAAAGGTTTAAGACACGTGGAATTCCAAATATTTCTAGGAAAAAAAATAAAGTTAAACTGTGCGGTAAAATTTAGCAATTACCGACACAGGACAACGTGAGTGCAAACATTTCTTCTCCCTACCCGGCAGCACTACGAACGCAAGAGAAAGCGAAAAATGACGAGATTGTGTTGATGTTTGTGCCGTCAAACTCAGCACCGGGCACAGCGGGGGGCTGGCCGGTGGCGTCCTTGGCCCGAATCACAAGTCCCGGCCTCACACCCGTGGGGTTGGCCTATTTACGCCCAGCCCGCACCTGCCTTCCCGAGTCCCGAGCCGCGGCAGGAGGGGGCGCCCCACCCAGTGCCTGGAGGACTCAGCTGGCAGCTTAGCAAGGGTGCTGCACCAACACGGTCCTGGGGTCTTCCCTGCAAAGCCGACGCGGGTGTCCCAAAGTAGCCCCACTTGGGAGCCGGCCCAACTTGCCTCGGCACCGGCCCCTCCTTTTCAGGCCCTCCTTACCTAGTCATGGCCCAAAGCGAGGTCCACGGCGGTGACGCCGGCAAGTCAAACTGGGACGAGTGTGAGTGCGACAGATGAGACCTTGCCCCGAGCCTGCGGAGTCCCCGACGCGAAGATAGATGGTCGGCTCACCCACCCCGCGAGGGAGTGACCATTCGCTATCAAGAGCGGGAACCCGGGTCGCCGCTCGGTCCTGCCTTGCACCAGCACCAACTACATTCCCGGAGCGGCGCCCGCCCGCGCCTGCCCCGGGATAGTGAGGAGCGCAAGAACTAGTCCCACTGGCGAAGCGCCGGAACCGCTAGGGTCTTCCCCACTCCACTACCGAGGGGAACTTGGCGCGTTTTCCTCAGTCTCAGGACCCCCGTGTTTTAGCCTCCGCCCGCGCCAGCGCTGCGATTGGAGGTGGCGTCCTTCGAAAATGCCGGTTCTAGTCTCCACGGTGCAGAGACGCGAAAGGTATGAGTCGCCTCGCGACTGCCACTCTCCCCGCTGTCACGCATGGGCTCCGGAACCAGCTGGAACGGTAGTTTCCCCCAAGATCCTAACGGGTTCTGCAGTTTCAAACAGCGCAGGCATCGTCACGGGCAGCTAGCGCGGGTCCTTGCTGAGGGCGCGCGCTAGGAGCTAGAGGCCTGGATGGCGGGCTCGAGCCTCACATTCCCCTCCCCCCCTTTTTTTTTTTTTACCATTCATGCCCGCGAGTTGAAGGAAAAGAGTACGGGTCGGGAGACGGGACAGAGAAAAGATGGGACGGGCTCCTTCCTGGAGAAGGAGCCGCCAGGTGCTCAAATCCACCAATCCGTGATGGACACCCCCCCACACACACACACCCTATTCCCACCCACCAGCCAAAAGGAACCAATCAGAAGTACCTAGGCAAAAAAGCCAATTGAATGGGCGGGAATAGAAAGTCCAGCCAATACCAAGAAGAAGAAAGGAAGGATCCAGCCAATCATTGTTAGACATACAGAGTGTTCTTAAGCAGCTGCTCTTCTTCCGCTCTCATTGGTGCTCGAGTGCGCGCTTTTACTGCCGACAGTTAAATCTCGCTCTGCGTTTTGCGAATCCTCCGCGGTGGGACGCCCCGGAGGGTGCGGTTTCCGGAGTGAGGCCCTCACAACAAGCCCCGCCCCCTTTCTTGCGTACACATTCGGGCGGGGTTACCTAGGAGACTGGTTTCGGAAAATGGCCGACCCGTGGTTGTGTGCTGGGGTTTTCTCTTCGCGGCCGCAGGGCTATGCAGTAAAAACAAGCGCTGCCATGGATAACTGTAAATTCTCAGCGGAATACTATGGAGCTGAGGCTCCTTCCTCTGCCTCGCTACCCTTCGTTTTCTTCTGTTTACCCGGCCGGAAAAGGAAACGAACTGGCATTTTAAGGCCCATCTGGAGATGGGATAGCTACAAAGGATTCCTGCGCGAGCACTTACTAAAAGACTCAAAAACTGCGAGGCAGGCCTCACTTAGTTTTGGCTTCCTTGTGTGTTTGTATGCTTATCTTTGTGAGGCGACCTCACAACTTCGCAAAGCGTGTGTTGGCGGTTAAGCAGGATAACTTCAAGTATGTTTTTAGGTGCTTACTATGTGCCAGGCTTTTTTCAGGGCGCTAGGGATATGGCGTAAATGAAACACATTTTCTGCTCTAAGAGAGCTATACGTCCTAGACAGGGATAGAAGTTAAAACGATAGGGAAAGTGATAAAGGATAGGGTGTTTTAGACAGGATAATGTGGAAAACGACCTCTTTGAGTTGATATTAGAGAAGAGAGCTGAATGAAAGCAAGGAGAACCTTGGAGGAATCTAAGGTAAGGATGGTCCGGACAAATCACCTAGGAATGCCTTTGTAACCATTCATCACAGCCCAAGTATACTACCTTCCCACTTCTGGGTTGTTACAGCTCTCTTTGCTGGAAACTGGGTCCTCCCATGGAGGGTGCTCTGTCTTTCTAAAATATGTCTTTAATACATCTTTTCTAAATTTCTCTCGACCTGTAATTCTTCGCTGTCAGGAAGAACTGAGGGGAAAATGCTCATTACACTTATGTAGCGTTATACTCCCCATGCCACTGAGTGACCCTGAAGTTTAAATCGCACCCCAATGCTAACAGTTCAGGCACAGACAACAGCAAGTTAGAAAAGTACTGAAGTTTAATTTGCTTGGCATTCGAGAAAAAAGTCAAGGAGGCCAGGGTGCTTAGAATAGAGTGAGCCACCGTGAGAGGATTATGGGAAATAAGATAAGTATCATAGCTGGGCTCTGATTAAGCAGGGTAAGATGATGGAAGCCCTTGGATGGTCTGGGGTTGGAAGTGGCTCGTTGTAGTGGATAGATTGTTGACCTTCAAAAGTGCAGGCAGTTAGTACTGCTAGGAGGATATTTCAGTAGTCCATGGACTAAAATATGGTGGTTTGGAATAAGTTGGTAGCACTGGAAATGTTGAAAACTAGTGGAATTCAGAACATATTTTGAAGTAGAGCCAACAGGGTCTACTGGTGGATTAGAAGAAAAAAAGAGTCAGATGACAGGGATATATTTTTTTAACCAAAGCAACTGGATCCTGGTTGGTTCTTCCTAAAGAGGAACACTGGGATCTAGTGGATTTAGTGGAGGAGCCACTGTTCTTAGACATTAAGATTGAAATGATTATATCGCATACAAGTAGAGATGGTGAGCCAGCAGATACCCATTCTGGAACTGAGCAGAGAATTTGGATCAGTGTATATAACTCTGGGAGTCACCAAGTGGTATTTTAAATCATGAAGCTGGAAGAAATCACCTAGAATGAATCATCCTAAAAAATACCTTAAGGACATTGATGACCTCTTCTCTCACCAACCCAGGATTCCTGAATTCAGATAATTGTCCCTTAATTTACCCACCTTAGAATCAGTAGCTATCCCCCAAAACTATTTTAACAGTAAGACTTAATCATGGAGTTTATAAAGAATACTGTGATGCACAGTGATCTCTAAACTGCCTGTAGAGAATCCAGTGCTACTATTACTTGGAAAGACTCAAAACTAGTTTTTTACCATACTTTCAAGGGATTGATAAATCCTATTTGAGAGCAGAAGAAAAAGCACCCCAACTTATTTTGGGGCCAGTATAATGGTGATGCCCAAAATAGACAAGGACAGAATTAGAAAAATAGGTCAGTCTTAGTTTGCCATTGCATACCATGGACTGAAGCATCTCATTCTATTATGCTAGCAAAATCATTGCTACTCTCAAACTCTGTTAGGACAGATAACCAATTCTAATTTCCTATTCTAATTTTTCTAATTCTAGTTTTCCTATTTGAATTGAGATCCTATTACTTGTAGCCACTGTCCTTCCTGTACCATTTACAATATTAAAGTTCATTTGCAGAAAATAGAATAACTGTTATAAGTACAAAGGGTACAGAATACTTGGGAGTGTTGATTAAATAGACTCTAAGATTAGTTTTTCAGGAATGAGTCCCAAGGTCTTCATAGAACCAAGTCACCAAGGGAGCAATTCTTCTTTAATGATCAGGAAATGATGATCTTTGAACTACGTTGCTCCTGCAATTGCCTAGGAAACCATTGCCATCAAAAAGCTGCTTGTGTTTCCAAGTCTAGAACCACACTTTACCCACAGTGATCTATACCAACACAATACTTGTTCTAAATCCTGTCCGTCAAGACCCACAGAACTAGTGGCTATACATGGAAACTTTGCTAATGCTGCTCCAGAAATACCAAACACCTTATGTGCTTATCAGTAGCAACAGTGGAAACTCATAGATGCAGATCAGGCTTGGTGTATCTCTGGCGATACAATTCATACAAAATTTAAAGGGTTTCTAATCCTTTTTCTTCTGGTCATTTATGAGAGAAACGACAGCCACAGTTCTTGCCTAGATATCGTTTTGGAGGTTTTTTTTTAGTTTTTTGGGGGTAAAATTGGTTAACACAATTATATAATTTTCAGGTGTACATTATAATTTGACATCTATATATTCTATTGTGTGATTACCACCTAAAGTCCAGTTTCCTTCAGCTACCATATTAAATATAGTTTTTAAGCCCCAAACACTATGTTTTATTTCTTAGCTTCTCTGTGCTGAGCAGCTAGCTGCCTCACCCTTAATAACAACTAACTTGGGGACATCTAAAACAATGGTATTTAACAGGTTGACAGCATTCTTAATTCCATATTTGTCAGCTTTATATGGCTTAGTGGCAGGCATATTTCTTTCCAAGGCTTTTGTTCACAGACACAATTTCTATATGTTTTGATTTGGAGGTATAGAAATAGTTGGGGGAGTTGTTTTGTTTTTGTTTTTAGCCCTTTAAGGCTCCAAATTATAGTACTCTTAATCAACTTATAGACAGAGTTCCCCTCTTAACAAAACTGTATTTTTTTCCACCTCTACATGCAGATTGGCTAGCTCTGGCCTGAGTTCATTTCTCGTAGAACTTTGCTGAAAGTGGGAAGAAAAAGCCAGTAAATACCAAGTTTATAAATTTTTCCAATTCCCTTCATGTCGCAAATGGACAAGCATCACCAGTTTTCCATCTTGCAATATTTGAGTCTGCCCAAATGCTTCCAGTAAACCAACACATTTCTTTTAAGGTTATGCTATCTATGTGCAGCAGAAATTTATAGCCTTCTGGCCACTAGATCTATAATTAGGGTTAAGTCAACATGACCTGGTTGGGAGGTACTGTGCCTGATGATGGAGGTAAAGAACTATTCCCCAAAGAAGATGCCAGACCTACCAGCATATACCACCAGGAGCTTCGGGACCATGCATGTTTTTCCACAAGTCAGAGGTAGCAGCTGAAGGTAGCAGAGGCCTTCCAGAATTTGGCTCACTGATAGCAATAGGGATGACCAGGACTCCAAAACAATAGAGGCCAGGTGGCAGTCCTCAACTACCAGAACCAAAGAGGTTACAGTTATAATATGAACCTGACCCACACAGTTATGGAAATGATTAATAGAACATGGCATGGTATCCTTTGGGGTAAAATAAATAGGCAGCTAACAAAGGTCTTATTAGTTTGTATCAGCAGAAAAAATCAAGAATAGATGACTAGGAGGCTAAGGTCTGTCACCTAATAAAATTATAATTCCTTAATCAGTTTTCACACCGGAGCCAGTTTATAGACCTAGAACCCATTAACAGAAGAGGCCCGCAGAAGGAAGGACCCTGCTACACTTCAACAAGTATAAATGGTAATGATTTCCATAGTCCATCCCCAAAGTATCTTTCATCATTTACTTGGGTAATTGTACCTTGGGGAAATGAGAATACCCAGACATTTCAAGGACTGTTAGACACAGGGTCTGAACTGACATTGATACCCAGATATCAGAAGTATCATGATGGCCCTATGTCTGTTAGAGTAGGGATAGAAAGAGGCCAATCAATAAGTGAGGTCATGGCAAAGTTCAGTTCAGAAGGAGTCTTTTAGGTCTGGGGCCCACCCAGTGGTCATTTCCCCAGTCCCAAATGTATAATGGGATTGACCTATTTGGCAACTGTTACAAAACCATTGACCTTTGCCTCTGGAATAAGAGCTATCATCTTGGGGAAGTCCAAGTGGAAGCCTCAGAAATTGCCTCCTCTCCTTAGCCTAACATGGCATAGGAAATCAAAACAATATTGTATTTCAGAAGAGGATGGCAGAAATTAGGACCATTTTTATGAATTTAAAAGCTACAGAGGTGCTGATTCCTATTGTATCTCCATTTAACCCACCGTGTGTCCACGCAAAAGTATGGATGGACTCTGAAGGATGACAGTACATTATGGCAATGTCACCAATTAGTAAGCCTGATGGCAGCTGCTGTGCCAGATGTGCTTCAGGTATTTGGTATACATCATTGATTTAGTGAATGCATCCTTTTCTATTCCAATTTTAAGAAGGGGTCAGAAACAACTGGCATTCCCATTAAACAAGGTATACATTTACGGTGATAAAATAGTTTGAAGAGATCTGTACCTTCTGGACACCCTGCAGAACATCATGTTAATCTATTTCAGCAACGACATCCGGCTGATGAGGCTGGATAAGCAAATTATATCAGGAGAATTAAAGAACTAAAAGTGTATATGCATGGTGGGAAGTGCAAAGGAGTGTGCACAAGAAAACTAAATCCTATATTGGGAAGTCAATAGATATGGCTAACTGAAAAATCAAATAGAAATATAAACATGTTATTTAGATATCTGCAGGTAAATAGCAAAGAATTAGCTAAAAGTTGAAAGTGAGGGAATTGGAAGTCTTGAAATCATTTAACTTTAAATCATGTACATGGATCACTTAAAAAAGCAAAAAACTTTTTTTAGAAAACCATTGTAAATGAATTTTATCTGATTTCATCCCTTGAAAAGGTCAGTGCAAAGAGGCTTGACAGGAGTAGGAGTATTTGGATTGGGTGACAATTCTTTCAACCCTTACTCTCTGAGTGCAAGTTAAAGGCAGGTTCAGTATGTGAACCCTTGGCCTTCATCCAGTATCTTTAGTAACTGCAAGAGGCAACCTACCTCAAAACATCTGGTAAAGCCACTATCCAGTAATTAAATTTAAATTAAAAAGATTACTTCCACAAATTAAAGTCTGTTTAAAAGGTAAAATCCACTTGGCTTCAGGATTTTAAATTCTTTTTGATAGTCTCAAGCCCCAGGATCAGGTGGGTGGACCTCCCATGCCTCTGAAAAGAATGCTTTGCCCCACTTCCTTAATGCTTGGTAACAATTTAGTAGATGAATGTGGGTGGGTGTTGAGGGGGTAGCAGGAAGTCTCAAGAGCCTATTTAGAGCCTATTTATATTTCATGGGAAGAAGAGTCTTATCTTTCACATGCCATTAAGAGTCTTAATTTTTGTATGTTTAACCCATCCTGAAAAAAAGACCTACATTTAAACTTCAACATTTTTTCTTCTCTGAATAAAATTTACTTTAATAAAATACTAAAGATTGGCAGAGAAAGTAATTCTCATTCTTTTGAGAATTATCATATACTCATGGCTCTTTACATTTTTGTTTTAAGAAAATATGTTTTATTTCCTTTTTGAAGCAAAGACTGTCACAGTTTAACCTGTGGGGACTTCTTTTCAATTGGCTTCTAGGTCTTCTCAACATTCTGAAAGCATCCCATGACCAAGTCCAAAGTCAACATATAGGGGTCTTCGCAGGGCATGGCTGTGAGGGTGGAGTTGGGGGTGGGGGTTACACATGAGGCTGGGGCTGAGTCTTACTCTGGAGTCATTAAGGTTTCAGTCTACTCCAGTGTTCCTATGAGTATTATCTTAATAAAGTATAAGTCCTACCCACTCAGGGATATATCAGACAGATAACCTAATATTAATACAAAATTTTATATGAGATTTTGTCTAAAGATCAAACTGAAAAATACATAATACAAATATATGATTTTTAACTTTTATCCAAGGCAGCTCAGTGTTGAACTCTAATTTTTTACATGTAAAAAGTCTTTAAATAATATATATATGTATTTACTTCATCTATAGCCCCCAAAGACAATTAAGAATTTTTAAAGCAACTTGATATTATGATAAAATTAATATTACAGTTAAGAATTATCACAGATACCACAGTTTAAAAACTATATAAGATTTTTTAAATGCTTTTTGTGGATTTGTATTTTATATTTTCATATGTGATTCATAAGAACTAATTTATAAGAGAGTGGGTATATGGATTATGTTACATTTCAACTGCAATGCATTTACCTTACATTCATACTTCTTTCAATGCAGTAATAAAATATTTTAGCCACCTTAACTTTAGGAAAAAGTTTTGAATCTTTGCAAAGAATACAATAGACCAAGTTAGTATTCCCAATTTTATATTTTATAGTGTCTATACATTTCCCTTCAGATGTGAACCATAGTCACATTTTAAAAATTAAAGTTCATTTAAAAAAATTTTTGCCAATAGGTTTTTATTTTTAATTTCACATATTAACATTAGAAAATTTCCGTGGTAAGAAACGTTAACATTTCTAGATTAATTGTGTCACATATTGTATTATTTGAACTTAAACATTTAACATCAAAGCTGTAAGATTTGGAATTATAAAATTTACATAAAAAAACAAAAGATATAACTCATGTGATTTCTCCTTCCTACTGAAAAAAGAAAAAGGAATAGCTTAGGTTCTTTATTCTCAGCCCAGAAACCATGGTCTATGGAATCAAGATTTAAAGTGACACCTTTTTTTCGCTTTGGTGTTTGTTACGGATGTGTAGGTATGTGTGTGAGAATGCGCATGTACAAGCATTTTATTATTATTAAACCTTAACAATTTTTTGTCTTTATGCTGCCACCTTTTTGAATCTTGGACATTTTTTTCTCCTGTAAGGTTATGCTAAAAAACAAAATTATTGGTTAAAATCATTTAATTTATAACACCTTCGCCTTATTAATTTATCACAATACATTGCAATACTGATAACAGTTATGTTTTTAAGTTCACACATAAAACATGCTTATGCATATTCATTCTTACAGACATTTTAAAATAATTTCTTATAGCTTTTGCCAATAGAAGATTTATTTTTTCAATTAAGCATTTTATTTGGTTGCTTGTAAGGAACATTTTGTAAACACTGTTTTGAGATCTTTAGACATCCAAATTCCACTAAAAACTGAATTAGTTTGCAAAATATTTGCACAAATTTCATGGTTTATAGGGTATGCTCTTTCAATTCTTTGTCTTTAAGAGTAAACAACATATTACATTAAAAGTTTCTCATAAGTATAAATTATTTTTTATTTCCTCATTTTAATTTATAAAATCTATAATTTCTGCCTTTTTTTTTTTTTTGTCTCTCTTGTCTTTTAGTCAATGGGACATAGGAAGCAGATTAGACTTGACACCTAGTTCTGCTGAAGAACTTTGACCTGGCCTTTCAGATTTTTGAAGTCTCCCAAGCTGGGCTTTCTACAAGTACTCCATTATTTCTTCATATATTAAAGTCTAGTCCACTGGGACTTCTTGGAGTATCCTGCTGGCTTGAGTTTCAAGTTCATCTTTCAAACAGCAATATCTTGTGCCAAATTATGTATGGTACACTGATTTCAACCACTTATAAATTATCAATACACATATTGATAAATTAACAATACACATATGTATACACATATTGTGTATACATTAAATATGTTAATGGGCATGTCCTTGGAACTACCCTCTATCTCAGTTCTCACAAGAAAAAACACCCTTGGACTATCCAGCCTTGAATTATGCAGGATATTTCCTCAATTCACACAGAAGAGCATCATATTCAAATGATCTATTCTTAGCTCAATACTTAATCAGTGTAAAGGCCAAAGCTTCTAGATCCTCATCCTTAAAGGCCACTTGGAAAAGGGCAGCCAGGATGTCTGACAGGTGCACCTCTGGGAAAATTTAGTATGTTGCCTTATTGAGTCTTGAGTTTTGAACCTGTTGTTTTATCATCTTCACATACAGAAGTAGCTATATTTAACTTCATTCAGCAAGACTCACTCATTGATATTGCATTTTTCCGTAAGTGTAAACACTTTTTTACACTTTTCTTACCTAAGAGTAAATCTAGAAGAGCTGTCAGTGAAAGGCATGATCCTACACCAGAGTTAGGATATCAGACTATTCTCCATAGAAGGACCCCAAGAGTGATTTCAAAGAGCCTAAGGGTTTTGATGCCAGTATTGGATGTTTCATCCAACTATCTGTCTATTAAACAAAGTAACTCCAAGTCAAGGGACCACAGGTTGTTGAAATAAATCAGGCTTCACACTGTCTGTTAAGATCTTCTGGGCAATATTGTAATTTGACCAATTTCAACAAGCCGGGGACAGAATGGGAAAGATTAGAACTGAGAACACCTGCATGATCAAAACTGTCTCTTATTCCCAGAGGCAAAACCTATTTTTATAGTGGAAGAGTCATACAAAGATGTCAGCATTATGGCAGAGTGAGTTGATTCCTTTGTTTCTCCTCTTAAATTTACAAGTCAGACAACTATGACTCAACAAAGGATCCTCTCCTCAGCACACAAACTCGAATGATCCACATGTTAGAAAATCTAAAGTGGGCATATTGACATGAATAGTAAAGGCAGGATGAGGGAAGGACAAGACAGTGGCAACAGATACAGTTTGGTGCCCACCTTAGCTCCAATGAAAATGGTAGGGGTGGAGAAGTTGAGATGTAGTCCTCACACTTCAACCTGGAGTGTAAGAGGGGCAGAAACAGTGTTTTCCCCCAAAACAGGCATCATCCTTTCCCCCTCCCCTATGTCAGCAGACACCAGTAGATGTGTCTGGGAAGCCTTAAACAATACCGCAGTATTGACAGTCATTGCTGGTAGGCATGGGGAGCCGCAAGATTGTAAACCTGCCTCCCTTGCCCCACCGATCCAGAGAGTCAAGTAGAGAAAACTGAGATACAGCTTTAAATAGTACAGTAATGCCAACAGTCACTGATGGCAGTGGGGCAGAGCCCTGAAATCATATACTTACACCCATCCTTTCAGAGCCCAGAAGAGGCAGTGGACACATTTACAAAAACACAGCCAGACCAGTGACCATTAGTAAAAATAATATAGCACTGGGGACTCACAAAACCAGTTCTCTACCACCCACCACATTGCCCTACCATAATGGTAGTGCTCTGTAACTGAGCAAGCCTATCACAGAGGGGACACCCACCATCATAGTGGGTACTTCTTAACTGAAGTGATGCCAGTCAACCATGATCCCAGGAATGTGAATAATGCAAGTAAGAAGAAACAAAAACTTGCACTATAACACTATCTACTGGAAAACAAAAGAAAGTATTCTATGAACCTGATGAATTTTTTAGAGCAAAACAGTATCTAAATAAGAAAGGAGTTTACTACCTCAAGTGCTTAGGAAGAGAAACAATCCATCAAATACCACAAATAACCAAGGTAATGTGGAAGTACAGAAAGAAAATGAAAAGTCTTTAAAAACCAAACTCAAAGTCATGAAAGTGTGACCAAAATGGCAGAGGATTTAAGATTACAATTATGAAGAAGCTCAGTGAGATACAAGAGAACTCATAAAGGCAGCTCAGTGAACTCAGGAATAAAATTAATGCACTCACAAAAAAGAGTACTTTACCAAAAAGATTAAAACGATAAAAAAAAAATTTGGAGCTGAAGGCTCAATAGATGAGATGAGGAACACATTAGAGAACATTGGAACTAGAGCAGACAAGATGGACAAGAGTATTAGTGAGCTCAATGACAAAAATCTAGAGATGACTTAGGAGGAAGAAGAGAGAAAAATAAGAGTTAAAAAAAAGAGAGAGAAAGATCTCTGTAAGAACTATCTGTCCCCAATAGAAAAAGCAACATAAGAATAATGCATATACCCGGAGAAGAAAGGAAGAAACAGAGCTGATTCAAAGAAATAATTGATAAGAACTTCCTAAACCTATGGAAAGATCTGGACTTTAGAAAAGAAGAAGCTAACAGAATACCAAATTATATCAATACAAAAATGTGTCTTTTCTAAGACACATTTTATTCAAACTATCAAAAATTAATTACAAAGAAAAAATTCTAAAATTAGTCCAAGGAAAAAAGACTGTAACCTACAAAGAAAACCTTGTCAGATTATCATCAGATTTGTAGTAGAAACAGTACAAATCAGGAGAGAATGGAAGAAAATATTCAAAATATTGAAAGAGAGGAACCATCAGCCTAGGATAATATATCTAGAAAAGCTATCCTTTAGTTATTAAGGAGAAATAAAGGCTTTTACACACACACACACACACACACACACACACACACACACACACACACAAAACAGAGAATTTACCACCACAGGATATGAATTACAAGAAATGTTGAAAGAAGCTCTTCTATCAGAAACAAAAAGACAAAAATATACAAAACTTTGAATAAGATGATTAGCATACAGAAGCAGGAAATTGTAACTCTACTTCAGAACAGGATATTAAATTATACTTAATTATAACAAAGTTTAAGGAGTAAAAGGGGCATTAAAATAACTATAACTACTGCAATTTGGTAATGAATGCACAACATAAAAAGAGAAAATTTATGACAACAAAATCATAAGACGGGAAGAAGGAAAGGAACGATATGGACAGGAAATGGAGATAAGAAACAATAAGAACAAAAAAGGAACTATTGTATGTATGAGACATTTTACATAAACCTAATTGTAACTACAAAATCCAGAGCTGATACATGAAACATAAAAAAAGAGGAAACAGAAAAGAATCATAGAAAACCAGCAGACTAAAATAGCATAAAGAATCACCAGGGAAAAGAAATAATAAAGATACTGAGCCACCAGAAAACAATAGATAAAATAGCTCTAATGAACTCTCATATATCAATAATCAACCTAAGTGTAAGTGTACTGAACTTACCAATCAAAAGGCACAGAGTAGCAGGATAGATTTAAAAACAACACCCAACTATATATTGCACCAGGAGACTCATCTCAGCTCCAACGGTAAAGGTATGTTCAAAATAAAGGGATGGAAGATAATAAATACTTCAAGTAAATGGCATCCTGAGAAAAGTGGGTAAGCAGTACTTATTTCAGACAAAATAGATATCAAGACAAATAAGTAACAAAATATAAAGATGGACATTTATAATGACAAAGGGGACAATTTTTCAAGAAAACACAACACTTATCTAAATATCTATCTATCTATCTATCTATCTATCTATCTGTCTGTCTATGTATCTATATTCAACTTGGGAACACCAAAATATATTAAGCACTTACTAACATATCTAAAGGGAGAAGCTAACCAAAAAAAAATATATGGTAGAGGACCTGAATACCTCACTCACAGCAATGACTAGATCACCTAACAAGAAAACCAATAGGAAAATATCAGCCTTAAATAACACATTAGACCAAATGCATTAATTGCTATTTATAGTCTGTTCCATCCCCAAATGACAGAATACATTCTTCTCAAACACACATGGAACTATCTCAAGGATAAACAGTATGTTGATGCACAAAACCAGTCTCAAGACTAGAATTGAAATTATACCAAGCATATTTTCCATCCACAACTGTATGAAACTGAAAATTAACCACAAGAAGAAAACTGGATAAACCACAAATATGTGGAGATTAAACAACATGCTACTGAAAAACTACTAAGTCAAAGAAAAAATGAAAGAAAACATCAAAAGATATATAAAAACAAATGAAAATAAAAATAAAAATAAAACATACCAAAATTCCTGAGTTCCAGAAAAAGTGGAACTAAGAGAAAAGTTTATAGCTTTACAGGCCTACCTCAAGAAACAAGAGAAATACTAAATAAACCTAACATTACGCCTTGAAAAACTAGGAAAAGAAGAACAAACAAACCCCAAAGTCAATAGAAGGAAGGGAATAATAAAAATTAGAGTGGAAATAAATGAAATAGAGAAGAAAAAGACAATAGAAAAAATTAATGAACAACTGGTTCTTTAAAAAGATATGATTTACAAAATTCTTCTTAGATTCACTAAGGAGAAAAGAGAGAAGGTTCAAATAAATAAGATCAGAAATGAAAGAGCAGTTACAATGAACATCATAGAAATACAAAGGATTATAAATTTGATAACCTAAAAGAAAAGGACAAATTCTTAGAAGTATACAACCTTCCTAGATTGAATCACAAAGAAGTGGAAAACCTAATTAGACCAATAACTATTAAAGAAATAAAAACAGTAATCAAAAACCTCCCCAAAACAAAAGTTCAGGACCAGAAGGCTTCACTGACCATTGAAAGATTTAATACCAATTCTTCTCAACCTCTTCCAAAAAACTGAGGAAGAGGGAATACTTCCTAACTCATTTTATGAGGCCAACATTATTATCCTGATACTAAAACCAGGCAAGGATGACACACACACAAATCGCCGTCTAATATCTCTGAACATGCAAAAATTCTGAACAAAATACTAGGAAATCAAGTACAAAAATACATTAAAAGGATCATACACCATGATCAAGTGGAGTTTGTTCCAGATATACAAGGATGGTTCAATATCCACAAATCATTCAATGTGATATACTACAAAAACAAAATACAAGATAAAAATTATATGATCATGTCAATAGATTCAGAAAAAAACATTTGACAAGATATAACATTCATTTATGATTAAAAAAAGTACTTCAATAAAATGGGTATAGAGGGAAAGTACCTCAACATAAAAAGGCCATATATGATAAACCCTCAGCTAACATCATACTCAATGATGGAAAACTGAAAACTCTTCTTCTAAGATCAGGAATAAGACAAGGATGCCCACACTGACACTGTTATTCGATGTAGTATTGGAAATCCCAGCCAGAGAAATTAGGCAAGAAAAAGAACTAAAAGGCATCCAGATTGGGAATAGAGAAGTGAAACTTTCATTATCTGCAGATAAGATAATTCTATACAGAAAAAGGGAACCCTTGTGCACTGTTGGTGGACAGTATGGAGATTCCTCAAAAAATTAATAATAGAACTACCATTGGACTCTGTAATTCCATTTCTGGGTATTTATCTGAAGAAATCCAAAACACTAATTTGAAAAGATATATGCACCCCTATGTTTATTGAAGCATTATTTACAATAGCCAAAATATGGAAGCAACCTAACTGCCTATCAATAGACGATAAAATAAAAAAGAGGTGGTACATATATACAGTGAAATATTACTCAGCCATAAATAGAATGAAATCTTGTCATTTGTAAAACATGGATGGACCTAGGGGGTATTATGCTAAGTGAAATAAGTCAGGCATATGACTTCGTTTGTATGTGGAATAAACAAACTCATAGATACAGAGGACAAACTGATGACTGACAGTCACCAGATGGGAGGGGTGTTGGGGTGATGGGCATAAAGGTGAACGAAAGGGATTAAGAGGTACAAATTGCCAGTTATTAAAATAGTCAGGGGATGTAAAGTACAGCACAGGAAGTATAGTCAATATTGTAATAGCTATATATGGTGCCAGATGGGTATTAGATTTATCAGGGAGATCACTTCATAAGGTATATAAATGTATAATCACTATGTCATACACCTGAAGTTAATATAATATTGTATGTCAATTACAATAAAAAATTAAGTAAAAAAAAAAACTGCTGAAGGTTGCATCAAATTATTCTTCCCCTTGTATCTTCCTCATGACTGATATTCCCGGATCAGTTAAGCTAAAGTCAGTGACTTGAAAAAATTTGGTTCTCCTGTGTTTAAAAAAAAAATCCTATGGGATATAGCATGACCATGATCTTTATAAAAATTTATCAAGTTGCACAACAATGCAAAAGTACTTAATACCACAGAACTGTATGCTTAAAAATGATTAAAATGGCAAATTTGGTTAGGCATATTTTACCACAAATTTAAAAAGGAATTTATCATTAAAAAACCCTGAGCATCAATAGCATTTAAGCCTTCCATTGGGCATTGGGCCACTTCTCTCTTTCATCCTCAGGACTTCTTCCTATAGAAATTACTGTTTTGAGTAGTTTTTTGTTCTTCTCTTACCTTTATAATTCTACCAAATATGTATGTGGTTTGTGATAAACTATTCCATTATGTTTTGTTTTGAAGTTTATATAAGTAGTAGCATTCTATATCTTGATTTTCATATTTAGCTTTATGTTTGAGGAATTCAACTATATTATTGCATGTAGCTATAGTTAATTTAGTTTTCAATATTGCATAGTATTCTATTGAGTGACTATGCTGCAACTTATTCATTGTCCTGTCAATAAGTATTTGAATTAGTTTTAGGTTTTTTTTCTTGTTATAACATATATCTGAATATATCATCTGGTAGATTGCAGTTATTTCTCTATAGTATACATTAACATTATCACATAATGCCAAACTGTTTGTGCCAGTTTTCCAAAATGTTTGTGCCAGTTTACACTCACACAAACTATGAACAAGGATTTCTGGTTCTTTTCATCCTCAGCAACACCTGATATTGTCAAATTTATTTTTCCTTTAACTACAACATATAAAACAGTAACTTCCTGTGGTTTTAATTTATATTTTTCTAATGACTAATGGTGCTAAGCATCTTTTCATGTGCTGATTTGCCACTTGTGTATTTTATTTAACGATGTTTTGTCCAAGTCTTGTGCCCATTTAAAAAAAAATCAGTTTGTTTTTCTTCCTCCTGAGTTTTAAGCCTTCTTTTTATATTCTGGATACAAGTCTTCATCAGATATATTTTGCAAATATTTTTTCTCAGTCTGTGCCTTTTCTTAACAATGTCTTTTGAAAAACAAAACATTTTTAATTTTAATGAATTCTAATTTATCATTGTTTTTCCTTTCATGATTCATACTTTAAGTGCTGTATCTAAGAAATCTTTGTCTGACCTAAGGTAAAATGATTTTCTCTTACGTTTTCTTATAAAAATTTTATTGTTTTGTCTCTTATATTTAGTTCTATTTTCTATTTTACGTTAGTTTTTGTATATTGTGTGAGATAAAAGTTGAAGCTATACAATTATGCATATAGATATTCCAATTTTGGAAGGAAAAAAACAAGCATTTTTCTTGGAATTATTTTAACTCTTCTATAGGTGCTTTGCATTTCTATGTAAATTCGGATCCAACTTGTTGATTTATAAAAACACAAAAAACACCTATGAGGCCTACTTTTCACTCATTTTATGTTTTGTTTTGTTTTAATTAATGGATGTTTCTAATTTTAATATGGTCAAATTTATCAGTTTTTTTCTTTATGGTTTGCTTTTTCTTTTTCAAATCCTTTTCTATACTAAGGTTAAAAAATTTTTAATATTTTCTTCGAAAGTTTAAAAGTTTTTATGTTTAGCTTTTATTAATTTTTTTAATGTATGATGTAAGATATAAACCCAATTTTATTTTATTTTATTTTTTCCATTTTTACCCCAGGGATCTGTTGTATTTCTCTTTCATATAGCTAGTTTACATATATGTCTGTTTATGAATTTTATTTATTTATTACTTGTATAATTACTACAGTTTTGAAATAAATCTTACTATCTGGTAGAGTGAGTACTTATACCCTGTTTTATTTCAAGAATCTTTGTCTATTTTTAATCTTTACACGTCAATATAAAGTCAAGAATCAGCTTGTAAAATTCCATTAAAAACCCTGGGTAGTTTATGTGTGTTCTATTTTTCTCTCTTCTTGAATCTGGTTTGGCCCTGTGACCTATTTTGCCTGATAGAATGTGGTAAAAGTGATACTTTGTAATTTTCAGAATTGGTCTTTGAGACCCTACTACAGCTTCTTCCTTTGCTGTGTGGAACACTCTGTCTTGGGACTGAGTCACCCTTAAAGGGAGTCCAAACTAGCTATGTAAACAAAACCATGTTTAGAGAGGCAGAGAGGTTTCAGTCTTTCAGCCAACCTTGCCAAGGAATCAGACATATGAATGAAACCATCTTGGATGCTCGAATATTAGCCACCATCTGACACGCAACTTCAAGAACCAATGCCATGTGAAGCAGAAGAACTACCTAACCAAGCTTTACCCACATTCTTAGCCTACGGAATTGTGAGGAAAAAAAAAAAAAGGTAGTTTTAAGCCATAACATTTTGGGGTGGTTTTTATACAGCAAGTAAAGGCCTTAAGAGCTGTATGAAGCTGTATGATGGCAAACTACTTGGCAATACTGTCATCTGTAGTTTGCAAAAGATAGAAAACATACCTAATAAACTTGTCTTAACTCTACCCGCCATTTCTCTTTATTTCTTCTTTATATTTTTCATATATTTGACCTCCAATCTGTATTCTGCATAATTTCTTCAGTTCTATCTTCCATTTCCCCAGTTCTCTTTAGCTTCATTGAGTCTGCTGTTCATACTAGCATTAAGTTTTTCATTTCTTTTGTGATATTTTGGATTTCTTAAACCTATATATGTATATAAACATAATTCATCTAAATATTTTTGTTGATTTTTGCTCCTTATGTTTTTAAATTCATCTTTCATTTATTTAAACATATAAAATATTGTTTAAAATTTTTTTATCCAATAATTCCAATAACTGAAATTTTTGCCAGTCTCGTTCTATTGGCTATTTTTATTTTGTTTGGTTGATCTTTGCTCATGGTGGCTTTTTCCTTTCATGGATTTGTTTTGTTTTGTTTTGTTTTGTTGCCTTTTTATATTGGAAGCACATATTTGTTGCAACTACATGTGTATGAATATTTTGAAGAATGGTTTTGGGTTCTTATGGTAGGTAGAATAATGGTCCCACAACGATGTTGATGTCTTATTACCTGAAAGCTGCCTTACATGGAAAAAGGAATTTTGCAGACATGATTTAAGGTAACAAACCTTGAAATGGGAAGATTATTCTGGACTATTTTGGACCCAATATAATCACATGAGTCTCTAAAAATGGAGAGTTTTTTTCCAGCTGTAGTGAGAGGAAAGGTGATTACAAAAGAATGGTCAAGGAGATGTAAAGTTTCTGGCTTTAAAGATAAAGGAGGCTTTGAGCCAAGAAATATAGTTAGTCCCTAGAAGCTGATCATTTGTTACAGCAGCCATAGAAAACTAATCCAGTATTTTTCTCAAAGAGGATTTCTTCAGTTTCTGATTTATGCCTGGAGGCACTCCAGAAGTGGATCCATTTTAAATAATAATGGGGAGGGGGGTGTTGCTGTTTTTAAGACCTTCAGAATAAATGTAGTTTCAGGCCAAAATCACAAGAGAGCTAGTCCATCACTAAATTTCTCAGGGGAAGCTTTTTTAAAACTTTTCTCCAAGCCAATGCCAAAATAAACTATTTTTCTTATTCTCTACCTTTGTGGGGAAGATTTTCTCCATCAAGCTTTTTGAAATAGCCTTTTCTGGTTTCCAACTTTACCGAGAGTGGCTTCTTTACTTGCTCCCTGTCCTGGGTGGGCCCAAAGCTTTATTTTTGGGTCCCTCTGTGCTGCGACACTCCTGTCCTTGGCCTATGTATGCCTATAGGATATCTGAACACTATACCATTCACTTTCCTCACTGATTTCACACTGTTTTTCCTAATCTCATGATTTTCTCCCTGGCCTTAAACTCCCATTCATTCCTGACTTAATCAGGTTTCCCCTTCCTTCCCTTAGCACATCTAACCATGTAAAAGAGTGAGGAAAAGGGTGTATATTAGTATTTTGTTGAGTATTTTTAGGTGACATCCAACAGAAGAATTACAGAATCTTTAGTCTTCCATATTGCCAAAATGATCACAAATATCTTTTGAATCAGTCCCATTCTCTCCATCTTTTTGGCTTTATCTCAGTCTACACTCTCTATTTGCATACTTTCCTGCTATGTTTCTTTTATTTAGTCTTTTTTCCGCTCTGATCCATCCTCTCTATTGCCATTGTAAAGGTCTTTCTAACACACATATCTGTGCACAGAAATATCCTAACTCTCATGTATCGTGTACAAGCATCCCAGTGTACAAGCACTGTCCCCCACCCCCGTTTCTTTAGTTTAATATTCCATCACTTCCCTATTTCCACCCTATACTCCAAATATACTGAGCTATTTGCAGTTTCCACAATGGGCTATGCTGTTGCACAAATCTGTCTTTTCCCATGCCAGTTCCTTTCCTCAGATATTCTTCTTCAGCCTCTTTTTTTTTTTTCCAACTCCATCTCCACCTGTGAACCTTGACAATTTCTTTTTAACTCTACCACTCAGCTCAGTTCTGCTTGAAGAGCCCTTAATTTGTTCTTTCTCTCCCTTGAGCATAATTCAGCCAGCCTTGATTGGCTGCTATGTTGCAGGCTTTGTGCAGGCCCAGGAATACAAAATAAATAAAACCAAGTTTCACCCTTAAGTAACTCATATTCCAGTAGAAGGACTCACTGAGCAGTGAGGTCAATTGTGCCATCTTTATATTACCATTACATATTGGTATTTATCCGCATTATAGTGTTTTACCCGAGGTGTTAAGTTCTTTATATGCATAGGTATCTGAGTCTCTTGATGTTTGTATTTCCATTCCAAATTAACAAATTAACAAATTTATATAAAACAAAGTTTGTTTTATACAAAAGGGGAAGGGAGAAATAATTTGTTTGTATATCTGCCTCCCCTACTAGGCTGTGAGCTCTTTTAGAAAGTAAACCCTGTATGATTTATCTTTGTGCATACAGTAGGCACTTAATAAGTGAATATACAAATGAATAAGTTCCTACCAGTTCTGACATTCTGTAGTTCAAAGGTCTTCTCTGCAGGATCTCACACAGAATTGCTTCCTCATCTCTTTTCTGATTTTACTTCATATAGACTTTCATTTTAGCACTTAATATTTAATTATATTTTTATATTATTGCTCCCAATTGAGATATTTTTTAAAACTTTGTATCCCCTGTGTCTAGTGCCTGGCTTTGAAATGTGATCAGTGAAGGTGAAATTGAAATTTTATGTTCTAGCTCATAAACGCAAGCCCACTGAGGTAGTCTTAGAAATGCCAATTACTTAAACCACTCACAATTAAAGTAACTTAATTTAAATTTTAAAACTTAAAACTTCTTAAGTAGTTAAAAGTCAGAGTTTTCTGTTCTAAAGGGGGAATATGTGCAAATATTTGGCCAGTTAACTAATTAACTACTAGCTAAAAGTTAAAAGGAACTTTTCAAGTTTTAACTTTTTAACTAGCTGACTGAAAATAAGTATCACCTAAATTCATCCCTATGAAGGGATGAGTAAGTGATGCCTGAACCAAGATGTTAGGACTGAGAATGCCTTTATGTTTCTCAGCAGTAGGTGGCGCTCACATCATGGTGTTGACTGGTCTTTACCCTGCTGATTTCTCAAAAGATACTAATTTTGGTATGGACAAGAGTGGTTCCGGTATTCGTTACGTATCCTGAGGGCTGAGTATGTAATTATTATAAGGATGAAAAATAAGTATTGTATTAAAAATATGTATTTTAAATATTTTATTCAGCTTCTGTTGGTTAGTATTCCAGAAACGTTAGCAAATTTCTTTGCCTGAGTGCTTTGATCAATAATCTGTTTAGAAGAGGGGAACAAGGTAAGAGTGGCCGTTTAGCAAGTTGTGAAGTCATTTAATGGAGTGTTTGAAAGTTTGGAATTAGACATACCTACAGTTATATAAAATGGAGATATTAATACTAATTCACCCTATTTTTAGAGCTAATATTTGTTGAGTGCATACTATGTACCAGACACTAACCCTTCATATAGATTACGTCATTTGTCATTTGTCATTTGTCATAACAATCCTATGAGGTTGGAACTTGCCAGTGAAAAATTCTTTCTCAAAACCCTGTATGCCCTCTAGATGCTGCCTTCCTTACCCTTCACAACCAAACTTCTGGCTAATACTTGCTATCCCTATTTCCTCACCTCCCACCCACAATTTTACTGTCTTCATTGTGGCTTCCACCTCCATTACTCCACAAAATCAGTTTTCTCTGTTAATATAATTAGCTTCCATGTTTCCTTCCCACACTGAACCTCCTTGTACCACTCTCTTCCCCTGACTTCTAATGGACCTATGACGCATGGATCTTCAGCGAGGCTCAAAGCAAGTATAAGGTGTGATATGAATGTGGCTGTATTATAAGAGGAAACACAAAGAGGGCAATCCACCGTTCTCTTTCTTTCCGTTGTTCCTTACTAACCATTAAGGCGAAGGTAAAGAGTATTGGTAGTGTGTGTGTATCATGAAGTCAAATAGAGTTAGTTTTGTGCAGTGTTTCCATTATTCTGTTAAGAACAAAACACATATTCATATATGAACTATGATATGAATTGGGTAATTTCAGTGATTCCACATATGAGTTAAATATATAAATTTGCATTTATGAGTGGCATTGTACAATATAAAGGTGAATAGTAAAAATCATGCTAATCATTTAAAATTTTTATTTTTCTTTGCTTAGAACAATAGTAAATAGCAAATTAAAAGCACGATAACAAATTGAGAAAAAGAAAGAGATCTTGGAAGGAAGAGAAAAGTTTACATTTTTAGTACCTTTAACAGCGTATTATTTCTTCTTTTTGAACAAGGTCTTGCATTTTTATTTTGCATGAGGCCTTGCAAATTATGTAGCTGGCCTTGTTCACAGCTCTGACTCAGGAGTGCTGAAATGTAACCATACTTTTTATGATTCAGTTTGAATTTTGACTCTGAGCCCTTGTTCTGCCTGATGTAAAATTCATTGCTCCTATGCCAGGAAATTCAGTTCAAATCAGTAATTTCTTTGTCCCCCTAAGTTGGCATTTAACCATCGAAGGAAGGAGGTTTGTTGTCATCCTTTGCCAGCATGTGCTACTGATATCAGTCTTGTGTCTCATCTTTCTTTATTGACCTCTATATCCACTGTATTTAATGGGATGACAACTAATTGAGGCTCTTTTTTAAGTTCTTGACTTATTTCACTCATTTAATGTATACAATAATCCAATGAAGTAGGAACTACTATTATATCCATTTTATAGGTGAAAAAATCAAGGCACAAAAAGATTAAGCAAATTGCTGCAGGTCACACAGCTAGGAAGTATCAGATACACTGGCTCTAGAATCTTTTGTCTTAACTACACACTAGACTACCTCTCTCAACCTACTGGTTCCCAAATTGGTCATAATAAATGATTTTGGTTTTTTGTTTGTTTGTTTGTTTTCTGTACTATAGTGTTAAATTTGATTTAAAATTTTTAATTTTTTAATTTATAAGAGAAATTGGTCTATAATTTTTTTCCTGTATTTGACTGTCAAAGTTATACTAGTCTTATAAAATGAGTTAGGTAGCTTTCCCTCTTTTTCTATTCTCTGAAAAAAATTATAAGAGCTTATTCTATAAAGTTGGGAGAGAGTGTCTGTAAAATTATCTGGGCTGGTGGCTTTTTGAGTGTGGAGAGACTTTGATCTACCTAGCTTTCATTAAACAGACGTTCTGCACTAGACTTGAATCTTATGCAGGGAGCACTGGAATCTGGCTCCTACTGCCAAATGTGCAGAGTGCAGGTGGCAGAGACGACAGCAGTGAAATTTCTGCTCGGGCTGTACGATGGTGTAATTAGGCACTTTTCCTGGTTGTGTGGATCCTGACCACTTTAATGCTGGCTACATGGTATACAAGCCTGGCTCTCTGGCCTTCCTGAAGGATCAAGGAACTACCTAATATCTTATTATTTCTTTTCTGCTCAGATTAGCTTGAGTAGATTCTGTTGTCTTCAACAAAGAATAAACTTTAGGACATAATACATGGCCATTTTTTGTATATTTATACTCTATTTATCACTTTAGGTTCAAAACCAGTTATTTCTGGGTTCTACCCATTCCAGAGTAGTAGCATCCTTTGTCCATTTCAGCTATCATGCCTGATAGTTGTATATTAAAATATAGCATGTACAATACTGAAGGAAAAGAACAAAGTTGGAGCCCTAACAGTATCTGACTTCAAGACATACTATAAAGCTATAATAATCATGTGAGTGTGTTATTGGAAAAAAAAAATAGACAAATAGGTCAATGGAACAGAATAGAGAACCCAGAAATATACTCTTATAAATTTGATCAACTGATCTTTGGCAAAGAAGCAAAAGCAAAGCAATAGAGCAAAGACAGTCTTTCAACAAATAGTGAACAACTGAATATCCTCATGCAAAAAAACAAACAAACAAAAATCTAGACTTCAACCTTATACTCTTCACAAGAGTTAACTCAAAATGGATCACAGACCTAAATATAAAATGCAAAACTATAAAACTCTTAGAAGATAACATAAGAAAAACTCTAGATTTCCTTGGGTTTGGTGATGACATTTTCAATGCGACATCAAAGACATAATCCATGAAAGAAAAAATAGATAAGTTGGATTTCATGAAAATTAAAATTTTCTTCTCTATGAAAGATCCTATCAAAGAATGAAAAGACAAGCTATATACTGGAAGAAAGGTTTTGCAGAAGACATATCTTATAAAGGACTGTTATTCAAAATATACAAAGAACTTTTAAAACTCAACACTAAAACACAAATAACTGGATTTTAAAAAGGTCCAAAGACCTTAACAGACATCTCACCAAAGAAGACATAAAGATGGCAAGTAAGCATATGAAAAGATGCTCCACATCACATGTCATCAGAGAAATGCAAATTAAAACAATAAGATGTATCACCTAATTCCTATTGAAATGGCCCAAATCTAGAACACTGACAACACTAAAATGCTGGTAAGAATGTGGAGTAACAGGAATTCTCATTCATTGCTGGTTGGAATGCAAAATGGTACAGCCACTTAAAAGACAGTTTGGCAGTTTCTTTCAAATATACTCCTACCATAAAATCCAGCAGTCATGCCCCTTGACAATTATCCAAAGGAGCTGAAAAGTTATGTCCACACAAAAACCTGCACACAGATATTTATAGCAGATTTATTCATAACGCTAAAACATTGAAATAACCAGATGTCCCTCAGTAGGTGAATGAATAAATAAACTGTGGTATATCCATACAAGAGTATATTAGTCAGCATGAAAAACAAATAAGCTATCAAGACATGAAAAGACATGAAAGAAACTTAAATTCATATTACTAAGTGACAGAGGCCAATCTGAAAAAAACTACATACTATATGATTTTAACTATATGACACCCTGGAAAAGGCAAAACTGTGGAGATAGTAAAAAGATCAGTGGTTGCCAGAGATTAGCAGGGAGAGAAAGATGAATAAACTGAATACGAGGATTTTTAGGGCAGCAAAACTACTCTGTGTGATATTACAATAGTGATTACACACCATTTACCTTTAACCAAACCCTTAGTCTGTACCATACCAAGAATGAATCCTAATGTAAACTATAGACTCTGGATAATAATGATGTGTCAATGTGGGTTCATTGATTGGAATAAATGTACCACTTTGGCAAAGGACACTGATAATGGGGAAGGCTATGCATGTGCGAGGGGCGGGGCAGGGAGTATATGGGAAAACTGTGTACCTTGCATTCAATTTTTCTGTGAGCCTAAAACTGCTCTAAATAATGAAGTCTATTTAAATATGTATATATAAAACTCCGTTAAGAAATACATTTAACTTCACGATTTTTAGGTGGAGGGGTTATTGTTATTTAGGTGAGAACCAAAATAACAATAACCTAAGTGAGAGAGGAGAGTTTTCTCTCATAAGTGGAGGTCCTAATGTGCAGACAGAGCTGACTCCGTCTTCTTGAAGGAAATCCACCATCTTGCCTCCTGAAGCCCAGATCTGTCCCTGTCCCCTGGGGACCTGGAAATACACGATGACTTCCTTCGTGCTCCGCCTCTAGAGTGAGCCACCTTTGACATTATCTGTCTCCTAACCACCTCTGGCGCCAGAGCATCTCGGCTCCTGGCGATCCCCCTCCCCTTAGATTAAATACAGATTCCTTTCCTAGCACGTAGACTCACTGATTTTAGCTATAAAACACAGAGTCTGGGGGATGGAAGGCATAAAGCGTATCCATGCTGTCTTGCCACTGCCCAAGACGCACCTCCTTATGTAAGTTCCTTTAATAAGCTCTATGGATTACCAGACTAGAGTGGACAGCCTTTTTTCTTCCGTTTTTCCATTGTCCTCCGCTTAGAGAGGTAGATTTTCAGTCTCAGGGCTTTTCCCTGGGTCTGCGTGTATGAACAATTGGCGAGTCAGCCAGCAGACCGAAGAAATGGGCTTTGGGAAAGAGGTGTCCTCGGTGGAAATCCCGAATTGGCTGTCTGCTTCCATGTGAGAAGGGGTGGCGCATATGCCAGATGCATGTGGACCACTGGTGAGTACCAGCGTACCGGGAAAATGCTGGCTGGTCACTGAGGAAGGCAGGAATATTTATGGCTATAGCTGTTGGCGGGTGCTCTTATGCACTGTCCAGCAGGCCACTGATGCCCAGCAGGAGACAGAAGCCAGGGTTAGAAAGTTAGAGGGAAAAAGGAATCTAGAAAAGATATTAGAATGTCTGCAACTCAATTAGCATTGGGACTGGCCAATAAAGGTTGGTGGGAAGAAAAGTCTTTTAAACAGATTCTACTTCTTTTATGAAAGCCATGAAGTTTCTGTTTGCATTTGTTTATATGTTCATGTTGTTCTACATATGTGTTGTGTTTGTGTGGTATTTTCTACCTCATTGCTAACTTGTTTCATCGGCTTAAAAAAATAAGCAGGTGCTTTTAGGGTATTCTAAAATTCTTGAAAATATAGAAACTAATCCAAATGCTTTTCAGGATCATATGATTTAAAAAAAATATTTGCTATTAAAGCTAGTTTAAGTTTAGTGGTTTAAGTAAAACAAACATGTCCTTAGTCTCATGAAGTTTTGTGGGTAACCTACTAAGATTAAAACAGATTTAATTAAATAAGTGGATTTAAATATTAAATAATATTTAAATATTAAATAATATTAAATATTAAATATTAAGTTTGGTTCTCTTTCTCTTTATAAGTTTCCTTGGACTATGGGTCTGTTCCTGATAAAATATTATATGATATATGTTTTATGTTGTCTTAATCAGGTCTTTGATGGCTCAAGAAAACTGAATCTTCTCAATAGTGAAAGGTTCTGTATTTGAAATGCACTAGCTGATTTTCATACAAAGGCAGCAGCAACAATATCTATAAAGACTTCCTATGGATGAAGTTCATTCTGCTTCTGCACAAATGATGCCTCATTATCTTGTAATGATGTCCTTGTAATATGGCAACAGTCTGCTCCCAAATCAGAGAAATTAAAATGGGCAAACAATGGTTCTAAATTAAATAAATAGTTGGGGCTATGGGAAACCCACTTGGCTCTTCAGGTCTCACCAGTAGACTCCTTTTTTCAGTTTGTTTTGTTTTGTTTTGTTTTGTTTGCCTTCTTTCATATACCATAGTGTTTTTAAGCTGGACTTCCCTCCACTGCCACTTAGTATGGGTTATCAGTATGTTCTTGTTGTATGTGTATTTTCTGGTTGAGTTGAAGCCTTCCCCTTGCTGCAAGGCAGATGCCTTCACAGTGACAAAGAAACTCTTTAAAAAATGTGTTTTCCACTTGGGGTATACATTCCAAGTGCTCCCTCAAGGCTATTTACATAGGTTTAGGCTATGAAATGATTTCTAGAGATTTGTCTCCATGTCTACCCCCTACAATGTCAAATAGTTTCATTATATCGATGATGTGATGCTAACCTCATCATAAAGATTTGCAATCATTACAGCGATACCTGGACATCTTGTGTGCCTATCTCCAAGCCAGAGGATGGGCCATCAACCCACAAAAAATACAAGGCCTGAGCCCAGCTATAAAGTTCCTAGGGATCACCTGGTCAGGTAAGAAGCATCTCATACTGGGTACTGTTATTGACAAGATATAACACTTTCCTACACCTAAAATGGTGAAATAGAAAGATTTTTAGGTCTCTTAGGATTCATTCCCCGTCTGGTTCAGTGCTTGTACCCGTTATATTACCTGATAAAGAAAGGTACTCATTGATGTTAGGAATGTGATCAAGAAGGTGGATTTGAGAGAACAAAGATCCTAATAACCCAGGCACAGTCCTTGGGTTCCCCCCTTGCTGGGGTACTCATGTCTTTGGGTGTAACTAAGCCCCAAGGGAACTAGCTGAGACCTATGGCAAGCTCAGCAAGGGAAGGCCATCCTCTTTGGGTTATGGCACTTAGACCTCAGTCCTCCACTGAAAAACAGGTCTTGGGAGTGTATAAAGCATTGCAGTAGATAGAACCCATCCCTGCTGCCTTATGGGCCTCCCAATTCAAGTATGGATAAAAGGATTGTTTGCAAGGCCTGTTTTAGCTGTTGACCAAGCCCCCACCTTATATAAATGGCATGCATATTTTCAGCAGCTCAGTGCCCTTCCACAAGCCCTTTAGGCAAGGGGTTACATACCATTTTTGAATGGGTATATTACGAGACCACTTTGGCGCTCACTGTAGAGCTCCCATAGGAGATGCCCTCATCAGTGAAAGAAGGCATGGTTCCCGTTCCTGAAGAAGCATGATATACAGATGGGTCTAGCTGAGGTAATTTTTGTGTGTGGACTGCGGTGGCCAAACAACCCCAGCCAGACACCATATGGTTTGAAACAGGAGGATAACAGAGTAGCCAGTGGGCAGACTAAGGGCCACGTGGCTGGTATGTACACTAAACCATGGCTGATAGGACTCTGTACAAACAGTCGGGTTGCATTTAAGAGTCTCATGATTTGGCTGCCACAATAAGCTCGAGATAGCTGGCATGTACTAAGGGAGCCATTGTGGGGGGCTGCGATATGGCAGGAAATTTGGAAAAGATTACAGCAGCCAACTGCTAGCCTCACTCTACCCACTGTTCTGACTTGCCTCTAGGAAATTTAGAAGTTGATGTACCAACAAAGATCAGAACTCTGGTTCCTTCCCTCCCAAACACCTGAACTAGTAGAGTGGGTGTGCAAGCATAGCAGGCACCGCAGTGCCTGGATGAGATGGCAAATAATGAAGGAGGCTGGATTGCCCCCTCCATTATGCTGATACAGTGGAGGCAGTAACCAATTGCCTGGTGTATTTTCACTTGAGTCCCCGCCACATTCCACGCATACCAGGACATATACACAAAGCATCTGTCCCTACACAAGACTGACAGGTGGATTACATTGGGCCTCTGCCAGTGAGCCAAGGACAGAAATATGCTTTAATGTGTACATAATACAGCAAGACAGTTACAAGCCTTTCCTTGCAAAAGAGCAACTGAACAGCCACAATTAAGGGATGAGAACAATTTGGTGTTATGTATGGCTATTCTCAGTGCATTGACATTGACTGGGGTACACATTTCATGGGATTCATGGGACATGATGTCTAAGATTGGGCCTATGAGAGGGACATAAAATAGAGATTTCATTTGCCCTATAACTCATAGAGTGCTGGGTTAGCTGAAAGAAATAAATGGTTTTTTAAGGTCATCGCCAAGGCAGCTAGGAAAATAAATTTGGCCAATGTGCATGGGATTAACTCCCTACCAACACCCAGGAACTGTTACAAAGTAAGTTTCACTGACCATGTCTGTTGAAAAGTGGTCAATGTCAGCTGCTGTTCAGAGCTCCTGGAGATGTAGAACCAGGGGAGGGGACATTTGGATGGGATTTGGACTGGCAACTTTCCCCAGGTTGGAGAGGATGTTTTCTTGCCAGAGAGTGAAGAGTGTCCTGGCTAGCTAAAGCTGTCCCTGTTGATTCTGCTGGAGTCTGGGCCCAAACACTCAGCGTACCAGTACAATGTACAGAAACCAGCACCAAAGGGCACTAAGACAGACCATGTGGCTTGGTCTTTTGCTACCCTGCTGACATTACAAATAATCCCAGAAACTTTGCCCTGTGGGCAACATGCCTGGTATGCACCACTTGCCCCAAATCCACAAGCTGCATACATTTTAACTAATAAGGATGAAAATACTGCTGTTGTCATGATTTCAGGCAAGGACCTTCCCTGCCAAGTACCCACTAAACACATGTATTTTGGCCCATAGCTTCTTGTTCCTGATGCTGTTTCTCCCCGCCTGTAGAGAAGTGAATTTTTTCCTCCATTGGACTCAAAGTTGTGCTGACAGCTTACAAAAGATGTATGCTGGGTCTATAACATGTTGCCATTCTCCAGTATATCTGGCCTGTCATGGTGTGTATCACCCATACGACCTGATTTGTTGGAATTACAGGTATTTATAGAGGCTCTGCAAAGCCAAAGCACCACGTTTAACACTGAGTTTACTAAAGGCGATGTATACAATTGGCCTATAAATACCTCTTTTAGCAACACAGGACATGGCAAACCTTTGTCAGTCATTGCCATGGAGAGACAGGTGATTGTCCCAGCAACTCCTACTAAAACAATTACTAGACCAGAGTTACAAAAAACAAAAGTCAAGCTCCCAGACATCAAATCCCATAACTATTGCTACAAGGAAGGTTTTTTTTTACAAATCTGGGACAGTTTCATCAGGCTCACACCCACAGCAGAGCATCTTCAGCAAGTTGCCCCATTATGCTAGGAACAAACCAACCACACACATGATTCATGGGCTAATAACTCCAGAAAAATGAGCTGGCTTCCTAAACAGCAATATGACAATGCCATTACACTTCGAACCAGAGGTTGGGTCGATGTTGTCCGGTCTCAGCATTCTAACATTACCTGGTTAGCACTGAATGGAACAGAATGGCTATGCAGCTCCAACCTATGGTCATGGCTGCCCACGGACTGGCTTCGGTGGTGCACCCTAGGTTTTCCCTGGGTACAGAGACTGTGGATTAAAATGATTACTAAACCTGAAAATTATACCCATGTGGCTAGTAGATGGACAAGAAGTGTTTTCCACTGGTATGACTGCCATGCAACGATTTCTGTGCCTTCCCTGAATAATGAAGATACCATTTGGCATACAGAAGCTTTAACTAATTATACCCGATGTGCAGTGAACGACAGCTTCCAGAGTACCTCACTGACTAATATAGAAATGATTTACATGAGCAAAGATGTGCTACAAAATTACATGGCACTGGATGTTTTAACACCTGCCCAAGGTGGGACTTATGTCATTAAAACTCAATGTTGTGTATATATTCCCGATAACTCGGGCAACGTCACCCTTGCTTTACAGGACGCACATGAGCAGATAAGCATCTTGTCAAATCCTGAACTTTCTTTTTCCCAATGGTTATCATCATGGTTTGAGTCTTGGGGGAAATGGTGACAAAAGTTACACTTTTGTTTTGTACTACTTATAGGTATCCTAGCCTGCGGCTGCCTTTACTATTGTTGGGGTCTCTGCCTGCAAGTTGAACAAAAATTAATATAACATGTCACCAAGAGTGCCCCCTCTAAGGCTCAGGGAACATCATGGAAGAGGTGAGTGCATGAGATTGTAAGAGCCAGATTAGAGGGGTGGACTTTGCGGACAGAGCTGACTTCATCTTGAAGCTAATTCACCATCCTAACTCTTGGGTGAAGCTCAGACCTTGCCTCCTGCCACCTCGGGTCTGTGAATGTATGCAAGAACTCTGTTCTATGCCTCTGGATGAGACACCCCCGAGGTTATCTGACTCTCAACTAGCTCTGGTGCCAGAGCTTCTCGGCACCTGGTGGTTTCCCTCCCCTTAAACACATATTCCTTTGTCAGCATGTGGACTCACGGCTTTTAGTATAACACACAGAGTCTGGGGAGTGGAGGACAGGGAAGGTACCCATGTCCTCTTTTTGCTGCCAAAGATGTGCCTTGTCTGTAAATTCCCTTAATAAATTCTTAATGTAATGATGGAGTTATCAGCCTCTTTCTCCATTCTCTCAGCCCCAGGAAATTTTACGTAATAGCTGAGAAAGGGAGCCTGGGGCTGACATAGTGGCTCAATGTTCACAGGTCCTTGGGGACCTAGGTGTTCCAGCCTTGCTACTCAGCCCTCTACAGGGCATAGCTCTCATCCTCATGGTCCTCTCTTGAACTAGAAGCCTTTTCTGCATAGTTGGAGGAGGAACCTACAGCTGGCAGTAAAATCATCTCTGTGTAGGATACCTTTCTGTGGGTTCAGGATGGTGTCTGTGTTCTTCATCATCTCAACTGTAAACATCCCACTTGCCAATTACTACCTGGCCCTTGGCAGAAAAAGTTCACTGACCCCTGTGGTTTGAACACAGCTTGACCTCTTTCTTCTAACAATTAATGAATTCAAGCTACCCAATTTTTTATTCCAGGACTCCCAAGTTTGCCTCTGACAGATGATTATGTACAATTATTCTTAGTATAGTTGATTTTTAAGGCCTTTAGGTCATACTTACAGACTGTACAACTTATCATAAAAAGAGTCTTTTCATTAGCAATGAAATGTTATTCCAGGCAACTGCTAAGAAAAAAGTAGTATCACCGCCAAGTTGGTCCTAAAGCAAGCACAGCCCATTCCTCATCTTATGCCTGCGTGAATTTCATATACAAGCTTTTCCCTCAACACTAGTTTTTATAAACCTAGACAATTACTAACAGGTAACCCCAGGGTTCCTTATTTCTATTTTCGCTTCCTGGGCCATGACTATCCAAAGGTCCCGAGGCAGGCTTTGTAAGAATTATTGTTCCAATCATAAACAATGGAAAACAACTCTCTTTTCCATTTGACTTAGATTTTAATTATCAAATAAACTATATTAAAAAGTACGTTATGAAGAGACCAATAATTAAAACCAACCTTCTCTAGAATAGCATTTCTCAATCTTTTGTTGTTGCTCTCCTACGGAAACTTTTAAGATGAATTTTCCAAATCACCCTTCTCTCTATAAAATTTTAATATCACAGATTTATTACATATCTGTTTATGAACTGTGGCCTTTTGGAGGGCCACAGACCATTGTAATATCTAAGATTTTGCCACCCTCATTTGAGACTACATGCTCTAGAACAATTCGCTAAGAAATTAGGAAACTGGGGAAAAAAATTATTCAACATGACATCATAATTTTTAATCCATAACCCCCATTTCTTTATCTGGCTTCAGGAATACAGTTGATAGTGTGGCTCCCTTGGTGGGCCAAAGCCCCCACTACACTTGCTTTTTTGGGGTGCTTGGCCAGGAACTGGTATGGACTCAAGTCCTCTTGTATAGTATGGGCCAAGGCTACCAATAAGAACTTCAGGACACCAATAACAACTGCTTTTTTCCAGGTCTGTGTTCATCTATCTTCACCTTGAGATCCTGCCAGCCATCTTTGTTTGCCAGATCCAACTGACTCACTGCCAGTTAAGAGTGTTGGGGGTTGACCAGGGGTTGAGGTTAAATCCCTATGATTGAGAATGTTCTCTGTATGAACTAAGGCTATAAAGGCTCTTCACGAAAGAATTTGAACTGGCATATAACACAAGACAGTTTCCTTTAGGGTAACTCTTAGCCAGTCTAGTACTCCTAACCCCCAAATAGAACTAATCCAACGTAAGAAAGAGCTCTTGCAGACAGCCTAGAGTAGAGCCAGTCTAGAAGGAAGTGGGAGGACAGAGGGACTCAGAAGAGATGTAACCAAGAAAAAATAAAGCATTTACATCACTCATGTGTTTGAATATCTTGAGAGGAGATTTATATTTCAGTCCCAGAGTTTAAAAATTAAATGCTGATGGTTACCTAGAAAACTGAAAAAATAAAACAAAGCAATTATTATTAACTTGACAGAAAATTTAAAGTTGTATAATAAAGTTAATTGTAATGCACTACGTGATTCAGCTCAGAACAATACATATTTCTAACAATGTTAACACTGAGTATTGACGTTAGGCTGGGGTGTATTTTTGTTCCCAGTATTTCTTCTTTCAGGGATACTTAAATACCACAAAGCTCTTGCTGATGTTTCTCACATACTGCTAAGGGCAAGGAGGTGAAGAGATAGGTAGGGAATTGACTAGAGCCTGGGCCCCTGTTGCAGCTTGGTGTCTTCAGACTGGGGCCCAGCATTACTTTCCTCAAGCCGCCTCAACTTGGGCCACCAGCAACGGAGCAGAAAGATCTCTTTGTATGTGACATTTGGAGGACAGGCAGAAGACAGAAGGACCAGGGAAGTCATCTTTCATTTAGTGAGCACTGCTGAGCCAGGCACTGTGCTAGGTACTTTCCATACTCATGTACTTTCACTGAACTCTGTTCCACAGGGGCATCACCATAGCTGCTTTGTAAATAGGCTGAAGTTCTGTATTGAATCAGCAGGAAACAGATGGCATACTCAAGGGCTTTAATTGAAGAGTTTTACAGATGATTTACAGAGGTGTGAACAGAATTAAAGGAACTAATAAGAGATGATGAAGCCTTGAGGGATTAGCAACAGCTGAAATCATTATCACCCCTAAGTCTAAAGGGAGAAAAGATGGAGGGAGTTGCACAGAAAGCTGGAGAGCTAGGGCTGGAAGAGGGAGAGGGTGAAAACACTGTACTGCAAATGGCAAGGAAGTGAAGGGAGAGGAAGAGAATTGACTACCCTGGCATCTCTTCTCCCAGTGCCCCTACCCACTGGTCCTCCACCATAGACCAAACCCAACTGGAAGCCAGAGGGCAAGGACACCTAGATGATGCGATTTACAGAGGTCATCCTTGTGAGGGACAAAGGGAGACTAGCTAGCACATGTTCTGAGAAATTAAATAATTTGTTCAAAAGTCTTTGTGCTGATTTTAAACTGTGATCTTCCTGAATTCAGAATATCATACTACTGTCCTCTTATTGTCTACATTATCATGAATAGCAGCTGGAAATTGGAAGGAGAGAGAGAGAAAGAAATTAAATTTCAGCTCATAGACCAACCAATATATTCTAAGAACACGAGCCATTTGTTGCCAAAATGTTTGACAAAATCTTTATTTTATACCCCCTAGCTGGAGCGCCAGAAGTGTGTTTTAGAATATTGAAGACTCTGTGAAGTAATCAAACCTAACTAATTTTCACTATTTTCTTCAACTGAATTGACCATGAGAACTTTTTTTCATATAACACCAATTACATCACACAATCTTTGTACTCTTGGAAATACACCTGGGGAAGTACTGCTGTAAGCAATGCAGGGGATTGGTGAAGAGAGATATAGCTGCAATGTGGAGGGTCGATTTGAAGATGGCAGTGGGGGAGACAGGAAGACCAGATGGAAGGCTCCCCCAGTAATCCAAGTAAGAGATGTGAAGGGCTAAAACCTGGGAAGCTGCAATGAAAGAGGGGAAGAGCAGGTTTCACTTTGGTGATTGTGGTAAATGGCAACATCATTCACCTGGAGAAGAAACCAGACAGGCTGCAAGATTTCAGGTCAGTTTTGGATACATTGGACATCAGATGCTTTGGAATAAACAGAGACGTTTTAGTTGAAAATAGAAAATGCAAGATTAGGGTTTGAGAGAATGTATGCTACTCAAGCTACAAATTTGAAGGCCATCAACCCATGGATGACACCTGAAGCCCAAGGAATAAATGATGGGCATCCCCCAAGTTGAGAAAATAGAGGAGAGGGTCTAACTAAGCTTCAGGGTGTGAAGAAACCTCTTGAAATTACTTAAAATCTGTGTGTCCATGAATATAGGCTTTTCTTCCCTCCTTCCTTCCTTCCTTCCTTCCTTCCTTCCTTCCTTCCTTCCTTCCTTCCTTCCTTTCTTCCTTCCTCTTTCTTTCTTTCTTTCTTTCTTTCTTTCTTTCTTTCTTTCTTTCTTTCTTTCTTTCTTTCTTTCTTTCTTTCTTTCTTTCTCTCTCTCTCTCTCTCTCTCTCTCTCTCTCTCTCTCTCTCTCTCTCTCTCTCTTTCTTTCTTTCTTTCTTTCTTTCTTTCTTTTTTTAGGGAATAGTGTCCCAGAGCTTTCAGCATATTTTCAACAGTATCCTTGAAATAAACAAAATTTAAGAACCACTGGCATAGACTGAGAAGAAAGGAAGATTAAGAGTGGAGTCTGCCAAGAGAATCGCCAAAGAGATCTGACACCTGGTGGGAACAATGTGGGCATGACAGAATCCACAGTGTCAAGAAAGATCAGCAGTTTCCAATGAGCGGAGAAGTTCAGGAAAATTAAGTCTAGAGACAATCCTTTAGATTTGGCAATTAGGTAGTTATCGGTGGCCTTATCAAGAGCAGTGTCAGTAGTGGGTGGATGAGAATACAGTGGGTGGAATAGTGAGTGGCTTGGGAAGAAGCAGAGGTATGAGAAGAGGGTGAAGACAAGACTAAGATTAAGAATGATGTGAGACTGAGACCAATAAAAGCAGTTTTAAGGCCCACTCTTGGAGACCCTTATCAAAAGAAAAGTAGATTCCACATACCAAAAGATAAAACAATTTCTCTGGGTGAATAACAAATACAACTCATGAAACTTATCAACATGCACACACATGCAAAAGCAGCAAGTAGAAGCGGGGAGAGTAGACCACAATAAGGATAAATGTTAAAGGTCAGAGTCAAGAGAATTTGCTTTTGACTTGAGCAGGTGGGTGAATGATGGTGCCTTTTGACAGACTTGGGGAAGATGACTGGAAAAGCAGGTTAGGGATGGAAAATACGAGTTCTATTCTGGATATCTTTTTCTTTTTTTTAACTTGACTGAGTTTATTTCCCTCCCACCCAGCTTTATTGACATATACTTAATGTGTATGTCAATTTAACATTTTAGGTGTACGAAGTGTTGATTTAATGTACATAGATACTGCAAAGTAATTACCACAATAAAGTTAGGTAATATATCTATAAATACATATAGTTACCTTTTTTTTATAGTAAAAACTTTTAAGATATACTCTCTTAGCAACTTTCAAGTATGTAATACAGTTAACTATATCACCATACTGTACCTTAGATCCCCAAAACTTATTCATCTTATAACTGAAAATTTGTACCCTTTGACCATCTTTACCCATTCCCACACTTTTCTACCCTTGAAAACCACAATTCTACTCTCTGTTTTTGTTTTTGTTTTGTTTTGTTTTGTTTTTAGATTCTACAAATAAGTGAGATGATACAGTATTTGTCTTTCTCTGTCTGAATTATCTTACTTAGTATCATGCTCTCAAGTTTCATCTATGTTGTTGTAAGTGTCAGAATTTCCTTCTTTCTTATGGTTGAGTAATATTCCATTGTATATACATTCTACATCTTCTTTATCCTTTCATCTGTTGATAGACACTTAGGTTGTTTCCATGTCTCAGCTATTGCAAATAATGCTGCAATGAAGATGCGGGTGCATATATCTCTTCAGGATCGTAATTTCATTTCCCTTGGATAAATACCCAGAAGAAGAATTGCTGAATCATATAATAAATAATTTTGTTTATTTTTTTGAGGAATCTCCATGCTGTTTTTCATAGTGGCTGCATCAATTTACATTTCCACGAACAGTGTACAAAGATTTCCTTTTCTTAACATCCTCATTGGGGCTTGTTATCTCTTGTTTTTTTGATAATAACCATTCTAATCTTTGTGAGGTGATATCTTGTGGTTTTGATTTGCATTTCCCTGATAATTAGAGATATTAATCACCTTTTCAGATACCTGTTGGCTATCTGTATTTTTTTTTGGAAAAATATCTGTTCAGATCCTTTGTCCATTTTTAAATTAGATTATTATCACTATTACTATTATTATTCTTTGCTATTGAGTTGTATGAGTTCCTTATATATTCCAAATATTAACCTTTTATCAAATATATAATTTGCAAATATTTTCTCCTAACCCGTGTTGTTTATAGTTTCTTTTGCTGTGCAGAGCTCTTTAGTTTAATGTAGTCTAGTTTATTTTCACCTTTGTTGCTTGTGTGTATGTATATTTTAAATTATGTTAAGTTTCAAGGTCCTATTAGATGCCCAAGTGGGGATGTCAAGATAAATATAGAGTCTGGAGTTCGAGGAGAGGATAAGGCTGGAGATAGAATTTCAGAGTTATCACATTTAGATGGTATTTGAGCTATGGGCCTAGATGAGATCATTTTGAGAATGATCATTTGAGAGGTGGAAGAGATGCCCAGTACTCCTGGATTTAGGTTCCCAGTACTCCTGGATTTAGAAGTTTGGAAGGAGGAGAAGGCGCTTAGCACTTGGCCAAACTCAATTCAAAGAGATCTTCCACCCCCAGAAAGAGCAGTCTGAGAGTAGTTGCTTTCTGGGTACAGTACTTGTAAACTCTTCATTTATAACCACTGTCATAGCCACTGGGGTAGCAGTCATCTTAGTAGTATTGCCTGTTCTGTGTTTATTGGCAACCCCAGCTTGCTTATGATAGGTCAAAGCTTAAAGAAATGAAGCAACTTACCCAACCAAGGTCAAAGATCATAGGAGCTTATTTAAACTGCAAAGCCTATGCCCATTCAGGGCATAGGGCCATGTATTAATGCACAACCATATGCAGCAGCCTGTACCCTTTCTTACTATGTGTTACTGCCTTGGCATCTTCTCTACAACGCTCCACTACCTGTAGCATAAATATCTAAGTTCTTCCAAAGCTTCCTGATAAAAGGTTTATCACAGTGATTATAGGCTTGAACTTTGGAGTAAATGGAAATTTGTTCAAGTCAAGGCTCAACCTCTTATTAGTTGAAACCCCTTGAAGCTTCAGTTTCTTCAACTGTGAAATGAAGGAAATAAGAGCAGCCACCTCCAAGGGACATGGAAGCATTAAAAGAAAGAAGGCATGAAGAAAGTTTGTCATGTTTTACTCAATACTTTTTGGCTGGTATTAACTCGTTTTTGTTTTTAACTGCAACTTTCTCAGACTAGACTTTGGTTTTCAGGAGAGACTGAAGGCTTTATGGAAAGGATAGGAATTAGATTTGGTTTAAATCAACCAGCAAATTAATGACAAGGACACCGACCCCGTGGATCAGGAGCTAGAGTGCAAAACTAAGATATGCAGCAAGCGAAGAAAACCATCTGGGTGAATTTGTTTGGGTTTGTTACTCTTCTTGTTCAGAAAAACATGTTTTGTTTCAAGTATAAAATGTTGTTTGTCATGAATTTGGTTTTGTTTCTATTTAGTCTGTGAAATAAGGAATTCCAGGGCTGTGTGAAGAAGAAAATTTTCAAAACCTCTGAGATATAGCATATTGATCTCGTCATTCCACTGTGGGGCAAGGCATTAGGAACTAAAGGCAGGGTGGCCCAAGAGGCTGAAATCTATTTACAACCGAATTATAGTATATCCTGTTTTCTCCATGCTGTGCTGGGTTAAATATCTAACAAAAGATTCTCCCACATATCTGAAAAAAAAATGAGAGTATGTTTGTATTTTAGTCAAAGATGCATAATATTTTATAGGTTTTCTACTCTTCTCCATTCTATAAAAAAATAAGAGGAAAGAGGCCAATCTTGAAAAGAGCGAGATGCTGGCTTAGAGCCTGTGATTATCTTTTGGGACTTAAAAGGAAATGTGAAGATGATTTGAGTTTTAAATGGTGTCAGGGGAAGAAAAACTTTGTATTCTGGAGTCTGACATCATGATACTCTGTGGCCCTCTGTCCCCACCTCAAGTTAACTGTGTGATAACTTGATGTTAGAAAAAGTTGCTTTTGAATGTTTATTTGATTCACTTATGTTTAAATACCTCAGGATGGTGTGAGGGATAGAACAGGGTTACCCTGCTTCTGCCACTCCCATGCATACCTCATTTCTCAGGAACAGGAAAAAAGGGGATATCCTTAGCCACTTTCAAGAAAGTGCAAGGTAAATCCTTCCAAGAGAGGAAATGATCAATCTTTTTTTATTGTTATTATGGAAAACATTTAATGCATACAAAAGTAGAGAAAACAATCTAATAAGCCCACATGTAACCATCATCCAGCTTAACAATTATCAACTTATAACCCATTTGGTTTCCTACTGCATTCCTCCTTACCGTGTTGTTTTGAAGCAAATCTCAGGCATAGGATCATTTTTTCCTCCATTAATATGCATGAATCTTTAAAATATAAGGACAATTTTTAAGATAATCAGAAACATTCCTACACTTAAAAATTTAGAAGTCCATAATATCATTATATATCCAGTCTGTGTTCAAATTCCCTGATTGTCTCATAATTATTTATTATTTTTAGTTAGAATCAGGGTCTAAATAAAACCTTGTATTATAGAATTGACATGTTTCAGTCTATTTCAATCTAAAAGTCACTCTTTCTTCCATTTTTCCCCCTTTCCTTTCAATTTATTCATTAGACAAACTGGGTCAGTGCCTTCCAATACAGTCTATATTTTGCCAATTTCATCTTTCTCTGACTGCTGCATGTCCTGCAAATTCATAGTTAGATTTAGAGACCTCAAATTTGAGTAGTTTTTGACAAGAATATTTTATAGATATTGTATACTTTCATTAGAAGGTGCATAATGTGTGGTTGTCTTCTTTATTGTGTTTGTGATATTAGTAGCTATCTATAGATCCATTTAAAATTATAATTTGGTGATAGTCAAATTATATGATTTCTTTATAGTATATTTTGATGAAACACTCTGTAAAGAGAAACTTTATCTACTGCTTGGCTGAAATACAAATTATATAGGAAAGAAGCTAAGGGCTTGATTTGTTTCCTGACTTCCCAATATTCAAAATAAAAAGTTGGTTCCCTAATATTCTCCAGCGCATTTCATTGACCAGTGAAAATTAAATGTATCATAATAAATTCTGGAGTTTTAGTATGTTTGATTCTTTCTAAACATTGTAGTGGTTGTTCTTATTGATTAATGTTCAAATTGTTCCATTTTTGACTAGTGGGATCCTCTTCTTTTTAAAGTTATTTTATTTTTTATTTTTTAATTATAGTTCACATTCACTATTATATTAGTTTCAAGTGTACAGCATAATGGTTAGATATTTATATAACTTACAAAGTGATAGTGGGATCCTCTTTAAGTTAGCTTCTGCATCCTTCCCACATAATTCTAGTGGTCTTTAATAGGTTCCTTGCTTTCTATAGTACATCACAATCCAGGTTCATCTGAAAAATTTCTGCCTCAGATTTAGAATCAGCCATTTCCCCAAGGAGCCCCAGTTCCCTCTGGTAGAAATAGGATTTAGAAATCACAATCAGAGTACTATGTATGCTCATTATACTGGGTGGGTTATTTGCTTCTAGGCCTTTTCCATGGACAAATATATAATATATAATAACTAACTAACTAACTAAATAAGTAAATAAATAAATAAATAAAAATATCGTGTGTTCATACTGATACTTCCATTTCAAATTCAAGACTTATTTAACCTCATCAGTCTCACATTAGTATTTCTTTTCTCCGGTGTTAATTATTTTCTCTCACACTGATCAACAGTATTTTAAAGATGTTCCAGAGATTGAAAAGTCTGGGAACAGAATACAATGCTGCTTTCCTCTCCGCATGAATCTGTGGATGCAAAAGAGGTTCAGAGGAAAGTAACCTCACAGGGTGATCTGATTCTAAATTTCTAAATAAGGAGGTCCCAGTTGGTAGTCATGGCCCAGGCATATAACTTCTTTATCTTTGCCTTAAGCAAGTCCTGTCCATTGTTTCTGTTCAGCTAGGTTAACACACCTTTATAACACCTCTTCAGACCCCTCAGAAGCAAAACCACCTAGGTTAACAAAACTTTGAAATAATGTCTCTTGCAGATCCCTCAGAAGCAGATCCACCCTAAAGAGAGCACACAATCTTGTTAACTCTCTGGTAATCCAATCCCCACCTGGCTTTTTCCTACCTTCATGTCATCTTTCTTATACCCTTTAATTCAAATGCATAAAAGAAGCTGCAAATTGTCATTCTAGGAAGCGTGTTTCTCAGTCTGTTGAGATCTTGCTACCAGGTATATCCTCTGTTTGGATCAAATAAATTTTTATAAAAATTCTCTACAGTAAGAACAATGGTGGCATGTACTTGTTGCTTATGGCAAGGATAAATCTTTTACTAAAGAAGTTATATGCCTGGGGCATGACTACCCACCATGACCTGTCCACTTTGGAATTTATGATCAGATCATCATGTGATGATCTTCATCCACAAAATCATTGATTTAGGTAGGGGCAGGAGCAACTTAAATTTTAAAAATTACAATGAAAATGACTGTATTTGGGAGCTCTCTTCTAGGTTTTTTTTCAGAGAAGCTAAACTTTCAGGAATTTTTAGTCTTTTATCTTCTGATTATCTCAAAGGTTTGGTTGGAAAACCAGCTCTCATTCTTCCAACCAATTTTCAGAAATATCTAGGTTAGTCTCAGAGGGACCAACTGGCTTCCAGAGAAGCAAGAGTGAGTGACCAGACTTGGTGTTTGTGGGAGTTTGGGGTTTGATTGAAGGTCACCACCCTCCTCACCTCAGAAGCCATATGTGGAGTTATGAGGTTCTGAAAGCATTTTCGAATGTCAAAAGTTATCAATCTGAGGTTTGAGGAGCAGGGCAAATCCTAGGGTCCTGCTTAGGACATATATTTAGAGGAATGCATCAGAAGAATTAAAGGGAAGAATGTTTACAAGCTAATAAGCACAAAACAACTCGAGTGTGTTATTTTTCACAAGTCTTATCATCTTGCTGACTTATGGGAGGCTGATATCTACTTCATACACACTTGGCATCTGGATGCCACTTTATCATGGAGGAGAACATAACAAAGAGAAATTGCCCAAGGTTTTATCTTAGCTGTAGTAGCTTCTTTAAGGGGTGGGTTACTCTCCCATCTCAATGAATCATAGAATTACAGAATGGCAGAGTCTGAAAGCCCCTGAGTCATCTAATCAGGTTTTCAAAGTCTTTGAAAATAAGGACCTAGAGCCTTTGTTTTAAAACAAGCAAATGAGCAAGCAAGTTTATAAGCAAGCAAACAAAAAATAAACAAATAACCTAGATCCATTTAATCAGAATTTCAGTAGAGGGTTTAGTATCTCAATATTTAACCACAACCCCCAATGATACGTCTCTTTGAGGAAGTTTTGGAAACACTATAATCTGACACTCTCATTTTTCAGATTCTGAGATTGAGATGCATGTAGGAAAGGTGATTTGTCAAAGTCATCCAGCAGAAGGAGAATAGTTAATATTCCTGAAGGACACATACTCTACAGTTAACTACCCATGAACCCAACCTTATATGGGTAACCAAAGCATTTAACATGTTGGTTATGTATTTTCCCAATGGATTCATAGACAAAGAAGATTATGTAAATAAATATTCATGGGTCTCATGACTAATTTTATTGTAAGAAAGAATTTTGTAGTACTTTGGTTTAACTTTATAGTTTCAGAAAGGTCTTTATCATAATTAAATGTGTTTTCAGAACTTGACTTTATTGGGAAACATAAGACTTTGAAATGCAAACACACCTTGCACAACGAGCTCTAGTGAGTTGAAAAGCCTTGTTTAAAGAAAAACTAACATTTAAAATTAAAAGCAAGATAAAAGCATAATACAAGGATTATTTCTCTTATCGTAGGCATTGGCCAGAGTTTATTTACTTATGTGTACTTATTACATTATATCAGTGTGTCATAAGAATATTGTTCTGGAGATATTAATAGATGTGCTGCCAACAAAGATTTTTCTTATCAAAGTTTGGGAAATACTGCATTAAGCTACTCTCTCGGAAATACAGAAAGCACATTGGCCTACTGATGTTTAGCCCAATGGCAGAGTAAAAAATAGATTACCTAGACTAAGGCACAACAAGGAATCCTTTCTATGGAAAGAGGCTGACTTTTGAGTGCTGAGGACCCCTCATTAATTCTAGGGTTTGGAAGGGCAGCAAGCCAACAGCTTTGGTTTCTTCTGAATTGGCCAGCTCTTCATTCTCTGCTTTGACTCTCAAACTTTAGGCATAGCCCTGTGAACAAGGGAAGCATCAAGGAACTCTGTCTTCTCCTTTGAACCAAATAGCAGTTCTATGGAAAGTAACCTTACAGGGTAATCTGATCACCTATTCCTAACTGAGCAGGTCACAGTGAGTAGTTACGCCCCAGGCATATAATTTTTAGTAAAAGGTTTATCTTTGCCTTAAACAAGCCCAGTCCATTGTTTTTGTGCACCTAGGTTAACACATCCTTGAAATAAACTTAACCACTCTCAAGAGAGCACATAATCTTGTTAACTATTTTGTAATCCAGTCCCTGCTTTGCTTTCTCCAACTTCCATGTAATCTTCCTTACATTCCCTCTTCAACTAAACTCATAAAAATTCTCTGTGGGTTTGGACATTTCTTACATTGACACTTATAACCTTAATTTGTGATCACTACTTTTCTGTGGGTTATGCCAAGATGTGTGCTACCAAAATCTCATACTTCTGTGTTTTCCTCAATTTTCAGGAAAATCCATTAAGCCAATGGATAGAATTAACATTTTTTAAATTCTAATTTCTTCCATAATTTCTTAAATCTTTGGCCCTTCTACTCCTTGTTCATATTTGAGTATAGTACAAAGTGATGCATGATTTTACACATAATGTTGTCACTGGTTATTTTCAGTTGGACAGTTTATAGTATTTCATGGTTGTGCAAAGAGCCTTGTGGTGCTTATTTTCATGGGGACTCACAGATTGAACACTCTGTTATCTGTCTTTTGGGAGCCAACACCAGAAATGGTCGCTTAGATTGTGGTCGTGCAGCTCCTGCAACAACTTACATAAATTGTTCAACAGGTCTCCTCATATTCGGCCTATGTGGAACCATACTGTAAACCATACTGTAAAGTTTGATTTCAGGAACAAGTGTATCTTTTGAAGGACTGAAAAATGTCTGGCAAATGTAGATATTTATTATATTTTATTGATGAAGAAATGCACAGGACTGTGCCCAGTTCAGGGTGAGTAAAAGGAAGGCATGCCTTGTTTTTTAAAATCAGATACCATATGACACATGTTTTCTGTGCATTGGTTGCTGGGGGGCTTAGCTCTAAATTAATGCTTGAAGCATAACTTTTATTTTGCATTCCAGTTTCAATTATTGGTTCCTTCCCAGAGGCTTTATTTATTTTTAGCATGCTATTGTCTATGGTTTTTTTGTTAACAATAGCTTCAGACTCTCTTAAGAGGCAGAATAGAGTGACGTAAGAGTCCTACATTTAGATGCACTTCAGAGCTGTAGAGTTCAAATTGCCTGATCCTTGGGCAAGTCACTTTTCTGCTGTGCCTTACTTTCCTCATCTGTAATAGAGAATGTTGAGAGGATTAAATAAGTCAATGCTTAGAAAGTGCTTAGAGTGCCTGGGACATAGTATTTGATAAATGTTAACTGTACATAACAACAACAGTAAAAATTAGGCAGTACAACAAAAATGATAAATACTTTATGTGCACATCTTGATAAAACCATTTTATAATTTTAGAATTATTCCTAATAATAAAAACAAATATTTAAATAATCTTTACAGTGTGCTAGGTACTTTTTTGAGTGCTTTTCATGTTAACTTACGCAAAAACATATTTTTGATGTTCATTGATGAAAATATTGTGATATTTACAACTTTCTGAGGTGGGACTATCATTTTCTCTCTTGTACAGATGAAACAATCGATGCACAGAGAAGTCACCTGATTTGTCCACAGTCCTAAAGATAGTGAGTGGTAGAGTTAAAGTTCACCCTCAAGCACTCCAACTCCAGAGTGGTTGAATTTTGCTTCTAGCCAGTATTTATTGAGCACTCACTCTGTGCCAAGCTCTGTAACAAGGGCATTAGCATCTCGTTTAGTCTTTCCAACAAACACCTGAGGTAAATACACTGCAAAATACTGTTTGGAAAGAAAAAAAAACCCTCTGGCTCCAATATAAAGATCAAATGGAAAGTATGGTCAAAATGTATACATTACAGGCATATCTCGTTTTATCGAGTTTTGCTTTATTGTGCTTCACAGATACTGAGTTTTTTACAAATTGAAGGCAGGCTCCTCACCGGCAAAAAGATTATGACTCATTTTATCGTAATACTTGCTTTATTGTGGTGGTCTGAAACTGAACCCACAATATCTCTGTGAAGACACTATGCTCAACAGACTAGTCTGATATTTCCTGTCCTTGGTTACTAACAACCCAGATGCCCCTCATGTCTCACAACCCAGTTGTAGAAAACATGTGGCAGCTGCAACAAGACTTGGAATAATTTGCACTTCAAATTCAGTCAATGTGAAATTTGAGGCAATGAAGAATAATCCATAAATATATGTGTGAGGCCTAGAATTTCTCTTGAGGGTGAACTTGCATCCTTAGATGGATTGATTGCTAGCTACATCAGCGAAGTCGCGGGGTCCACGTGATAGATGAATGGATGACACACTTATCAACATTGATATACATCTCTTGAAGGTAAAAATAGTTGTAAAGAAGAGAACTAGGAAAGGTTCACTCTGTTCTGGATCACTTTTCAGGTCTAAGATGCTGTGACAAACTATTTTGCTAATATCCACATACCACACACACAAAAAAAAATGGAGAGTCAACTCTTTCTAAGTATAGGTCACTTGAAATTTTTCCAAGACAACCTCAAGGTTTTGAACTATACATCAAAGACCTGAATGATTAATGCCTTAATGAGGCAAGCAGCTCAGGTTTCTGGGAAAGCTAAACATTTCAATGTGTCATTACTGTTGCCATTTGGATTCTTGAGGAAGCAGATTCTGAGACAGAAAGTAGTGTGCAAAAATGTATTGAGAGAGCTCTTGGGATCAACACCTGTGGAAAGAAAAGGAAGAAGTAAGAGTGGATGAAAGGAGATAGCAAGTTGTGTCACAGGATCAACAGCCTCAACTGACTTTCACTGGGAACTTTGGGGTATCTGTTGGCCTGTCAGAGTTGTCCTGCATGAGACCAAAATGGCCAGGCCACCCCATATTGGATGTGGGCTGCTCCTGGAATGGCATAACCTTGAAGGAGGCATCTCCCCACAACTGAGGCAACTTCTGAAGAGCTCAACAGCTGTCTGCTGAGAGCACTTCACCATCTGGGCAACGTGCCCTTCCAGGAATGGGATCTGAGTGGCTCATCTCCATGTCTACCAGAATTACTTATAGAACCATTTTCACTTGGTAAAGCAATTATTGTTCCTCCTCTCTAATGAGAACACCTTAACAGGAGTAGAGAAAAATTCTGATATCGATCATCACCAAACTTCTTCAACTGAATAGTGCCTTTCCATGATCCAGGAGTTGAAAATCAGTTTAGGAATCCCCAATTATCCTGGCTGGGTTAGTAGAGAAGTTAGGTAACAATTTAACTGGAATGAGAGCAAATCATGCTCAATGAACCAAAGTAGAGAGAGAGAGAGGTGGGGGGGGGTTGTTATAATTTGTGAGGAGTGATTTGGATATATTAATAATATTGATAAATTTTACTTTTTAAAACTGGGAAAAAATTAACCAATCTATATTTGTGGGTTGATATATTGATGACAGATGAGACTAATATAGTGTTTAAGAGAGTAGATTTTTTAAAGACTTTACAAATTTTTGTTATGTGGAGATTTTCAAATACATTCACAAATAGAGAAAATAATATACCAACCTCCCATGTATCCACCATTTGGATTCCATAATTATCAGCACAAGGCCAGCCTTGTTTCATCTGCATTCCTAGCCCCTCTCCTCCCCCCACTATGTTACTTTAGAACAAATCCCAGACATTATTGTATTTCGTTTATAAATATTTTAGAATGTATGTCTAAGATATAAAGAACAAAAAACCCACAGTATCATTAATGCATCTAAAAAATGAGCGATAACTCATTTTTTAAATTAAATATTTTAATTTTAAGAAAATTAACTTTATAACTTTATCAAATATTCATTAAGTAACCGCTGCATTCCCCTATAGTCCTAAAAATGTTTTGACAGTGTTTATTAGAATCAGAACCCAAATAACATACTTTAAAAATGATTATGTCTTTTAAATTTTCTTTAATTTATGCATTCTTCTTTTCTTAGCTTCTTTTATTCCTTGCCATTTATTTGTCGAAGAAGCTAGATTTTTTTCCCTGTAGAATGCCCCAAGGTCTGGAGTTTGCAGATTGCATTCCCCATTGTGTTCTATAACATGTTCCTCTCCTTTGTTTCTGTTACTGATAAAGAGGCTTGATTGGAATCAGTTTGATTTTTTTTTTGGCAAGACTGCTTTATAGATAGTGGAGTCTACTACCCTTGTGACTTTGAGATACCTGTCTCCTTTTTGTGATGTTAGTAGTTTTGATGATCATTCCTACATGGAGGAATTTATTAGGGGTTGCAAAGTGGTGATCCTCTGATTCTATCATTTCTTCTATCATTTTAGTAGCTAAAATACTTCTATGAAGAGAAAGTTCTCATCAACAGTTTGCACGATTAATATATATATATGAATATTTAAAGTACATTTATTTTAGAAATGGTGGGACAAATTTTTTATTGTTTAATTGACCAGTTTTCAAAATCATCATGGTTCTCTGGTGTCTTCCAAAGTAATTAAGCAGTCAAATAATTATGCTTTAAAGTCACTTTGGAACAGTTTTTGTATGGTTATGTGTGCAATTCTACACAATTAGGTTCAAATGTATCATTTGATTTTATTTTCTTAAAAATTGGCAAAGTGGAGAAACTTGTGTAGAAGATGCTACTATTTACCTAAGAAAGATATTTGCATATATATTTGTCTCTTCCAGCAGTCTTTCTTCTAGCATGTTTTCTCCTCCATTACTCACATACTATAAGCATCGCTCCTTCCTGTCATGTGTCTGTGGGTGGGGGGTTAGCATGTGGTTGGCAGAGATGTTACTGAGAGCCATCTCTACACCAGGATATCTAGCAATACCTAAACTATACACCAAAGTAAATCTGAGCCACATAAAAATGTTCCACTGAACCTAGACTAAACGGATTTAGATCCAACTCATTCTTTCTTTATCTGGATCTTAAAATTGCTGTCAGACACCCCAAAACCACTAACACAGGGGAAGTGATATGGAGGGGGGGGCTATTGGCAATAAAAAGAGACAAAAGCGGTTAAAATATTGTGCTTTTGCAAATTTGTAAAAAATGTATGACCACATATAAACACATTGTTAGGGATCCTCCAAGGGCCTTGGAAGCCCTCTGTAAATGAGAGAGCCCTTGTAGCTTGAGCTTGGTTAGCTTCACAGTAAATCTGCCTCTGCCTATCAGGAAAGCTCAGTTTTCAGAAGGATTTTCTGAGAAATCCTTTTATAGAACAGAGACTCATTTTTCGATTTATTAGTATGTGGACTGAGGCATTTTCAGTTTTCTAAAAAGGGAGATTCACCTTCATGTAAGAGCTAAAGACTGTATAGTGGCTGATGGGAGAAAAAGAAGTGTCAGTACCAGCTGCTGCTTCAAGAATAGCTTTGAGAGTGTTAAAAACCATGGCTAAGGGCCAGGTCTGAGCATGAAGGCAGCACTCTAGGGCCTAGATACACCTCAGACACAGGTTGGGGGACCACCAGTAACCCCAGAGGTTAACAAGGTCAATGATACCCAAAGGAAAGTTTCCTTCTCAACTTCAACACCACACATTCTCCTCTCCCCATTCCCTCACCAGGGAGCTATAATTACATTGGATGGGTTGAGCTGTAGAATTTTGGAAGTCTTCCCATTATGGCCTTATTGATATCCCCTCTGTTATCATGCCTTGGGCTCCCAGCCAGGAGAAGCACCTGGTCTGATTCTATTTATCACTAGATCCTTAATATCCCCTGGGAGTGTCAAAACTCCTCATTCCAAAGATTGCACAAATAAAGAGTATTATTGCAAACTACTCATCTCAGACCTGGGCCCAGACTTCTGTTTTGCATTTTTATAGGTGGCTAAAGCTTAGCTTAGGTTGCATCAGTTAAAATCATAGTATTTTATTTATATTTTATAATTAAAATTTTTTTAAAATTATGGTTGACATAAAATATTATATTAGTTTTAAGTGTACAACATAATGATGACATTTATATAATTTATGAAGTGATCGCCCTAATAAATCTAGTACCCATCTGATACCATACATAGTTATTACAATATCACTGACTATATTCCCTATTCTGTATTTTACATCTCCATGACAGTTTTTATAACTGGTGATTTGTACATCTTAAAAATTACAGTATTTTAAATTTCACCTAAGGTTAAAAGTAGCTGCTTTCAAAACACATGATTTCAGAATATGAGGAAGTGACTAATGAATTAATTGGAAATTATTATTGGAATTAATGAAGCTTTCAGAACTGCCCTGGTGAGCTCTGTAACAAACTCCTTTTTGTTCAGATTTCAAAAAAGTCATCTAGAACATGGCTCGAAGTTCCTTAGATGCTTATCTCTGTAATGAACAGGAGGTTTGAAAATGTGCCCTGCTTCTGCAGCTGACTTTATTGCTTTTCAAGATGGAAAGCTTTTTCGATTACTAGGAAAGAAAAAAAACCCACCACCTCTACCACTTCCCTCTAAAATTCCAATCCCTTGACAGAAACACACAGTGAAAGAACTAGTCAGTTGGGTGGACCCTTAAAGGCTTCCTGTGGTTGAAGCTCTATTGTGAGACAGAAAGGACATTCAGAAAGAAGTGAGATTGCATCTGTATTTTCAAAAAGAAGGAATGTAATGCAGTCTGCACATCAGTGTGACTTTGTGAAATATACGTGTCGTTGTGAAAAGGAATCACTTAATAACTACATTTATGCAATTATTTGTACCATAGTTGTTTTCCTTATGAGATTGTAAACTTCAAGGCTAATTTTTGTTTAGTTCACCTTATCTTCTTAGAACTCTAGTACAAAACTGATGCCAACAATATAAATTGAATAAGCACTGTTAAGGTCCCAAAGAGTAATTTAAAAAAAACATAATTAAGCCTCACATTTTTTAAAAAGTCGATGATTTTTAAGGAAGAAAGTGCACTAGTTTTTGATAACTTTTCATTTGGTGCTAATTTCAAACATACAGAAAAGTTTCAAAAGTTGTTTAGAGAACTCCTGGGTAATCTTCATCCAAATCCCCTAGATTTTAACATTTTTCCACACTTGCTTTCGCATATATATTTGAGAGTAAGTTGCAGAGGTGCTGCCATTTTACCTTTAAATACTTCAGTGTGTAATTCCTAAGAACAAGGACATTCTCTTACATAACTATCATACAACTGTCAAAATCAGGAGATGAATAGTGAGACATTATTATCTAACTTATAGACATTATTCAACATTTGCTCATTATCTTAATAATATCCTAAATAGTAAGAGAAAAATAATTTTAAAATATCCATTCCAGATTACACATTACTTTATCACATCTCTAATCTCCTTCAATCTGGAACAGTTCCTGAATCTCTTATTCTTCCATGATCTTGACATTTTTGAAGAGCATAGGCTAATTATTTTGTAGGGTGTATTTCAATAAAGTTTACCTGATGTTCCTTCATGACTACACTTAGATTTTACATCTTTGGTAGAATCACCAGATAAATAATGTTATGTCTTTTGCAGTGCATCATATCAAGAAGCACAGATGTCAGTATGTTCCATTACTGGTGATGCTAACCTTGGTCACTTGAATAAGATGGTATTTGCCAGATTTCTCCACTATAAGGTTACTTTCCCCTTTGCAATTTCCCTTTGTAGTTAATAAGTATTTTGGGGAGATACTTTGAAGCCATGTAAATACTCTGTCCCTTGTCAAAGTTTTACCTGCTAGTTTTAGCATTTGTTGATAACTTTTTGCTTTAGTTGATTATTACTGTGATACTTGCCAAATAGTGATAGTCAAACTTCATCATTCATTCTACATTTGTTGACATTCTACTATTAGAAAACTGTTCTCTTTCTCTTCTATTTATTTAACAGTGTATTTATTTATATTAGCATAGACTTCAAATTTTTTTAGTCATTAGGGTTATAATATGTTAATACTATTATTTATTTGATGTGCATATTCTCCTAGATTAAGTTAGCTCCCATGTTCTTTTGACATGTTCCATTATTTTTAAGTATTATTTTCCTCTGTAAGGTAACTAGATATTTCAGGCTCAACTTGAATATTCTCTGTCCAGCCTAGGATCAGTCAGTCTCTCAGGATCCCTGGTTATTTTTAAGAGGATAACAGTGCCAAATTTACTTTTAAAATAAAACAAAAACAAAAGAGCAGGAAAAAAACTACTCAATAAATGTAATAAATATTTAAAACATACTCTGAGCTATGCCATTGCCAGTTAAACAAAAGAGACACAATGTTAGATTCATTAAGACAGTATAGTGTGGGTTTGGAAATATGCAAATATATAAATAAAACTGAATAGAGCTAATGTATATAGATCTAGTCATATATCAGACTTCTGAATATGATAAAGAATGAATTATGATAAAGAATATAATTAATGGTGTAAATGGTTTTTAAAATTTTAAAAGTAATCAACTTAGTTCCTTCTCACAATTCAAAAAAAATTAATAAGGTCTCCATATATTGAAACTTTAATTATAAAAACAAAACAGAATTATTAAAAGGAAATTTAGAAAAAGAATTTTAAAATAGAGAGGTAGTGCTGGATTTTCTAAACAAGCACAAAGTATGTACAAGATCATAATTGTTACATTTTTTTGGTAGACTCTTCATATGGTACACTGATCCTCATGTCACTATTAAATTCTTCACACAGAGTCTATGTATTATCTGATATTAATATTTGTATATCAGCTTGCTTTTGATTTTGTGTATACCAGCTTGATTTTAATTTTTATATTTGCAGCACAAACGTACTTTTATGTACCTTTATGTTTAATCATTTTCTATCATTTTGCTGAGGCATGAATCCTGCAAGCAACATATAGGTGGATTTTTATTTTTAAAAAATCCAACCTTAAATTTTGCCTTTTCATAAATTTGTTTAATCCATTTACATTTATTATCATTTCTGCTACATGTAACTTATCTTTAACATTTGAATTTTTTTTGTTAACCATACTTTTTTCTTTACAACTTTTTAAAAATTTATTATTCTTTTGACATCTTGAATTGGTTATTTGTGTCTTTCTAGGAATCTGGCCAATTCATCGACTTTGTTTAATTTACTGGCATAAATTTATTAATAATATTTTATCATAATCCTTTTCATTTCTGTGGGGTCCGCAATTTCATTTCTTTACTTTTTTTTTTTAACTCCTACAGCACCTGGTATTCCTAGGTGGCCTCCCATCTGAGTACTAACCAGGCTCAATCCTGCTGAGCTTACAAGATCAGATGAGATCGTGCATGTTCAGGTTGGCATGGCCGTAGATTGCAATTTCATTTCTGATTTTAGTAATGTGTGCTTCTTTATTTTTTTCTTTTTCAATATAGTCAAAGATTTATCGATTTTATTGATCCTAGAAAAAAATTGACTTTTAGCTTCATTCATTTTCCCTATTATTTTTCTGCTTTTTATTTCATTAATTTATTCTCTGATCTTTATTATTTCCTTCCTCTACTTACTTCAGGGTTGATTTGCTTTGATTATTGATTTTAGATCTTTTTTTTTCCTTTGTAATATCATTAAAAGTATAAATCTTCTTGTAAGACCTGCTTTAGCAGCATCCCAATCATTAGGATAGATTGTGGTTTCATTTTCATTTGGTTCAAGGTATTTAAAAATTTTTCCTTGTGAGTTCTTTGATTCAAGATTATTTGGAAATGCCCTGTTTAATTTCCAATTTGGGGGCTTTTCTAGGTTTATTTCTGTTGTTAATTTCTAATATAAATTTTTTGTGTGTGTGGTCAGAAAGCACACTTTGCATGATTTAGATTCTTTTAAATTTATTGAGACTTATTTTGTGGACTGGCAGATAATTTATGGTAGAAAATGTTCCACGTGAAATTGGAAAAAATGTATATTGTGCTGTCGTTAGATAGAATCTTCTATATATGTGTTAGCTCAAGTTTCTAACAATTTTGAATTTATGACTAGTCCACTGCTCACTCCAATTGGGACAACCTTAGGCTAACAAAGTTGTGGGCTTTCTCCTTCTGTTCTGTTACAGAGCCTGCCACTATTAGCTGATGAAATTATGGGATTTTGTTTCCTACCCTCACCCTAAATAGAGTTCCTCCCACCTCCCTACCTCTACCCTGCTTTGAAAGCAAAGCTGCTGGTTTTCACTGCTAGCTCCAGACTGGTAAAGCTATAGTTTTGCCTGATGGGTTGGGGTTGGGACAGGGAACAGGAGGGTAGCAGCCTCAGGCAAGAAAGCCAAAGAATCTTGCTATATTACCTTAAGCTCTAACATTTTTTCACAAATAAATGTTTCTCAATTTGTTGTTTACCTTTATTTTATTTCCAGTGTTCTGAAATTGTTATTTTTGACAATTTCACCCAGTTTTATATTTACTTTTTTTGCAGAGAGAAACGGTCAACCTTTTTGCACCATCATTATGTAAAATCTCTGTTGAAAAAGTGATATTTTTCTTTTTTTAAAAGCTCATTTCAAAGCAAAAGATTCTATTTTTTATCTTTTTAGTATTTACTTTTTAGTGTTTAACATTTATATATAACTATTTTTTTTACAAAGATTAAAGTTATTCCATTTTTATTTGTATCTTCTTTCTGAACAAAATAAAGAACTTAGCTTGTTTTAACTACATATTCTTGTTGTTGTCTTGAATTTTAGTTCTATATCTTTATAACAAAATTTGTATTTTAAAAAAAGTTAAAATTATTTAGATTTACTAGTATCTTTTACTGTTTTCTTTTTCTCCTATATCATATTTCTTCCTGTAGTGATATTGGGACTATTTAAAATTTGGTCATTGAGCCAATAGATATATCTTAGCCTAGAACCAGTTAGGATGAATTTTTCTTGAAACCACTTATTACTAGTCCTGGTCCTGATTCAGCTTCTTTTAGTCTCTTCCTGTGGGTCAAGTAAAACAACCTACTTGATTCACATAATGGTAACCCCTCTCCCTACCTCTTGTGGGATGTTCATTGCTTCATTTGACTTTTGATGGAAATGCCAAATTTACAAGTATCTCTACCTATTTCTAGAATTACAGCCCAGAAAATTTACACTCTGCTTCTACTTATTGTTCCATTATTATTTATCTGTTCAATTGTAGTGTTTTGTTTTTGAGGATGGCTATGTCTTTATATCTTTGTAACTCTCTCTCTCTCTCTCTCTCTCTCTCTCTCTCTCTCTCTCTATATATATATATATATATATATATATATATATATATATATATATATATATAGTCTGTCATTTCTTCATATGAAGCAGAGGAAGGAGTAAGGAATGTAATCACAGCATCCTCATGAATGCTAGGCTTCCTCATCCCACCCATTGACCCAGCCTAATGAGGCAGTTTAGAGAAGGAGCTGGGTGAAGAACTCTGAAACAAGTGAGGATGATAATTATGATGTTGAAGACAGCAAAGATGTTGGTTTTCCTAGACCTGGAAGAAATGACTTTATTAAAAGTATTACTTGACTTTTTAATATCTCAGCTCTGGGAGACTGTAATGTGTTAGATAAAATTGTAACAGGATATTAAAAATTGGGTCTGTTCTTATCTCAGTTTTGGCTAGGGAACCAAGATAATAGATGCCGTATTCCAAACTGATATGTCAGAACATCCTGAAGACTTTTTACAGAAGGTTTTGGAAAATTGATTTAGCAACTCTAAGCTAAGCACACATTTCTAATCTGTAAAATAGATTGGTGATCCAACACAGAAGTGAATCCCAGGACTTCTAGGGACTGAGAAAGGAGTTGTGGATGACTCATTTTCCTTGCACCAATGGGAAATACATTAAGAAGTACAATGTTTCAATGTACTAATTCAATGTACTAATCTTGTAAATTTATTCATAACTTGTAATTTTGTATAAAAAGCATCACTATCACATATCCTTTAAATAATATTCAGTTGTTTAACAGATAATATGTCCTTAAATAATTAACCTATTTAACTATCATAGTTAACTAAATCTCATTAAGAGTTTAAAATTATAATCCCAAATTTCATATATTTTATTTTGTTTCAAGTCTGATTCTCTCAAGCAAGATACCCACTGAGGTTGATTTACTGATAAGGTAAGCAAAACTTTCTTTAGCATGGAAACTCTAGTTATAAACTTAAAATACCTGAAAAGACCTAAAAATATTTCAATCTTATAGACAGTCAATTATTATTTACAAAATTAAACAAATCTTCATGCATTCTAAAGGTAAATGAGGTTTAATAATAATTAAACATTTCAAATTAGGTAATTCAATTAATATGTTAAATTATCTTAAATGTTTCAAACACTGTAAATAATTATTACATGGAATTTTTCATGACGGTCATAAAACTTATTCCTAAACTTCACATGAAACTATTAACCTCATAGGTTTAATCCACTTTATCATCTCTGTACTTGATTATAAACTTTTCTAAGTAGCAAAGTCACTTCTCCAACTGCACAGAGCAGAAGCGCCATCTCTGGCCAACTGAAGACCTCGTGCTGAGTCCAGGGTTATACATTCAAGTTCAAAGTCAGATGTTCTGGCCTTCAACTTGGACAATACTTCTGGGTTGATTCAACTGAAGACTCAGGTTCACATCCCTAACCCTGTCTTAAGGTCATAGAAATTAAATCCTCACATTTTCTTATGACTTCAGTTATGAGCTGCAGGAAAAAGCCATTCCACTTTGTTAATTTTTAAAATCTTTATTATAACTTCTTTCATACTTTTCTATTGCCTAGTAGGATTCTATGCTGTTCACATATTTTATTTCTTTACCTATCTTATTGATCTAATTTTTATAATCATTTTATTGATATCTTTCCTTTAGGCCCTACTGGAATCCTATATGATTTAGCATAGCTCCTGAATTGTTGAAATTTATTTATTACACTAATATATATTGAGTTCTTCCAATGTTCCAGGTACTATTCTAGGCCCTGAAAATACAATAAAAAACAAAACAGAAACAAACAATTCTGCTTTCATGAAACTTTCTTTCTAGTAAGACCATTACCTCCCTGACGTCTTATGCTACCACTCACTTTGAGTCAAGGACTGAATGTTTCATTGGAAACCCTGACTGGCTTAGGACCTAGAACATAACAATAATATAGCAATAGCTAACATTTCTGAGAGCTTTGCTTATATGTCTCCTGTAATCCTTGCAATAGCCTAATGTTGGGAGGTGGTGATTTTACAGGTAAGAAAGTAGGCACACCAATATTCAGTCATTTACCTATATCCCATAATTAGTAAGTAACTGGGCCTGGATTCTAAATCAGTCCATTTTCTGGCTCATACTTAACAGCTATGCCACACTGCCTCCTAGAGTAGAGTGGAAATAAATATTCGGGGGAAAAAAAATTCTTGTGTCCCCATTTAGCTGGTGTGTGTTGACAAATCATCCATTCATCTTCCCTGCCTGCCCCCAACTCATGTCTTTCTTCTGCTCTGCCCAAATAGAGTGTCTGTTGATGTTTTATTTATATCTAACAGACTTAATCTAAACCAACTGTATACCAGGTGTCTGGAGCCAGATTCTATCAAGACACTTGATCTACATTTGCAAGTGGGAAAATGGGATTAGATTAAACCAAAAGGGAAAAACTACGTGGTGTCTTTTGTTCCTCTCCACCTACCAGTTCCGTGGCTGATCATGCGCAGACCAGAGGCAACAGATGTTCTACTGGGAAAGCCACCGGGCCTGCATTGTTTGTACATCGGCCTCCATTTGGTAAAGTAGATAGATTCAGCTTTACTTTGTTATCAGCCCCTGAAGGATATGACCAAGGTGACTAAATTAAATTCTTAATAAAGTTAAGTTAAGGGGTACCAACTCCCAGAGCTCACGTCCATGCTGTCCTGAGACTGATAGACGGGAAAGGACCTATTGGACGGAAAGGCAATGATAACGACTTCTAGCAAACCCTATCTATCCCCACTTCTCCCCAGATTGGGCGCTCTGAGCCAGGCTCTGCCTAAGACTCTCTACACACATTGTCTTTTTTAAACCTCATTAAGTGGATGATATCAGAAGCTTTACAGATGAGGAAACTGAGGCTCAAAGCAGGGACTCTCCCTCCTCACACCATACTTATGCTTCTGGGTAAGCCCTTATCATGATAGATTGTAACCATTTTGTTTCAGATATTAGGTGGGACTTCGGCTGTGATATGATTCTGAAATTTAGAAACCTCATGAGTGGAAGTTGAAAAGTCTGCCATTTTGGAGCTGTGAGTAGTTTTCGGTCTTCTGTGAAATGGAAGTGTGACTTCACCTCGGAGTGGATTGTTGCTTTGTTTTTGCAAAATCTCCAGGGTGTACCTTCTAGAGATGTAAGACACCAGAATGTAAGCCAACTGCCATCCATGGATCGTAGGGGAGAATTGTGAAGACACCATTTGTAGCTGGTTTGGACTGGGAAGTGATAGCCTAATTGGGGATGTAAACTGTTGCATGTGGTTGCAATGAAATGATACCTCAGCTCTTGCTTTGTTGACAAGAGGAGGAGAGAGATGCTTCCTGGCTGTGTTTGAACTAATCTGTCACTGTCGCTGAGGTAGTGCCTACTCTTGATGAGGCTGGGCCAGCTCCCACTGTCCCAGGAAATACAGAGTAGAGAGGCTGGAGTAGCAGAATTCCTGTGTCTGGACATATAACATAACAGAGAATACCAGTGGCACCTCAGTTACCTGGAATGAAGCATACTTGTTGCCAGAAAGGAGACAGTCCTGACAGAAAGGCTTCAAAACGTAGCAAAAAGAGTCCTTCCTGTATGAGATTCCAATATCACACTGTCACCCCAGGCAGTTGGCAACTTAGGGATACCAGGAGAGAACCCTTGATGCAGCAATGACAATTTTATAAAGATCCCTTTACCAGCAGCCAAAATTTTTCTGCCTCTTCAGATTGCTTCCTGAGCAGTGGACATCATCCAGGGTAAGACGGAATAGGCAAAACAGAATTTGAGACTGGCATATGGTGGCCCAAATGCAGATATCCTTTTAGGACTTCTAGACATTGTTTAAATGGAGTATAAATGTTCATGAGACTCTAAAATAAATTCCTTGTTTTTGATCATCACTAAACAAAAGCCACAGCAAAAGACACTCAGTGACCTTTTTGTTTTAAATAGTGCTTTAAAACAAAATTATTAATTAAAAAAAAAACTGTAATTCTGTGTTTCCCTTGCACGGCAAAGACTCAGTAACACTAAGATGATATTGCTAAAGAGGTAAGGATAAATAACATGGTGAGGGTTCAAACCATTGTGATTTGGATATTGAAAAATACAATGAATGTTTTTATAATCATGGGCTGGCGAATGTGAACATAGAAGTTTTTGACTGCTTGTCACCTACCACCTATACTGCGTAGTAGGACTAGATTCGGATTTATGCAATAGAAAAATCTCAAAATTTCTAACCTTAAGTATCTTTGTCTTTAAAGTGAAAGTAAAAATGTCTATCTTAATGGAAAGTTATTACTTAATGGGTATAAAGTTTTGGAAATAGATAGTGATGATGGTTACACAACATTGTGAATGAAATTACTGCCACTGAAATGTACACTTAAAAATACTTTAGAAAATTTCCTACTTCATGATCTTGCCATATTTCTGTATTTGTCTCATGGAGGTTTATGGAAGAGCATGACAAGGGAAACTATAAAAAGGCAAAAATAAAAAAATAAAAAGCCATCACAAAAGTGTGGTCTGGGATGTCACGAGTAGATGAATGACAGTGGTTAAAAGACAGTACTTACATTTTCCAAGAGTATTTGAATCTTGTAACCAGCAGCCTTTTGCGGTCTCTTGGCAACATGCAGACTGCATGGAGAAATGCCTGACATGCAGATCTGGTGACACAGTTGTTCTCTGGCGGCCTTCTGTGCAGAACTGATAATGCTTATGTTTGCAAACCCTTAAAAACTTTATAGATTGAGCTGAGTGAGACAGAGTCTACTCAATCTGGACGGAACTGTCCATTCAACCACATTTCAATCTACACTTAATGATCAACTGTATGAAGTCATTAGGGCTATTAATAAATATTCTGGTTCTTACCTCAGGACATAAGGTCAAATTTTATTTCCCCACTGCTTTAGCTTTGGCAAAGAAACTAAGCACAGAAATAATGTGTGTTGTGCTGGGTAAAAGTACTCCCCTTCCCTTTTCCTGCCTCAGTGAGTGCAGAAGCACACAACAAGATAGATGAGGCCTGCATCACCCGTGTCTGTGAGTGACTACAATGAGCCATGCTTGCTGCCCTGCACTAAACATGTAGCATGAAGGAGGGATAAACTTTTGTGTGTTATGCCACTGAACTGTTGGCATTGTTTGTTACTTAGCTTAACCTAACTGATGCTATGTGTCTTGCCCTGGGCTAAGCAAGTATTTTACCACAGAGATTAAACTCTAGAGTTAGAGAGCCTGAGTTCCAATCTAGTAATCTACTTTCTCAGGGTGTGATCTTGGGCAAATCAATGAACTTTTCTGGGCCTATTTGTCACATTTAGAAACTGGGAATAATAATGCAAACCACCACATTGGGTTTTATAAGGAATAAACTAAGTGAACATCATAGCCTAGCACATAGCAAGCCCTTAAAAATGTTGAATGATAATGAGCTCTTGTAATTCTCACAACAACTCTACCTAAGATTTGTTGATGTGTCAAGCCACTGAGTTGACGGCAAGTAATAAGAGAAAGTTTTGAAATTAGGATCCAGTCTTGATGCATCGATCCAGCTTTGGGGCATACGTCTATGTCCTTGGAAGCTATCCAGCTCCAGCGTGCAGCCACTCTTCATACTGTATTCCTCTGCTCTCTGGAGGGCTCATTTACCTACTCAACTTCCCCAGTGACCAATTCCATGTAAAGATTCTTCAGGAACAGAGACTCAGACTTACAGTCCTGGTCCCTCAGTAAGAGATTGTCCTGCTCTCCCACCTGAAAGGCAGGTCAAGAATCAGACCCTTACACATGGGATCCATTTAATTCCTGTCTGCACCAGACTCACTTCTTAGTCTGTCAAAGAAAATTATTTATTAAAACCATTTTTTAAACAATTGATGCAAAGGTAAAAATAACCCAAAGATGCAAAAAGGTATAGAGAGATGTTTCTCCCATCCTACTTTCTAGACTCCCAGATCCCCACCCCAGAGGCAACCATGGTGATCCATTTACTCAAAGTGTGTTTTTAAATAAATTCCTTGTTTATTTCTCTGGCTGCACCATCAGGGAAATGCCCTTCTGGCCTCAATCCTTCTTGCCCTATAGATGTACCCACTGCTCTCTCCCACCAGCAACGCCCTCCTTCTGGTCTCCTAATCCTGGACATCCTGCTATATCTGTTCAAGTCATCTTCTCCAGGAAGAACTTTTTTTTAGCAGTTCCAGCTGTTACTCATCTCTCTTCTTTTTGACAACAGTATTATTTCTGTAACATATTTAGACATTTTGTCATATCCAATTTATTAGGTGCTGGTTTCAACTTGCTTCGGGTGGGCCACCCGCCCTTCCCCAACCAGCCTAAAAGTTGATTGTCTATCTGCAATGGCTTGTACTACCATCTACACCCTGATGACCCCAAATCCACTCTCTTGAGTTTCACACATATTTCCAGTCGACACAGGGCATCGTTCCATTTATCCTTTTAGGAACATCTGAAACGAACTTCTTGCTTTTTGTCCTTAACTTGCTCTGCTTCCCAAATTTCCCTCAACAAATGGCATCAACATCCATTTAGTCATCCAAACTTGAAAATTCAGTCACCTAAACTTCGACACACCTTCCCTGCAGCACCCCCACCCCCACCCCCACCCAGTCCAGGAGGATGTGTGCATGGAGAGATAGGAGAAAGTGTTTCGCAAGGCCTGTTGATTGTATGTAAAAAATGGTCCCTTTCTCTACACTTCCACTAGCCCTGCCCTTAGTTAGGCTCCTACTAATGCTTGCCTAGTGTAAAGAAATGGCTTCTAAATTGGTGTCTCTTCTATCGTCTCTTCCCTCCAATTCATCTTCTCCTCTCCTGGCATTGTCATCATGCTAAAGGAGAGTTGTAATCATACCACTTTCCTGCTCAAAAACTTTTCAGGGTTTCTTGTTTGCCTACTGCCCCCTCCAGATTCACTTCCTGCACTCCGCCCCACCACTCCCACTGTGACTATCCCCCTACGCTCCTCAAATTCGAATGAGTGGACCACTTGACATTCTCCAGTGAGACTGTTTAAAATGACAACCCTTTTTTGGTGATTTTACTGAAGTAAAATTTTACTGTCTAGTGTTCCTAAGTGCTGTCTAGTGTTTCTAAGCTCTTGATGGCTGTGCTGTGCCTTACGGGGAAAATACATGTGTTAAATAAGCTTCATTCACGCTGATCGTTATAGTTAGAGATTATAGTGCAGTTGGTTATGAGTGCAATGTTAATAAGTCAACAATATATGTTAAATAAGTTATCTTTAAATAGAAGCACACATAAAATGAGTTTATATAGTGATTGAGATAGATAGATAGATAGATAGATAGATAGATAGATAGATAGATGGAAACGTTTTGACTAGAAAGCTAAATCTGTATTTTCCCCAGGAGCAAAAGTTCAATATTCACTAATTCCGTGTACATGATGACTTTATACAACATAACTACTACAAATAATGAGGATCAACTATATTTATTTGTTTGTTACATGACTCAAAGCAAAAATGAAAACTCAGTGAGGGCAGAAACTTTACCTATGCTGGAACAATGCCTAGAATATAGTACTTTGCCCACCAATGAATATCATTATTTTAATATTAATAAAGAAACATTTTTTACACCACACATTTTAATAACTGTATTTGAGAATAATCGATTTTCTTTGAAATCCTATGTTTTTTATTTTCTACATTTAAAATATTAAACATAAAACATTCTGAGAAGAGATTCATAAGCCTCCCTCGACTATCAAGTAGGTCCACGGCATAAAAAGAGTTTAAGAACGTTGGTCCAGCTTCAGGTCAAGGCCACATTCAGGTAACATGTCCAGGGCTGCAAAGCTACTTAGACAACAGAGCTGGTGCCCATACCCAAATCTGCCTGCTAGCATCACCACAAAGAGGACCTCCTCATTCTGAGGCTCCTCCACAAAGGCACTCCTCTCTCCATTTACTCGGACCTCTGAAGGTGCACTGGCAGACAGTTTCCAATAGATTCCATGAAGTGTATCAAGCACTGACCACATGCAGAATCTTCTTATAGAGTTGAAGGGCATTGCTCTTCCAATGTAATGTGAAAACTGTTATAGGCCAAAGATGAGAAAAGTACAAAAATTGAGAGTAAGGGTTGAAAATTTTTTATAGCGACTTAAATCTAACAATAAAATAATGAAAGCTTATATTTTGTATGTCCTTGTTTTATAAATTTCATTTTATTTTATAAAATCATCAGTCTGCAAAAGATTGGAAATTTACAAAAACAAAAACTAAACAAACAAACAAAAATGCCAGTCTTTCCTCCACACAGAGTTTGAGAAGCACCTTCATGGGGGAATACAATGGACAGAGTGAGGAAAGAGATAGAGATATGGCTGGGCCAATGCTCTGAAAAATATAAATAAAATGATGGATGCAGAAAGCAAAATGAGGGGCAAGCATTTGAGCTGTGTTTTGATCAATGGTTATAAATGGCGATGATGCCTTTCGGGTTGTTCCAGACAATGGACTCCTCAAGAGCTAAGGCAAAAGTGTGGAGTACAAGATGGATCAGAGAAGGTGGTCATCAGACACGATAGGCCAAATGCTCGTGTGTATCTGCAGTAAGTAGGAATATCATGGAAAAGCAACCCAGAAGGGCTAGGTGAATAAATCATGATGGCCTTAGGAACCTGTTGGGGATTTGGGGTCTTTTCAGTAGGCTGTGAAGAATTGTGGACCTATTTTGAGCAGGGAAGGAAATGATCACATCTGAGGGTTTTTTTTTTTTCAGGTGAGGCAACCCTTGGTTGACCTCCCAGATTACAAGGACCTTGTCAGCTTACAATCCCTTATGTTTTTACTTTTTATACCTACAGCACCTGGTCTTCCTAGGTGGTCTCCCATCCAAGTACTAACCAGGCTCGACCCTGCTTAGCTTCCAAGCTCAGATGGGATCAGGCTTGTTCAGGGTAGCCTTAGACATATCTGGATTTTAAACGGTAATGTTTGTTGAGCTAAACTAAATTTAAAAAATTCTCAGGCACTGCCTCTTCCACAGAAGAGACCCTCTCTCTTCTATCAGAATGTGCAAATATGCAGAGATTGATTTCCATGCCTGGATGAACATGCCAAAGGATGTGCATGAATGAAGAATGCTCTGGAAAATCAGTTTGTCTCTCCTTTCTTCTCTTTCCGCTCTCCTTTCCTCATTTTTCTCCCTTATTATCTATTACTTCACACTTCCAATTGTACTTTCTGTGAGGATGGAAATGGCCTATGTCTGCACTGATAGCTACTAGCCACATGTGGTCACCAAGCCCTTGAAATGTGGCTACTGTGAATGAGAAACTGAATTTTACATTTTATTTCATTTTAATTAATTTAAATTTAAATAGCTACATGTAACTATTGGGTCCATATTGAATAGTGCAGTGACTTTATTACAATGAAAACAAATAAGGAAAATATAAATGCCAAGAAGTCAAACAGGCTGTCATGGCATATTTTGTTAATGAGAGTAGTCAGAATAAAGTTAGAAATGAGTCCTTTTGCTTTTAATTTAAATATGTATGTTTTAACCTATTTGGATCCAGTGGGCCTTTTGTAAAGAGACCTGGGAGCCAGGAGCTTGGGATTCTCACCCGATTTTGATGTGTTATCTTAGGTCACTGCCAGGGGAAGGACAAGGACTAATGTCCATTGAGCATTAGCAAAGTCCCAGGCAAGAGGGGCGGGGGGCAGTCAGCATTTTTATAGATTAGCACATTTGGAAGTCACAGCAAATCTGTGAAATAGCATTTTTTATTTCAATGTTACAGATGAGAAAAAGGAGGATTACAGAGGTAAGCAATTTGTTCAAGTCACCCAAGTTGTGGGATGTATAGAAGGCATGTAGAAATTTAGAGCCACTTCTAAGGACAAAGCTCTTTCCACTGCACTCCTGTGCTGCCCTAAGCTCTTCCCATCACCAATGAGACAGGACAAGTGGTCCTCATGCTGCCTATGCTCTGACCAAAAGTTAAGAGGACACTGCCATGTTAACAAGGCAGTTACTGAGTGTAATCAAGGGAGGGAGGTGACATTTTCTGAGAATACAAACAGAGCACAGTGTTCTGAGGTAGTTCTGCATTTTCACTGATATCGAAAAGACTTAAAATTTTCCATTTAGAAATGCCTGAGGCCAGGCCTGCTTCGATCATGCAAAAACCAATATGAGTTTGGAAAGGTTATCACAGCCTTTCCAATTCCAGTCAACATTAAAAATGCAAATGTTTGCTATTCAAATATAGCTTTTGGCCACCAGTGATCAGGACAAGAGGTAAACCACATTGGGCAGCATCTCCCACCAAGGGCTCTCTTGGCTCAGGAGGAAGGAAGCAGAGGTTATGCTGAAAGTCTGTATCATACCAGACTGATGAAACCACATCCAACCCCATGCAGGTCTGGTCCTTAGAGGTTGTCCAGCTTCAATAACCAAATTAGACATCCTTTTCTTAGGGGCAGGGACCCTGTCATTTTTCTCTGTTTCCATCTTCGCAATACCTAGTCAGTGCCTGCTTCATGGTAAGAGCTCAAAGATATTTATAAAAAGATAAATTAATTCATTTATCCTACTTTTTTAGATGTCCTATCATGTCCCAGCACTGTGCTAGGCCGATAAATTGATACAGAAACATGCCATCTGGGGAAATCAACTCAAGTAATTTATCAACTAGGATAATAAGATGCAAATAAATGAAACTAACATAAAATATTACCAAGTTAACCTTACCGTAAGTATTAATTCTGGAGTCTGTCAACAAAAGGTGTTTGAAAATGCTCCCAGTGAAGAATGGTTGTGTGGTCAGACATCAGGATTCTGGATGATTTCAGAGTAACTGGGCAGTGAGATCAGCAATGGGAGCTTCTTGGAAGAGGTGACCAGAACCATTTCTGGGGTGGGCTCATGTGCTTGGTGGTCTCCTCCACTCAGGTTGCAGGCTCTGTGGGGGCTGGATTGTGTTTTATTCAGCTCTGCACCCCAGTACCTCACGTGGGGCCTGACACATAGTAGGAAACAACATATGCTAATAAATGAATGAATAAATGGATAAATGTTAGGAACTCATAAGCAATCAAACTGAGAAGAAGCATTTACTGAGCATTTTGTATGTAACAAACATTTTATACATTTCTTCTTAATTAATTACAACAGTCAGCATGCAGCCAGGAGACAGAAACCATATCGAGTTACTTGAGAGAATTTAATGCAAAGGATTGTTAAGTATGTATAAGATTGTTAACTAGGTAACTGAAAGAGTAAAATGAGAACTATAAGGTAGAATAGAGAGAGCAGCTGCAGAAAACAGTTACCACCTTAGTGATGAAGGATCACAGAGAAAAAAGTTGGAATTATGAAAATTTAGAGTCTTAGTGGAGGGACCCTTTGAGCTGAAATGCAGACAACTGCGCCAGTGCTGATGTTTTTGTTTGGATGTTATGAAGTTAATCTGTGTTGAAAAACTGCAAACTGGTTTCAGCTTTTGCTCTGGGGAGACATTGTTGCTGCCAGGATAAAAAGGCATTGTTGGAATAATGCTCATGGGTACTCAATGAACTGCTCTTCACCCTTCGAGAGCCAATGCAGATGTTGCCTTCTCTGAGAAGCCTTCTTGATCTCTTCCTTTACATAGAAAGCAAGTCTGTCTTCCCGCTCCAGCTCTGTGGCCCCCTCTACCATCCCCACTGTCAGAACTTAAGAGAAAGCCAGCTGGCAGAGGCTGTGATTTGCAGAGGCCCAGACCCATCATCACAGAGGGTTTTGGAGTTGAGACACCATAGAACCATAATTGGTGTAGGAATCTTCCCATTAGTGCTGTGATGCAGGCACTGCCATTATTCCCATTGTACAGATGAGAAAAACGAGTGCCTAGAGAAGTCATGGTGACTCGCTTAATAAGTTGATGTGGCTGTGCCCTGATTTGAAGCCAGGTTCAGCTGCTTTTAATGGCAATACTATACCAAGTTTCCTTTATATTTTTATGTTAAGAAGGTGACAGAGAATAGAACAGATGTGAAGTCCCAAGGTCGTTCAGTTGGTAGCTAGGGATGAAGTGGTGGAGTGGGGGATTTAGGCATCACCTGTAAGAGCAGGGAAGCAGGTGCAGGGCAGTCCTGACAAATGCCTCTCAATGTACCACTTTAATCTCTCATTTTACTGTCCTTTAATCAAAAATTAGCCACCCAACAAACTCACCTTCATCCTTCAAGACCCAGCTCAGGTGTCACCTCCCCTGAGAAGCTTTTTAGATCTCTCCAGAGCAAGCCACGTCGCCATGGTGTTCCCACAGGACTTGGTGCAGACATCTAGGTGGAATTTATGTCTCTATATGCCACACTAGATGTGGGCTCATTGAGGGCAAGGCTGGGTGTGTATAGACTCTATCTGGTGCCCAATACCTAGTGATACTTATAAAGGCTTGGTTCTTCCAGAAGTGCACCTCTGTGGAAGCACTGGCAAATTCAGGACCATATATTTTGATTCATTTGCTAACTTCCAGGAGTTCTCGCTCTAGTGTTGAAAATACACCAATCACCCCCACTACCCCACCCTGTTTTACCTCTTCATCTTTCACCTTTTTCAAACCATTCTTCTCACTTCAGTGAGATACAAACATAACCATATGAAGCCCCTGCAAAGACCTTCCAAAGGCTTCTCATTGCTTTTAGGATAAAGACTAATTCTTCAACACTGTCATCTACGTCATCTGACATCTGTCCCCTGCCCCTCTCCAATCTTGCTTGAGTCTCACTACTCCTCATCCTCTTTCTGCCTTTTCCCACACCGCCTTCCAGCTACTGAACCTCTTCAATTTCCCAAACTCACCAAGCTCTTTGCATCTTGGTATTTGCAGGTGGGTTTCCTCTACCCAGGACCCTCTTTCCTTGCTCCCTTTGCTCAAGTCACTCCGACTTATCTTTTAGATTTCAGCTGCTGAGTCACTTCCTCTGGACGGTTATTGGCAGGGTAACTTGATACTCACAGAGCAGCCTGATCCTGATCATGTCTCTTATCCATGATATTGTAATAGCCTGCATTCGCTCAAGACAGGGTGCTCCCTGGTATGCGGCAGGTGCTCTATAAAATAAATAAACAAACAAACAAATAAATAAATAAATAACAATTGAATTAATTAATTAAAAAACTTAAAAACAACAAAACCTAGGAGAGGTCTCTCCAAATGATTTTGGAAGCCACAGCCTATCTAGTGACTTGGTGACATTGACAAATAACTCTTTCCTAGTGTCAAAGAGCCTTGTCAAAACAGGACCTCTGAAAGGGGCTTTGGACCTGGAGTCAGATCAGGGTTGGAGCCTCAGTGATTTGGGGGGCAGCCTGTTCGTTCCTGTGTTCATTTCTCCATCTCTATAACACGTATTGTAAGGGAGGAAAACAAACTTTTCCTCTACTCTCCTAGGTTCTGCTGCTGAGGCCCAGGAAACTAAGCTGACAAAAGACAGATTAATAAGAGAAAAAACAGTTTATGAATACATGCAGCATGCATGTGCATGGGAGAAACTCAGTGATTAGTAACTCAAAGGGGTGGTTAAATTTTGAGGTTTTATAGCATCTTAATGAAGAATAGTAAATTTTCAGACCAGTAGTAAGACAAAAAAAAAGAGGTTTAAACTTTTGAGAACTGCAAATTGTGGGTAGGCAAATATATGGGGAAACTAATGGAAGATAGAAGTTATTTTAGTAAGGGATATTATGTAGATTCCTCTTGGTGCCATTTCTGGTCTGATGAGTCTAGAGTTGTCTCCTGCAATTAAGAGTCTAAGAGTTGTGTTCCTGGGTCCTCCTCTTATAAGAGAGGGAGATACTTTTATAGATGAAAATTTATGTTCTGCTTTTAAACAAATAGGGGGCAAGGACAAGAAGCTTTTTTAAAAGTATCTGCTGTTTCTCGATTGTCTTTAGTTCAAAATAATCCTTATGCCAAAGTGGCATATCTCTGGGTGGCATATTCTGATCTCCTATAGTCTAAAGAGTTCTGTCCTTCCCAACACATAGGATTGTGATGAGATGGCACATGTGGAAACTATGTGTAAACTGCAAAGTGCTGTACAAATGTCAGGCATAACCATTTCCATGATCATCATCTCCAAGAGACAATCCAGACCACAGCCTTGAAAGTTTTATTCGCAGCAGCCCAAACCCAGGACCTTAAGCCTTCCTCCTCCTCCCCCAGGGCCAAGCTGGGGCTTCTTATAAAGAAGACACATCAAAGCCCAGCTGAGGGTTTTTATAGTTCAACATTGTACAAGTTTTTTCCTGAGAGATAACGAGTCTGGAGGAAACGTGGGGAAGCTAATCTAAACTTCCTGCTTCCCAGCCCCCATCCCAGACTCTTTTAAGAGGAAGCCTGCAGGCTGTTCCTGACTTTCATTTGTGTCGTTCATGATCCCCCTGCTCACTGCTTCTCCTAGACACTTCTAATTAAAAAAAAAAAAAAAAAAAAAAAAAAAAGCCAGCGCAACGCTTTGTCCCAGGGCCCCCAGAGCTGTAAATCAAAGGATAGAGCTCATTAAACATTATCCAGCTGCAAGGATGGGGCATTCTAAAGAATTAAAATCTTCCGGAAGTCGACTCCTTAACAAAGCAAAGACATCCACGGAATAAACATTAATGCACCTACTGTATGGTATTTAACATGTTTTGTATCACTTAAATCTTACATTGACTATCCTCATTTTTATGGACAAGTAAATTTGGGTTCAGAAAGGTTTTGGATGGATGGATGAATGGACGGACGAATGGATGAGTGCATGGGTGAATAGATAAATGGAATGGTGGCTGGCTGGCTGGCTGAGTAGATAAATAAAGAAGCTTTTTGCCAGAGTCAAGAGAAAGCGTTTACATCTCCCAAAAAAGGCAGAACTGTCACATATGGTTTCACATTGAAGCTCTTCACAGAAAAAATCTGTGCCTATCACTGGGTCAGTGCAAGACAAGTTTATGCTCTAGCAAGGCTGTTCCCCAGACCTAAGATTATAGAGAGGATCTTTGTTTTTTTTTGTTGCAGTATTGCAGTCAGAAAAATCTGAGTCTTGGCTCCACCATTTATTTACTGTGTGACCACAGACAAGGCACTGAGCACCTCTGAGCTCAGTTTCCTCATTTATAAAATGGAGAACTACTTAACCTCATAGGGATGTGAGTTTTAAATGATGTTGCTTAAATATAAATATTTGTTAAATATTTATAACAAGTATCTGTCTTAAATATGTTTCTTTTCTTCTCTCTGTCTTCTAGACAATACAAAAATCATTGCAGAGATGAGTGCTGGGAATCTCTCTCGAAGGGGAATGTCTAGATGTGGCTGAGGTTCTTTGGAATTGAGAAAAGAGTAGCCTCTGCCCAGGTAGACAATGAAAAAATCAGTTTTCCCCTGCCATGAGGAAAGTTTTTTCTTCTGACTGGGAGAGAAACAGGAAGAGAGAAGTGTGTTGGGGCAGAAGGAGATGGGGGACAGAAAGGGATGGGTTAAAGGGATGGGTAAAAGACCCAAAGTAGCTGGGAGGCAGATTTCTTTTCTTGACTCACCCTAAAAGAGAATGCAGAAAAATTTTTTCCCTTAGATTACTTCAGAATGGGAGTGTGTATGTGTGTGTGTGAGTGTGTGTGTGTAAAGAGGAAAGAGTGTGGGTATGTGCATGTGTTTGTGTGTAGAAAGTGTAGAAAGGGGATGTGGATGTGTGGAAGGGTATGAGGAGGGGAGCAGGCACAGAGTGGGCAAACATGGGTAGGTATATGAGGAAGGGAGTGTGTAGGGAGCAAAGTGTAGGGCATTGTGGAGTGGGGTGTGGGTATGTGTAGTCACACTGAGGGGATCGGCCTCAGTAAATGAATAAAATCAAGTATGTCTAAGCACTGTTAATAAGCTCTTCTTCACAGAAAATTTATAAGTAACTTTATTTTCCATTATTCATTCATTCATTTTTCATCATCAACACTGACCTACAGTGAAAAAACAAAAAAAAATTAAAATCCCTGAAGAACTTAGAATCTTATTGGAGAAGGTAAGACACAGAAGAGTTTAAATAACAATAATGAATATATCTGCCACATGTCAGGCACTGTTCTGAACCCTTTCTGTGTGTATTATATGATTAACTGCTCAACAAGCTTACATGATAGGTTCTATTATGACTCCGGTTAACATGAAAAAACTGAGACTTGGAGTAAGATCACACAGCTTGTGAATGGAACTGGGATTCCAATGCATGCAGCCCAGCTCCTGAAAATGTGTTCTTAAGTATCAATTGTATACCATCTGTTCCCGGCTAACCTGCAAGGGTCAGGCTTACATCCCTTACGAAGTACTGGCTGCCAGGGACCCATTGTTCTAGGTTTCCTGCTGTACCCAGTCTCTTCCCCTATCCTTCTCCCTACATCTCCTACCTTGTTTCTACTTCTCATGTCGCACCAGGACTAGGCAGAGACGGGTACAGAGAAGAGGCCAGCTTCCCCATCAGTACTGGTGCCATGGTGTTCATCATCCCGAAGGCTTCCTTCCTGCTGATCCCGTCCGAGGCAATGCCACAACAGCCCCTGCAGTGGGCGTGCTGGGCCTCGGAATCGCGGAGGGATTTGACCTTAGTCCTCGGGGTCATGATAACATCTCCATTTGTAGAGCTCTTGCCAGGGACCAGAACAGGCTCAGGTGCTTTAGGTACGTTATCTCTTTCAGTTAAATCCCCATGATAGGCCCTTAAGGCAAGGACTATAGCCCCCATGTTTAGGGCTCAGAGATGCCAAATGGCCAGTTGGAATGGTGGTATTGAGAGTACAGGCTGTCTGAGCAAAACCCTGGCTCCAGGTCACGTCATGCGGGTTGGTCTTTCCCTCTTCATGCCTGGTTCCAAGTAGAGTGAAAAGTTGGTCCTGATTCTTTCTGCTGCCAGGTTGGAGACATCGAGCGGGTGGTGCACCATCCTAGGCCACCTCCACCACCGAGGGTCAGACTCATGGGTAGGCCAAGTCTATCAGTCTGAGAGAGCAAGGAGGTTCTCCCTCACTTCAGGAGCTCCCACACTCTTCAGCCTGAGTCCTAGGGAAAGCGGATTGTGCACTGCACAAACTGAAAGAGCAGATTCATTCAAGCCTCCCCAAGCCATATCAACAGAGGCAACTCTAGGGCTGCAGCGTGTGTGTGTGTGTGTGTGTGTGTGTGTGTGTGTGTGTGTGTGTGTATGTGTTTGAGGGGAGGGGGACACAGCGACAGCTACAAAAATGCAAATGCCTGAGGTGGTAGGGCCAGCATTATGTGTGGCAAGAGCAGAAGAGGACAGCACACAGAGATCCGCAGTAGACCAAACTTATTGCTAACACTGAAGTTACTATTTGGGAGCACCCAGAGACAGACAGATGTTTTGGTTTGGGAAACAGTTTAAAGGCAAGCGGGTTATGTTGATAGTGAACACTGGAGTGACAGCATGTTTACCTGACGGTATCATTCCTAGCAGTTAAAACCCTTATTTATAAAGGCTCCAAAAAGCTGTGTTTCTGCTTCAGAGCCAGTGGAGGTTTTAGTAGTACAAATGTCGGCCATTGTTCTTTCTAAAAGGAACAATTCAATGAACAGTCCTAGCAGAAAGGAAGAGGACACATTCCTCAGCTGTGTTTTGTCCCACTCCTGGTTGTCCAGCAATGCAGAGAAAGTCATCTGAGCCAGCTCAGCCCAGTCAGCAACCTATGACCTACAGCCCAGCACAAAAAGGGAGCTGGGCCATTCAGATTTTCACCTGAAGAATTTGAACCAAGAAATGCTGAGACACGCAGGCAGTTAGCAGCAGGGACAGAGGCCATGGAAGTGCATTGGAAGGTTCTCCACAGAGGACTCAAAACTTCAAGGCCATGTGAGGAAGGGAGACTCAAAATAAGCAGAGAACTGGTTAGAAGGTGTGCGGGTAGATGTGAGACTCTGGAACTGACTGTGAGAAAGGCAGTATCATCAATGGAAACCACGCAGTCCATGACCCTCAGAAGCACCCAGGGCACCTTTGGTCCTTGCTCCAGCCCCAAACCCACCTTGCTCTCTTTCTCCTAAGGTAATGAAAACAGAGGGCTCTCTGTTTCTTGAAACCAGAAAACCAGCGTGTCTGACAGAACAGGAGGTGTCCTCCGTGCAGGATGGTTGGGAAGGTTGTGGGATGTAGGAGATGCAATCTTCAGTCCATGGTGGCTTTGCAGGTTATGACAAGGACATAGAAAAACTATGTGAACAAGGCAGAGAGTCTGGAAATGGTCATCAGCTGGGACAATACAAGAAAAATTTGACTTTGAAGTCCTTCACACATCTAAACTATACCTCAGGAAGGCAGGACAACTGTAGAGTGGCTACTTACCCAAGCTCAGAAACTAGACTGCCTTGAATTCCAACTTCGCTTTCTAACTGTGGGAAATCAAGGGGAAGGGAAATGTACTCTTCTAAGTCTGTTCCCACATCTCTAAGATAGAGGTAGAACCTCTTCCCTCAGATTGTTGGGGATGTTATTGGGGTGGGGGAAGGGATGCCTGGAAAACAAGATAGAGCTGGTCTTTGGTAAATCCTATTCTTTAGCTGCTGTTATTAGGTATATCAACTTCTTCATGGAGTGCAAGAGGTAGAATTATAGGTTGAAAAATCTTCCCGTAGAATTTTCTACCTGCAATGCCCAGGATGGGCCTGTTGTGGCAGGAGTACACCTCTTCTCTTTGTCACTTTCAGGGACTCTGTGAAGAAGGAAGCCTTCAGAGTCCCCCTGGCCACAGACAGACCTTACTTAGCCAAGTTTATTAATAATTAATGTCTGTTTCTGTCTGAAAATAGCCCTAGAAAATTATTTTAAATGAGCTTCCAGGTGGGTGGTGATATTGCTTTTTATTGTCTTCCTCTCAGGAGACTTTAAGAACTTTCAAGTTTTCCTGTTTCATTTATAGCCAAACAGTCATAACAGGAAGATCCATTGCTCTGCGTAACTTCCTGAGTCAAGGCTGCCCAGGCTCTCTGGTGGGGGGCGGGGGGCGGTGGTCTCACAGTGAAGTGCCACACCACCTTCCACCCACCCCCTATCCTCTTTATAGTGTCCTTGAGAGAAGTCATCTTCCAGTCGTAGGGGTCTGCTGGCTCCAACAGGAGGGGTCTGTCTTGGGGAGAGGTCCTGGACTTGTGGGGCAAGGACCTTGACATAGAACAAGGTCCCAACTGCCTGCCTAATATGAGCTTTTGTCTGTTCTGAATGCTTTAAGAGGGTGTCTGTCTACAACAAGTGCCTTGTTACAAGTCCCTTCTCCAACCTCAAATCCCACGCACTGCCGCCCCCACCATTCTTTCCCTCCTTGCATTTCTTACTCATTCTCTTTCCTACCCTTTTTAGCCATTACACCCTCAGGAACTCTCCATCTGTTGAGAACACTCTCTCTTTCCCCCAAGACACTCACGGAAGGCTCTCATCACCTCCTGTCTTAACAGAAATCTTCACTTCCTCTTCAGCCCTTCAGGAAAAAAGTTGCTCACTCTCTTAGACTCATACCCTATACCACTGAAATAGAAATGACTGAATTGTTTTGGCTCTCTGTTGTCACTTCCACACCACTACTTGTTCACACATATTTTTCTTTGAGCCTCATGCTATCCAGTCGCTCTCTCCTTAACACTGAAAATCATCCAATGCTCATTCATTGAATCCTTCATGGCCTGGCTCTCAGTCTTCCTCTCTAACTCAAGTCCTGTGTCACTCTAAAATATTTCAGTGCCTAGGCAGACAACTGATTGGACCGTTACTTCTTGGATCTCCTTAACTCTAAGGAACTTCACTCCACACTACTTTCAGCCACCACTCCCAGACCCCATTCTGGATCTTATTGTGACCCAGGACTGGGTCACCTAGATTCTGTTAACTTTCTTTATGGTTACATTCTCCCATCTTTTGGCTATCTCATTATCTCATACCCATGACACCTGCACTTTGACCTCCAAAAGACTCCAGCCCTTTGGTCCTACCATTTCCCTCAGTCTTCTAGTTCTTCCAGCTGAAAATCCAGACCCTGTAGGTAATCATGTGAACTATACTTGCACTGCCATTTCCATCAAGCTGCTATCCTCCTCCACGAATTTGTTATTTTTTTTTCAGTCTCAGTGTAGACTATTCAAGTCCAGCTCCTGAACCTGTGCCCTGCACCTCCCCTGCTGACTCCTCTATTGTAACCTTTCTTCTCTGCTTCAACCGTCCCACTCCTCTGATATTTTCCTCTTGTCCTATAAATCTGTCTAGTCTCCTCTGTCTGACATGAACTCTCCTAAGCTACCTTCTATCATCCTGTCTATAGTTTACTCATGTGTCATCTCCTTCCTCACCTCTTATATGTTCCCCAAACCACTGCATTCTGGCCTCTGTCCTGACCACTCCATGGAAACTACGTTCTCTAAAGTTGTGTAACATGTACTATTACTGTACTGTATATGTACTAAATTACAAATTATCCCCCAAACTTAATGGTATTAAACAACCATTTTTTATACACTTGTGCATTCTGAGAACCAGGAAGTCAGGTTAGTCACATAGTAGAGCTTGTCACTGCTCCATGATGTCTGCTGACTGGAGACCTGTACATTGTCTACGTGGTTTGGCTTCCTCACAGCATGGTGGCCTCAGGGTAGTTTAGTGTTTCACATGCCATGCTCTAGTATTTTAGGAAACAAAGTAGAAGAGGCATGGCCTTATATGACTCAGAAATCATGATTTTATAGCTTCAGAAGTCCTATAGCACCACTCCTACCATAGTTCATTTGCCAAAGTGGTCACAAGCCTATTCATAATCAAGGATGATTAAAAGGACCTCATTTCTCAATGGGACAGCGGTGAGGTCATGTTGCAGAAGAGTATGTGGCATAAAATATATAGTTGCAGTCATCTTTGAAAAATACAATCTACCACGGTCTTCAACTGTTTTCTAATTATTGAATCAAACAAATATTTGCCAGCTAATATCTTGATTTCTGCCGTATTTGTTACTGTTGACCATTCTCTGCTTTGTGAAACTGTCTACATCCAACCATCTGGATTACCATACTCTTCCAATTTTAGGCAGTTCTCTGTCCATTTTCCACCCTTCATGTGTACCTCTTCCTTCTTCTGAGTAAGAAAGTTCCTTAAGGGTCTATTCTCAGCCCACAGCTTATCTCACTCTGGTTTCTCTCCCATGACTTCAATTACCATCTATGTGTTACTAACTCCCAAATCTATCCCACCAAAGAACATTGGTATCCCACAGAATTTCCTTGTGCAACCTTATAGTTGCTCTTCTCTTTTCAAAGATACTCACTATCTTGATTTCTATCATCATGGAGTAGTTTTTCCTGTGTTTGAAATTTATTTAACCATAGAGTCTATACTCTGTACTTAATACTAATCATGTATTTTTTTTTTTTTGGTGAGAATCATCCATGTTGTTTCCTGTAGCAGTAGTTAGTTCATTTTCACTGCTGTATAGTATTCCATTGTATGACTAAACCACTGTTTATCCATTCTACACTGAGCGTAAAATTAATTTTTTTTCAGTTTGGAGAAATTGCAAATAGCACTACTATAACAATTCATGATTATGTCCTATGGTATACATATGCACACATTTTTATTGGATCTATGCCTAGGAGTAGAATTACTGGGTCATGAGCATACATATATTCAGCTTCAGTAGATAGCGACAATTTTCTAAAATGGTTGTACCAATTTATACTCCAGAAGCAATGTTTATGAGTTCCATTTGCTCTACATTTTTGCTAACACTTGGTTTATTAACTTATTTATTATAAGCTGTTTTGAAGAGTGTGCAGGATATCTTACTGAGGTTAAATTGCATTTCTTTAATAACTAATAATATTGAGAACTTTTTCATATGCTTGACTCTTTAAATATCTTCTTTTGTAGAGTATTTAAACTTCTGCTCATTTCTCTATTGGATATTTTTTCTTACTGCTTTACAGAAATTCTTCATACATTGTATTACTTTCCTAGGGAAGCCATAACAAAGCACCACAAATTAGGTAGCTTAAACAACAGAAACATATTGCCTCACATTTCTGGAGGGAAGAAGTATGAGATGGTGGTATAATCAAAGTTGATACTTTCTGAAGGACATGAGAGAAAGTCTGTCCCCTGCTTCTCTCCTAGATTCAAGTAGCTTGTTGGCAGTCGTTGGTATTCCTTAGTTTGTAGATCTCTGTCTTTACCTTTACATGGCATTCTCTCTGTGTACATGTCTCCTTATTAAAATTCCTCCTTTTATAAGGACACCAGTCTTATTGAATTGGGGCCCGCCTTGCTCCAGAATGACTTCATCTCAACTAATTACATCTGCAATGACCTCATTTTTAAATAAGGTCATATTCTAAGGTATTAGGTGTTAGGACTTCAACATATGAATTGGGGCGGGGGGTGAGGCAGAATTCAACCAATAACATAGATGTTTTGAAAACATCTTCTCCCAGTCTGTGATTTACTGTTACACTCTTAATGGTACTGTAGTAGATAAAATTTTTTTCACCTCCCCATTGAGAGTTGGTGTTAATTATTCTCTCTGCTTGAATCTAGGCTTGCCCCAACACTGCTTAACCAATAAAACACGTTAAAAGTGATGCTGTACCAGTTCCAGGCCTAGTCTTCCCTCTATCTAACCAACCATGTGAAAGAGCCATCTTGAATGTTCTGACCCAAGTAACGTTTAGATGACTCAACTCCAACCAGCATCATGTGGAACAGCAGATTGGCCCAGCTGAGCCCAGTCAACTCACAGTCATAAAAGGGAGCAAAATGGTTATTGTTTATGTCAATAAGTTTTAATGAATGGAAGTTCTTAATTTTAATCTCTTCCAAATTTATCATTGTTTCCTTTATGGTTAGTGCTTTTGGTGTCTTGTTTAAGAAATATTTGTTTCCTTCTAGGACACGAATGCTCTCCTATGTTATATTCTAGAAGTCTATTGATTATCTCACATTTTAATCTACATTATCTAAATGATTTCTGTGTGTGATATAATGTAGTAGGGGTATATATTTTTTAACTTAATAATAATAACTCTTTTGAATTTAGAATTGTGTGGCATAAAACACCAAGATTGTAGTACTTTAGCATCAGAAATAAGAAAAAAAAGCCTTAAAACCTCCATAATTATTTTACCTATTTGCTATGCCATCACTCCCAACAGGTCTCAAAACAATGTAGATTTAGTTACTTATTCATCCATAAAACATTTATTGAGAGCCAGGATTTACATTTTTATGGGCTAGATGCTGAACTAGGTGATAAAATACATCAAATGAGGTATGACCTATCTTCATATAATCACAATCTTGTGGGAGAAATGGTCAATAACACATAATTTAAATTGTGCTGAGTATTATGAAAGAAAACCAGAGATGTGATGGGAGTGGAGACCAGGAACTCCTTACTTAGTTTAGAGTTAGGGTGCATCAGAGAGACTTCTTGCAGAAGTGATGTTTAAGCTGAAACTCATGGAATGAGTTTTAATTATCTAGACGAAAATTCCAGACAGAGGAATACACGGCATGTGCAGAGAACTCTAGGCAGGGAGGTACTCAGTGTGTTAGAGGAGTTTTGTGAGGCCAGAAGTATAAAGGGAGATAAACCTAGAAGAATAGGTTGTGGATATTAAGGGCCCGGAAGGCACATATGAATACATAAATGTACAGCTGATCCTCATAATGTGTTTACAAATTCACTTGCAAACATTTATTTGTAACTCCCAAATCAATATTCACAGTAAGTTAGCAGTCATTCACAGACATGTGCAGCGTAGTGAAAATTTTGAGTCACCTGATATGCACATTCCCAGCTGAGGTTGAAGGAACAAGGTGACCCTCTGCATTCTTGTTTCAGCTCTCATGCTGTGAATAAGTGTCCTTTTTGCAGCCTATTTAGTGATACTGTTTTGCTTTTTTTTTCTTTTTGTAGGTAATTTCACAATTTAAAATAGCCCCAAGACAGAGTGCTGAAGTGCTACCTAGTGTTCCTAAGTACGAGAAAGCTGTTACGTGCCTTATGGATAAAATATGTGTGTTAGGTAACATTTGCTCAGGTGTGAGTTATAGGGCTGTTGGCCATTAGTACAATGTTAACGAATAAACAATATATATTAAATATAAATAAATAAATATATAATGTGCGTGTGTGTGTGTGTGTGTGTGTGTAATCTGTAAACAAGAACATAAAACAAGGTTATATATTAATTGTTGATGAAAAAGTGCCCAGAGGCTTGTAGGAACCCTACATTTCCCCCAGGGAACAATGGTTCAATATTAGCTATTTCGGTGTTTGTGACCACTTTATAGAACTACTATGAATAATGAGAATAGACTATCTACACACACATTCCACCACCACCACCACCACCACCACACTCTCCCACCCCAGAGCTAGTTGTTAAACATTACCAACAACCATTGACTAAGGCAGACCCTGCAGGAGCTTACCACACTGTGGGGGTGTCAGCTAACCACAGTGCTTACAACTAGACAGTCCTTTCTTGAAGCAAGAGCTGAGTGACACAACTCTATGTGGCCACAATTTTCAGGGCCTCAGTTAGAGAACATTTAGTCTTTGGAGTAACTAAGACCCAAGTTTGAATCTCATCTCCCCCATTTACTAGCTGTGAGTCCTCAGGCAAGTGACACTATAACTTCATCATCCTTGGTAGGATAATGTGAGGCCCAATGAGATCATGTATGTAAAATGCTCAGTTCATTTCAGGCACATACATGGTAGATGGTGAATACTTATCCATCCTCCTAAAATCCACCCCAGACTCCAGCAGAGAGTTGGGGAAAGGAAGCACTCCCTTCTCTGCCTGTGGCTCAGAACTCTGTAACTTCATGCTAGAGCAGTGTTGTGCCTAGTCATTCTAACTAAACTTTTCAGGCTCACTCTGTCTGAGAGGCTCAGGCTGGACCTGCAGTGGATATGCCCAAACCTGAGAAGACCTGCTGCTGCAAAAGTCACCTCTTCTCATGACCACACAAGGAGTCTACTTTCCAGTCTAATTCTTGCTACTTTTCTGTAATGACAGGAAAAATAGGCAATGCTCTAGCCGGTGTCTCTGTGTCTGCAGCTTTGGGTTTTTGTTTGTTTGTTTTTGTTTTTGTTTTTGTTTTTGTTTTTTTTGCGGGCCTCGTAGGGGGGAGAGGGCTGAGAATGGTTATATTTGCTTAGTCTATTCTTCCTCTTGTTTCATGATTCCCTACTCTGGGATTCAGAAGCCCTGATTGCCCCAGTTCCAGCCTTGTTTCCTCTGACTCAGCTTTACCCTCAAGACACAGCTTCATCTCTGAGTCATCAGACCAAGCTTTCGAGGACAGCAGTCTGGCACTCCTGCTTTATATTCTCAAGGAAGGTGCCATGTTTCCAGACCTTAGTTCCATCCTATGCCTAACTTGGCTCACAACACCTAGAAAGCACAAAACAAAGTCTTAATGAGATCAGAGAACACAGAGAAAAAGGCTCCAGGACCAGAAGTCAAAATGCCTGGTTTTGGTTCTAGCTTCAATTAGTTTGGACTAGTCTTGGAACCCTCCTGAACTGGGGTTTCCTCTTCTAGAAAACAGAAATAGTCTTCTATGCCAGGTCCATGCCTCAGGAGTTTTGGGAGGTCCAAATCTCTCCTAATCTCCAGGGCACAGGCTCCTGTTCCATGGACTGGACCTGTTCATAAACTCATTCATTTAGCTTGAACAATGTTGAACAAGATAGTAAGTATTTATCATTTTTAAAGTGAGTTACCAACAAATTTAGAAACTTCACTTAAATATATGGATTTAAGGGTTCTCTTAAAAAACGGGAAGATTTGGCCATATTAACACCTTGCCCTGAATGGCAAAAATTGAGTGTAGTTGAGTAGCAAGCAGCAGCTTCTCACTTGGGCAGGAGCCTAGAGCTGCCCAAGATCACCACAGTCCCCACCGCTCTCTATTGTGTCCCAATACTGGGGCCAGGCCTCTGTTGCCATGTATTATTACTGTGGGGCTATTGATTTGCTCTCAGAGGAGCTCTAGTGGGAGGGAAATCATTATGATAACTATGTTTCCATCAAAATGGTAAAATGAAATTCTCAAAAGTGTCTCTTGCCTCAAATTCTCTCCTCCTAGAGGAAATAATTTATATATATATATATATATATATATATATATATATATATATATAAATGAAATATTCACTCCGTGCCAATGAGCCCATTGGAAGGCATGTATGGTGGGTCAGAGCTAGGATCTGGAGTCCCACAGGCTTCTCTGCGTTCTACCCTTTCCACACCCATATGTCCCCTGTAAAATGGGGTAGTACCACCTCTTTTCTACTACGTTTATTGTGCACAATGTCTGGCACTTAGTGAGCTGATATTTAAAGTTAGTTACTGCAATGCAAATCTTTTGAACTGATAGAAAGAGTTTTGGAAGGTGGGAGTGTGAAGTGTAAGATTTAGGATTCCTGAGTGGGGCTAATGCCATGACTGGGAAGGAAAAAAGCACATAGAAAAACACATGACTTAAGAGAGAGAGAGAAATTTGTCTACATGCATCCCCACCCTCACTCTTCCACCTCCTCAGTGGGAAAATCCTGCTGGCGACATTTATAACCCCACTGCATTCGATTCCGTTACCAAGGCTGGATTCTAGTCCTGGCTTGGGCAAGTCATCTTGTGTGATGGCGTCTCTCCATCTATAAGGTAAGGATAGAAATGCCCCCATTAACTGTTGTGGGCAAATATGACTTGAGATAAATATATATGAAAGCACTTTAGAAATGTGAAAGGCGCTATACATAGGAGTTTTCGGGTCTTTTTTCAAAAAGTTTTCTTCTAAACTCTGTCCAAGGGCTTTTTGAGTTTATCAAAGCTAAGACCCTCCCCCTGGTTTTCGCAGAGCTGCCCCTTCCTACACACCCAAAGCCCGCGCCGCGTCAGGGTTTTTCCCCCCACTGGCGAAGGCGGCGACTCGGATGGTGTTGGCAGCCCGCAACCAAGGACGAAGCTTCGGCGGGCGGCGCCTGGCCAGCCCCGCAGCAGCCGCGGTGGGTGTGCCCCGCAGGGTGTGCGCCCCAGGCCCAGGCCGAACCCGCCAGCGAGAGGGCGCCTGAGACTGTGCGCGCCCCGGATGCCGACTGTGCGCCAGCCGGGGGGTGCGCACTCGGGACGGGGATTGTGCACCCGTAGGCTGCGTGTGCCCTGAAGCCGGACTGTGCGCCGACCCCTGGAACAGCCGGCTGCCTCCCGCCGCACTCCTGTGGCTCGCCAAGGTAAGGCACCCCGCGACCCCAGCCCGCGCAGTGCGTCGGTGGGGCGCGCCAGCACCTAGACCCGCGCGACCCGGGTCTTAGCTCCGGCGCTCGGCCAGGCTCCTTCGCTTCTGCCGCCCGCCTCTCCCCTCTCCCCGCGCCGCGGGTCCCCAGCTCCCCTGAAGGAAAAGGCTGCGGCAGCCTGGGCAGACCTGGCGTCCCAGCCAGCGGTCCGCGACAGCGCGGGGCGGGGGGCTGCCCAGAGCGGGCGCCGCTCCCTTTCTGCCCGGACCGGCTCTTGGCGCCCCAATGCTGACTAGAGAGACCGGTGCCGGAGGGGGCGGGGGAGAGGGCGGACGCCTTGTCCTTGCGACTCGGGGAGGTGCAGCCCCCACCCAGCGCTTCCGAGCCGGGCGCTGCGGTCTGGGATGCAGAGTGCACCCTTTCGCGGGATCCCAGGACTGCCTGGGATGGAGCTCTTCGTCTGTTGTCTTTCGCAAAAGAGGGCCCCAGTTCCTACACTGGTACCCCTCGGCCTCTGGCTGAACTTTCCGGTGCTCGCGTCAGGCTACAACTTTGGGTGAGGCAGTCGGGCCCTTTGAGGGGTCAGATGCGCTGGCGGCCAAGGGAGCTTTGGCAAGCCTGTACACCACTTGGTGAGATTCCTTCCCTCTCATCCCTCCCTAAGGTCAAACATTTGACCCCATGTACTTTGTCCCTGCAGAGTGGCCAGATACTTAGCATAGGAGCTAGAAAGTGGAGCCCCTGACCTCTACACCAGGTCTGAATCTGCATTTGCCCTGGGGCATCGCTAGAAACCAAGTGGTTTTAGTTCCCAAGTGCCCTTGGGTGCTGGCCTGGAGGGAGAGGAGGAGATTCTCCCCTTTCTACGGATGACCTCCTGAAGCTTGGGCAAAATGTTTTCTTAACCAAACAGGGTCAGGGGAAGGTCGGATTGCAGCCAGTGACCAGGTTGAAGCTTAGGGATAAAGCCTCTTGAATTAAATACAGTTCCCAAGGACCTTCCTGGGTAAACCAAATGCAGGTTCCTTAGAGTCTTTTGAGACATGACACAGGAGAACACAGAGCTACACTTCGGATAGAAGCAGAGTCCACTTTGATACTGCCTTTTCAAGTCCAGCCCTCCTGCCCTTGTACAAAACTCCTTATCACTGGACTTATAATGTGACTTATGGGAAATGTTAAAGGGCAATGAGAACAGGGAATGGTTCAGGGTCCACACCAGATTTCGTTTAATCAATAAATACTTGCTCTGCAGCAGGCACCGACAAGGTAGTGAGATGCAGAAATGAAAAAGACTGGCAGTGTCTGGTCTCATGGAGCTTGCAGTCCAGTGGCCAAGACCTACTTGAATCAAATCACTTAAATAAATATAGAAGTATGAACAGGTCCTGAATTCTTTGAAAGGGAAGAATAAGGTGCTATGAGAATCTGTGATAGGTACAGTAGCTTCCTAGTTAGGATGATAGGAGGTAAGTGGTTGAAGAGTGTAGAAAGAGCTTTCTAAGCAGAAGGAATAGCATGTGAGAGGGCCCTGAGGTAGCAAGGTCCATTAGAGGGACTGAAAGACTGTTTACAAGTGATGAGCAGGGATCTAACCAAATGGGCATGCCCCTTACATGCATCTCATCACTGGGGACGATCAGTACCTTCCTTTCTCAGACATAATAATAGGCAGTTAGAGTCCCCCTGGCTGAGAGAGGAGGGAGAGACTGACAGAAAGGGGCTGGACTCACTCTCCATGCATGCACTTACTACCAGCACCTTGATCAAACAGTCCATGCCCACTGAGGGTGCAAGAAAGCATCAGTTCTTTCCTCCAATTGTTACCTATAGCTAATTGCTCACAACTGACCCAGGCCTCTGCCCAACATTTATGAAGGTTCATGCTGGGAGTAGTAGCTCACCTTAGACTTTTGAAATGAGAATAAACTCATCGCCTGCAATGTAAAATTCCTTGCTTGGTATTTCCTTTCTAATCTGGGCCTTGACTACCTTTCCAGCTTTATTTCTACCACTTCCCCCACTCTCTTTTCTCCTCAATGTGCACCAGCTGTGTTCTACTCACAGTGGTACTCTAAGCAGTTCCTGGAACACACACTGCCTTTGCACATGCTGCCCTCCCTTTGTCTAAAATACTCTTCCTACTTATTCATCCAGTGAATGTATACTCAGCTTTCAGCTTCAACATTCACCTTAAGGTTTCCTTATCCCAGCCGCACCCCAGCCAAGGCCTTTCTTGACTAGAGTCAAATGTACTTTCTCTTTGTTTCTGAAGCATCCTGAACATGCTTCTGTCACAGTGAGCATCAACTGCACTGTGAGTCTTAAAGTGGAACTCTCCTCTCAGACCTGTGTCCCAAGTACATAGCATAGAGAAGGACCCATAGAAGGGACTCAATAAATATTTATTGGCTGAAAGCTATCTAGTCTAGTATCCCTTATCTATTTTATGGGAGCGAGGAGTGTTAGAGATATCTTAAGAGATTTTGATGAAAATTATGGATACTCTTCTTCAAATATGTGTGTATGCATATAGTATCACATGATTCTCAGCTCTTCTCTCCCCTATTGATTTTATTTCCTGAACTTTGGACTTTAATTTTACAGGAAATAGGCCCGCTGGGGTGCAATGACTACCTAAGCATCTGCGGCTGGTTAAGAGCATAAACACCTGCCCCCACCACCACACACATCACCCCCAGCTTCTGACAACCAGTCCAGGGCTCCTTCCAGCTTTCTCTGCTCTGTTAACCAAGTAGCCTCCTTTTGTCCCTGGTACTTGTGAAGGCTACTGCTCATGGCTGGAAGATGAATGTCTTGGTTTTGCTTCAGTTCAGTAGCAGCCTAAGGTATGACAGGGAGAAAAATCTTATTATGGGCAGAGTTGACAATTAGGAAGACAGATGAGCCATCTTCCTGGCCCATTCGCTGCCCCTTGCATGTAATGTTATACATCTGTTTTAGTTGGAGGAGAGTCACATGTGCTTCACAGTTATCTTCTAGGCCCTGGTTTGAGCCATGTGGGTCAGGTTTGGAAATGCTCTGGACAGAACCATTGCGATCAGAGGACTGGCTCTTGGTCTTGTCAAGGCTTCTTGCCCATAGAGCAGGCTGTGGGGAATGAATGGAGAGAATGGGGTTCTTGCTTATTGACACTGGAGCTCTTTCTTGCCTGTCTCCTTTCTCCTTTTTCAACAAGACACCTACTTCAGGCTACTGTGCCAAGCAGTGCCTTCTTATTTGCAGATCAGGATCTTCATTAATTCTGTAATTCACTCATTTGTCAAAACGAAAGTTCATAGCAAGTGAGCCAGTGATAAGTGGTTTTGCTCTGCAGGGGGCAGGGGGTAAATTTTACTTCTAATTCAGCCCATACCTTTGAGAGGTGTGGTAGGAAACACAGGACTTCTTATGGCTAAGAGTATCCTCAGTTTTGAAATACTGATCTCATGCAAGTATGTCATCTCTGGCGGTGGCGAGGGGAACTAAATGTTATTAACTGTAAAATGGGTTTGATAACAATTTTTTTTCTTGCCTATCTCTGGCCAGGGTGCAGGTACAGTTATCACATTTCAGATGGCAGATCCACTCACTTCTGTATATGACACAAGAGCAGTTCAATATTGTAATAGGATACACATGTGTCATGCCCCGACACATTTAATCCTCACAATAATCTTAGAGATAGTTACAATCATAATCTCTGATGTATAGATGTGGAAAGTGAGGCTCAGAGAGGTTAAATACTTTGCCCAGAGATACAGAACTAATAAGTGATAGAACTGGGATTTACTAAGCTCTCTGTCCCTAGAGACCAGACTGCTAACCACTTTGTGCTAGTAGAGTAGTAGAATAGGTAGGAAGAGACGTGGGCTTAGAGCCAGGGTGTTCAGGGATCAGAGCCTAGATCTGTTGCTACCTAGCTGATGTACAGCCTCATCCCTAACCTCTCTGTGCCTCGGAATGCTAATCTCCCAGTCTCAGAGTTTGGTCTAAGAAGCTTCTAATAAATGTCTTTCTGTGAACAGTTTCCAGTGTATGTGGATAATATTTCAAAGTAGGATTAAAGGAAAGAAAAGGGGCCCTCTGGCTAAAAATAGGTGTGTTGCAGTTTCCAGTATAAAATAAATGCTACCCCAACTTTCAAGTAGATGGTTAATGTGATATGCAGGCAGTTATAGATTGGTGGTGTCTGAAGAAGCTGGCTGACCGTTCCTTCGTCAAGAGAAAGAAGTCTGTTTTCAAAAGAACGCCTCACTGTCTCGCCGGAGCTTTGGGGCCTGCACCGTCCCTTCACATAGCTTTTTGGGAAAAACACAAATCCCAATCCTATCCCTCTTCTCATTTTATTCCCCAAAAGTAAATAACACTTATTGGCTGGATATATATCTTTTTAAATGTGTCTGTGGCTTTTTCTCCTTTGTGTGGAAGAACCTTTTGTGTCTGCAGTTTCTTTTGGTATGTCTGGTGTGTGGCTCTGACGTCAAGGGACAAGGGGACAGACATTGAAGAGAATTTGCTCCATGCAAAGACAGAAGAGCAGAATTGGGTGCTGATTTATCTCCACAGCCTGGTTTCTGCCTAGAAGCCAGAGACGCTGACTCTCAGTGAAACTGATTTTGATTTTATAACAGGGCACCAGGCAGCAGGGTTGAGTGTTTCCAGGTGCCAAGCTCATGTTGCGTACCACTCCCCACTCCCTCTGCCTTGGAAAATGTAGCTATCTCACTCTTGGGGAAAGGTTTAAAAGACCAGGCATGCCAAGTTGGGTGGTGGCTGAATATACCCAAGAATGGCCACTTTTGTTAGGTTCCATATTGAGTGTATGGGAAAGGGAGTATTTTATCAATGATGTTTGAGTAATGTTTTAGGAGATGGTTTTCATGTATCATTTACGTAATTTTAAATCAAGAATAAAGACCATCACCTCTTTACTCCTCAAAAAAAGGAGATGGGTAAGAGAGGAAAAATGATTCCACTATTTATTAGCCCTGTGAACAAAATGACTCAAATTTTTTGAACTTCAACTTCTTCATCCATAAAATGCTGATGATAATGTGGACTTAAGGCTCTTCTGATACAGACAACAGAAAATCCACTAAGCTGATTCTAATGAAGAAGGTGAAGAGCCATAAAATGAAGTATTGCTGCATAAGCACAGGTCTGGAAGGAGGCCAGGCGTCCTTGAGTAGGGTGGAGAGGGTTTTGAGTTCTACCAGTACAGGTAGCCACTGGTCTTCACTTTGAGTGTCATTGGCTCAATTCAGCTCAACTTGTCCTTCTACTATCACACTAATCTCTTTGCCACTTAGTTGGAGTTCCAGAGAGGAGCCTATTCGCTGGAAGTTGAGGCTTTCTCTCCAGGCCATCTTGGCTGGTCTCTGGTCAGCCTGGGCATAGGATGCTGCTGAAGCATGTGACCTCCCTGGGCCTATCAGATGGGAGAGGGGAGGACAGAGGACAGTCAAATGTATAGAGCTTGATCATTTGGGGCAGGTAGGGCAGTGGGTGGATACTCTTCAAAAAGGAATATGCTCAATACAAATAGTAACTGAGTTGTAAAGGACCTAACAGATTCTTAACTTGGGAGTTAACACCTTTAAGGGGTCATGTGTAGTATTCAAAGGAGTCTGAACTTGGGTGGGGGAAAAATGACATCATTATTTAGAATTTTCTTTGATTATCAGTATAACCAACAGGCCACAATGTATTTTTCGTACTCATGACATTATCACCAGTAGGAATCACAGATATTTTTCTATCACATTTCAGCTACTGCAGACATTTTGAACTATGATTTATGCCCATTATAGCTTTGAAATTATAGCAGTTCTTACGCTAGCTGCTAGCGCTTGTTATTTAATGTATAAATAAAGAACATAGATTACTATATTCTACACTCATTTAAAAATGTTTTAATAATTATATTTCAATGTAATTGGTTTTCTTTGAAGTCAAGCTATGCATTTTATCTTATATATTTTTTAATGTTCTGAGAAAGGGTCTGCAGGCTTTCTCAGTCTGCTAAAGGGGTCCATGGCACAAAAGGGGTGAAGACCCCTTATAGGTCAGTCAGCTTTAGTTCCCAATTTTTACCCTCCCTCATCCTAATTTTTCATATACTCATCTATCTCTGTCTAATTAGTACAAGACATTCTTGAGCAGCTGTAAATTCCATTGAATAGTTTGGCAACTTTGTAAGAACACATAATTTGTGGTTTGGATAGGTTTTGATGTATATCCAGAGGTTAATTTACAAATTGCAGGCACACATGGGCAACTGGTTAGGTAATTCCTATCAGCCCACAAACCCACCAGGCCCTGCATTGATTACTTGGCCAACCCCATGTGAATCAGTCCATTGAAATAACCATGGAGTGGACAGAAGTTCCTGAAAGGTTAAGGAGTTCAAATTGATGAATCATTTGAATAAATGCAAGCTAGAATCCTAGGAAGGAGGAGAAGCACTGGGAGAAGTAACTTTGAAGTGGGTTCTGAAATGGAGGGTATGCAAGGGGGGCAGATGGAAGGAGGGAGGGAGTCTGTGAGGATGTGGGAGACTGGCCAGATGCTGATTTTGAAGAGGAAGTCAAGGGAGAGGAGAGCCCACTGGAGCAACATTAGATGAGTGGTTGGGTTTTTGCTACATTTTATTGAACAGTTAACATATGCCAGACACTGTGCCAAGCCCTTTAAATGTAACAGTTATTTATTTACCAACTACCCAATAAGGTATGACTGTTATTATTCTCATTGTATTAGTGAGAAAAGTGAGGCTCTAAGAGGTTAAATACTTGTTCTAGGTCACAGAGATATTAAGTTGTGCAGCCAAGAGCTCAGCCTAAATCTGGCTCATTCCAGAACCCTTTCCCTTAAAACCACTACAGGCAACCACAGAAAAATGCGTTTGAGAAAACCATGGTTGCCATTTTGTTTCAGTAAGAACATGCTTATTATCTGTCCAGAAGTCTCCATCCCTTTCTCCAGCCTTTGCCTGTTCTTGTGCCCCTTCTTTTTCCCTCCCCACCCTTAATCCATTCACAGGCACATGTGCTGTGAGTGTGAGGATAGAATTAAAATTAAGAGCAAAAGCTGTGGGATCAGGCAGAACTGGGTTCTAAGTCTGGTCTGCCCACCTGCCAAGCTTCAGCTTTTGTATCAGTGAAATGGAAATAATGGTGCCTCTTTCCTACATTGACATATCCTCACTCTAGTGCTTCAGCACTATTTTAGATAAATCTTTTTATTTGAGTGCCTCCACTCTCTTACACTGGGTGATTGTCCCCATCTTCTTCACATGTGGGTTCCTCTAAGAAGCTTCTCTGAACCTCTTAAACCTGGCCTGTGGGCAGCAGGCATCACTCCCCATAGGCGTTGGCTCTGATCTCTGTGGTGAACGTTACTTGTGCAGCTGTCCCCTCTGAGTAGAAGCACCCTCTCCCGATTGCAGTGCTCAGTGATGAATCTGGCGTGGAGTCCTTTTCGTAGAATCTTGACAACAGCAAGTGAACTGTGTCCTTCGGTCCCCTTTTCAGGGCCCCATTGTCTATTCTTGGCACCTGTTCTGAGTCCCATAACCTAAAGTTTATCTCTAGGAAACCTTACCAATTACCTAGACCAACCTTACTTTATAGATGAAGACCCTGAGGACCAGCAAGGGCAAGTGGATGACTCTGGGTTGCGTGGTGAATGAATAATTGAACTGGAATGAGAACCCAGGCCTCTTGCTGCAGACCACCACCTGACTCTGACACTAATGCCAATAGTGTCTCTTCCCTGTTAAGCAGGCTATTTTGGGGTACAAGGACACTCAGACCGCACCTGAAATCACAATCTTCTGCAGTTGCTACTTGCCACAAACTTGCACCTGCCTCGGGGTTGGCTTTCCCTGACCTAATCTCTCTCTTTCTACCCTCAGGCTTTGCCAAATGTTGAATAGAGAGCCCTGTGTTAGCCAGGTTTGTGGGTGGCTTCTTCGGGTCATGCTTGGTGGTGCCAAAAGGCTCTTGCAAAGCCCAGGCCTGAAATTCCCTGCATTGGAGTCATTCCTTTGGATTTGTTTGTCTTCTATAAAGAGCTATTGTGAAAATGCTAATATGTTACCCTGAAGGGCAACCTGTTAACCCACTGCTTTGGCCCCGCTGAAGACTGGGATGTCCTGGACTTTGGTTAAGTCACAGCACTTCCCTGTACCTCAGTAAAGTGGGGATAATGAGAGATTGCATTATAGAGTCACCCCACGGATAAAATTAGACAGTGCACATAAAGCACTTAACATAATAACTAGTCGATAAAATTAGCTTTTTTTTTTTTTTTTTGGTCCCTAAGGCAATAGAATTATTTGGTCAGTTCTATAGTTGAGGTCCTGGTTCTTTATTAGTTTGTTTTAAAGTATTTTGTTTATTTAAATAATGTGGCCTCTTTTTGTTTTTAGATTGTTTTTCCATTCTAGTTATAAAATGGTTTTGAACTTAATCTTCTTGCTTTTAAAAGAGGGTAAAAGATCCTATCTTTCTGGGGCATTGAGGATTTATGAGCTAAAGTGCCTCTGGCTCCTAGACCTGCCCTGGGCTCCCAGTGAAAGCCTGGTGTTTACTCTGAGTTACCCTGGAGGTAGGATTGAAAGACCCTGGGAGTTTGGATGGAGATGGAGGAAAAGGGGGTGGGGAGTGAGGGGATCCTGCTCCTCTGTCCCAGAAGCTTTGATGTAGACTCCTCTTGGTAGGAGGGGACCTGGGAATCCTTCCTGACTCTGGGAGAAGGTGGACTCTGTGACCTTTTCCCAGACCCTTTGCCTTCTAGGTCAGTTCTCTGAGGTTCTGAGGTTCATTATTTGGAGAAATGGTATCCTTGACCTCCTCCTTTGGCTTGATCTTGGGGGAATGATGAGGAGACTAGAGTTTTCCTTACCTTAGATCTCACAGTGGGTTGTTGTAAACCGCTCTTTTGAGGGGGCAGTTGGGTTTTTTAGAACATTAGCCCAGGCTAGATCTGATGAGGACAGGGCAAAGTCCCTGGTGAAAGAGAGAGAGAGAGAGAGAGAGAGAGAGAGAGACTGAGAGAGACTGAGAGGGACAGAGAAAAAGACACTGAGAAGGATCCCAAGTATTTGGGAATTTGGTTTATATATCATTAGTTTCTATGAACTATAGTTTAAAGACTTGGTTTACCCTTTTTCCTTTGATGGTATGGACATACAGTGTGAAAGGGTAAGCATATGAAGCGAGAAAAGGTAAGACTATATAGCGTGAAAGGTCTGCTGGCAGTTAACCACCTTTGATCCATAAGTTCCCCATGGTTTTAGCCATAGGGAAAGAATGATTTTATTTTGTGTGGGGCTCGACTTAAAGACTCTGTTTTACTGTTTTTCCTTCTCGGTGTGGTTTGTTAGCAATCCCAGCAGAAATCTTCCTTTGTTCTGCAGGTTTCCTCGTGGTCTGGCTGTAGGGCTACTGTAGGTCTGATCATGGGGGCAATATCACAGGAGTTTTCTAGTAACCTGCAGAGCAGAGTGCCTCACTCCCAGGGTTCTCTGAAAGGGGACTCCCCTCCCCACTTGTCTTCTTTGGGCTATGAGAAGTGTTGTCAGCATAGCTCATGGCCTGCTGTGAGATTCTCTAGTTCACTTTCCTTCCAGCTTTCTGGGAAAAACTCAGCCCCACTATTATCCATCATAACATCCATCATATCCTTTCAAAGCACAGCCTGACGCAGAAAATCACTTTCCTCAGGGCCAGAGACCAGGTGCAAAGAGTGGAGGTGAATGCCGGTTCCTGGGGTCCGGGAGCCAAGCAACCTGCCTGCCCCACCCCGGGAGAGGAACCTACAGCTGGAGCCTTCCAATTATATGCTTTGAGGCTGGAGCACAGAAGAACCAGCATCAATTCCAGCCAAGAAGTGGGGCTGGGAGCCAGTGGTTCATTATATATCACATTTGTTGATTGCCTGTGGGCTGTTACTACCCTTTCTTCCCACCTTCCTTTTTCCTCCCTCCTTCTCTCTCTCCCTTCCTTCCTGTCAAACAGTAAATACTGACTGATTACTTACTTTGGGCCAGGTACTGTGCTAGGCAAGAGGCTTACAGTCTAACAGAGGAGGCAGACTCAGATAGCTAATTACAAGACTGTTTGATGAAAACTCTGACAGATATTCTTACAGAGTGCTGTGGGAGTACAGAACTGGGGAGAGGAGGGCCAATCCTGACTGGTATGTAGAGAAAGGGAAGATACTGGTAGGTAAAGCTGTCTTGAGGGTTGAGGAGGAGCTACCAGATGGAGATGGAAGGAAGAGAATTCTGGGTATTGGGAGCAGAAGGAAGCCTAGAAGGCACACAAAGCTATAGTATATATGGAAAGCTCAGTATGATCACTTATTCACTGAGTTTTGATTTTTCTCTCCTGTAAAATTAAGATAATCATAACAAAAGTCATAGCTGGCACATTTAAGAACACCTTCCTCCCTTTCTTCCAATTTATGGTCTGCCAGAAAGATTTAAACATGCAGAAATAATGGTGATGAGAAGCAGTATGTGAGAAGCACTAGAATCAATGGAAATACAATAGCAGGGATGTAGCTTTTCCGAAGAGAGCATTGGAAGATGGACAGTATAAATTGTCATTAATATTTAGGATTAGAAAGAACTGGGACAATTTAAATAGATCCTTAAAGGATACGGATCTGGGAGAGAAGGCAGAAGAGGGCATCTTACAAGGTTGGTAAGATGTGAACAAAGGCACAGAGGTGTTTGGGCACAGGATGAGGTGTGGGTTGCATTTGTGAGAAGCAGAGGTATTGTGAATGAGACTAGAAAGGTGGGCTGAGACCACTTCAATGACTAACTGGTGGACATGTGGGTGGCATTTGGTTTGCATGTTAGTTTTGTTTGACCTGCACAGTATTAAAAAAAAAGAAGAAAAAGAATTAAGTCAACCTTTCCAGATTTTACTTAAATCTACAGTCCTGGCTTCTTTGGAAAAAAAGAAATCCCATCTGGTACCCCTAGCCTTGAATTAATCCCCACATGGCAATACCTAACTGGATGGTAAAAGAAAATTCTGAACCATTAGCATTGTAATTTCTTTATCAGATTAGAGAATGAATTTTACTACTCTTCCAGAAAATCTTAATGGTGGAGAAGCAGTTAGGTGGGGAAAATGGGCTGCTTCATGCATGGTGGCTTGAGAAGGAAACTCTAGGAAGTGTAGGGTGAGCACTGACAACTGGAAAGACGAAGATGCTGGGGCTGTGCAGTGTGTCATTTTGCCCACTCCTCTCAGCCATGGTGTTTGGTGTCTCTGTGGGGAAGAACACCAAAACACCTGTCCTTGCAAATATTTATTAAGGTAGTAAGATGTTTACTACCTTATTTTATTAACCTTGTAAGTGTAAAATTTGGACTCTGGAAGGACAAGGTGAAATTTGTGGTTTTATTTAATTGGTGAGGAAACTAATGGAAAAAAAGAATTTTTTCCATTTTTTGAATAATTTTTAGAGTGTTTGTGTGTGTGTGTGTGTGTGTGTGTGTGTGTGTGCGCGCGCGCGCGCGCACGCGTCTCGGTCTGTCTGTCTCTCCGTGTTAGCGGGTGGTCTTTACAATTTGAAATGCTCAGTAAGCACTACTGGGAAATATTTAATGAAAAATTATTTTAAACATTATATCAGTTAGTAGCAAACATTTAAAATAATATGGAAACATTAGAAAGAGAAAATTTTACTGTCAAGAATCAGTGGTTGGGGCATGTGGGACAATTTAGAGTGTATTGTACTGAACTTGGTGTTATATCTATATAACTATATCTATATCTTTATATCTATCTGAATAGAAATTTTTTAAAAAAAATAAAAATGAGAGTTTTCCTGTGACATTTTCCTCCTAACGCTTTATTTTGAACACACTACAGGTCATTACATCACTTCTAAGCCTATATAAAGAGTCTGCAGTAGAAAACACTGCTGGATAGAAAAATCTAGTTTTGAATCCCCATTGTGCCCCCTCTGAGCCTCAAGTTTCTTCTCTATAAAATGGGGATAATAATTCTTTCCTTCGAAATTTAGAATGTGGGTTTAATAAAATGCAAATGTACTCAGCACAGCTTATTGGGTATTAGATGATCAGAGCCCACTGCACCATTGGGAAAAGCAAACCCTGCTTACATCTTCCATTCTTTAAATTCCTCATTCTCCACCCTTTACCATATTGAGGGAAAAATGGGGTGGGGGTGGGGAGAGTGAATCTGGGATAAATTATAACTTTTCACAGTGGAATTTAAAATCCACTTTTCAGTGCTGAGTAACATTAAAATCTCAAGCAGTTCATTTATAGATACATTCAGCTTTGTTTAGGAATTTTCTCTGGACTCACTTTTATTTACTCAGCTGCAGGAAAACTTTTGAAGCCAGGTATATAGATAGGAAGGTATGTCTGATAGGAAGGCTGTGACCTGCGCATGCCCTTCAGCAGGGCACCCTCTTGCCAGTAGGGAAAGTCAGTCCCTCTTGTCTTTGTAAATGGCACCCCCTTTCTGCTACCTACTTTCCCTATTTCACTTCTCTCCTTCTCCTTCTGGCTCTAGATTACAATATTTTTCTTTCATTTGTGTAATACTTCTTTAACACAGACCTCTTACTCCTGTTATCTCATTGTACCCTCTGATAAGTCAATAGATTTAGGTATTACGTGACAAATGAAGCAGCTGAGTCCCAGTTGTGATATGACTCAAACTCACACAGCAAAAATTGGACAAATCTGGATTTTCTGGCTTGTGGGCCATGCTAGTCACACTGTATCATATTGCCTCCTTTTCTTATTGTTGGCAAGAAGCTCCTTAAAATGGGGGGCTCTAGTTCTGGCCAGTCGGTAATTACATTTTGTAATGTGTGAGGTTGTTGGCTTAGTGTGCTGGAAGAGTCTGGTGGTGGCAGCAGATGAAAGGAACAGGTTTGGAGGTCACCTCAAGGTCAGTGGAGGGGGCAGTTGGGAGCTGGAAAAGTTGAGAATGGCCTGGTACAGAGCTAGAACACTGAAGGGGTGACTAGCCTTTGTCATCACTAGCAGATTTGTGGACTTTTCCAGCATTTAGTCTCATTTGGGATATTTGGCCTTTTTTTTGCCCCAGTCAGCAGCTCACCATTCTTTTCTGATACCCCTTTCCTAATTCAGGTCCCATCTCCCAGGCCCTCTATTCTCACAGATCAAAAGTGACCAGTTCTGTTTCCCTTTCTCTCAGAATATTTGAGAACTAGTTCGATAAATTCATTTGCTTAAATGGGCATATTGGCCCAATACTTTTACTTAGCCCATATTTAATATTATAGTCGACTTATAGACCAACTCTGGCCAATAGAAATATAATGTGAGTCACATTTTAAATGTTCTAGTAGCACATTAAAAGGAAACAGGTGAAATTATTTTTAATGATATATTTTTATTTAACTGAATAGATCCAAAATATTGCCTGAACTAAATTAAGTGTTCAGAAAGCAAAGGGTGGTTAATAAATGAATTCCATTGGTTGCCAGGTCTTGCTATTCATTCTTACTTTCTCTCTAATTCATCACCTTTTAATTCCCACCACAGGCCCGGTGATAAGCATTTGATATACTTCATCCCAGTTAATCTGTACAACCTTGTAAGGAGGAAATTGTGTTTTCCCTATTTGGCATGTGTGGACACTGAGGCTGGGGGAATTTAGGGAACTTGCTAAACATGTAACTGGTAAGTTGGGATTCAAACTTGAACCTGCCTTACTCCGAATCCCATACTCTTCATCCTTATGCTCTCCTGCCTCTAGTAGTTCTAGAACCAGGCTACGCTCTTTTCAGAATCGAATAAGGATTAGGAGCTGAATACCATGTATATTGTTTGTGTATCAGTGTTCTATTTACCCTGCTATTATCTAGGCTAATCACTGGATATTAGCTTATCACTGGATGCCTTGACCCTTGGTGTTAGCACTTGAAAGTCTTGACTGAGCCTGGGTCCCTGCTATGAAATTCCAGAGTCTAAAAGTAGAAATGTAAACACATCTTCAGGTAGGCCGTATGTTTCTCTTTCTCTGGGTCTTAGTGTCCCCATCTATAAAATGAGAGTTAGATCAGTTAATTGCAAAAACCTGTCTAGTTCTTATGCTCTGTGAATGTGTTTCATAGTTCTGCTTACCTGGAGCCTACTGTGTTCAGCTCACCCTAGATGCTGCTGGGCAATGCAGAGAGAGAGCACCAGCTGTCAAGGAGCTGACAAAATTATTCTGGAAGAGAAAAACAACATTCAGGAAACTACCAACAGTATAAGACATTATGTAATTATGTCAGCAATTTCGTATAATATACATTGGTGATGGTTCAATAAAGCAGAAAAAAAGCTGTTGTTCTCTTTTGAAAAAGACATAAAAAGATCAGTTAGTGAAAGCATTAAGTTTGGCCAGACTTCTTGTCAGACTTGCTACTCTCTTCCCTTTCGAAATCATTTGTTCACTCCTTAAATATTTATGGTCTACTAATGGGCCCAGCTCTGGGGATATATCCACCTCATTGAAGCCTGAGTTATATCTAAAACCCAGCCTTCATCTTGTTTCTCCTCTGCTGAAGTACCATTGCTGGTTTCCTATTCTTTACAAAAAAAAAAAAAAAATGAGCTGACCTCCATCCTCTACTTTTGCCATTCTGGGCCCTCACCCTATACTCTGGGCCTAGTTAACCAGTCATTTCTCAAGCCTGCCATACATGTTTTTATCTCTGAGCTAGAGGGCTGCTTCCCCAGTCTGTCTGGCGAAATTTTCTTCATCCTTTAAAGGCCAGCTTAAGTACCACAATTGTGATGTTTTTGTGATCCTCAGTAATGTTTTGCCTACCTCTGTGACACCCTACGTTTTGGTTTAGGTCTCTGCCTCTTATTTCGGACCATGAGTTTCTTAAAGAGTCTTTATTCCTATCTTATGCATCTATAAATCCACAGACCCTAGCCCTATGCCTGAATAATCATTTCTGCTGAATTGCTGTTTGAACACCATCTGTAGAGGTTCCCTGTGCACCCCTCGAGTTGCTGGGCTATTGAACTTTATGCCTCGTGGACTGTGAAGGTGACTGGATGACTGAGAATGAGTCATTGTCTGTTGTCTCCAACACTAATGGGGAGACCCAGGCACAGGAGCCTCACTTTGGCCCCAGAGGAGGGCTTCAGAAATAGTGGCAGCTGAAAGTGCATGTGGTAGAGGGCTCTGGTGAAGGAGGCATTTGTGTTGGGCTTGGCAGGCTGGGAGCTTTGTGCTCCAGAGCACAAGTGGGTAAGTATGTCAGGCAGGCTCTGGGCTGCACACTCTGCGCCCCAAATGCCTTCTGCCTTGGAAAGAAAAGGAAGCATTGTGCGTGTTGGCAGCCCTCCAAGAGAAATATTCCTGTTGTTCTGTTTTGAATTGCTCCTTTTTAATGGAAGAAAAGTCCAGATGTGAAAATCTCTCCCCTACTCCAACACATCTTGCCCACCAATTCCAAATCGGTTGCTGCCTTCAAACTATTAATGTATCTATGAATCCATCAATTATTAGTGTACCCACTGTATTTTTAAGAAGCACTGCTCTAGTTCAGCAGGGTAATGGGCTCTAGGGTGACCGTTCTCATCCCTTTTAGGCTCTATTATTGCTGGGTATCCTAATCCTTGTGGAACCTGGTCCTGCTCCTTCTCTTGAGCCTAATGTCCTTCTGCAGCATTCCCACCTCAAGGCTGTCATCTGCCCCTGCCTGTCTTATACTTCTGCAACCTGATCCCTTATTTACCACTTTCCACCACCCTTCTCTCAACTCAAGCCTTATAGATGGATGTGATCAGAACCACGCCTCAGTCTGGGTGGTTAGAAGGTTAGGCAGGAAGACCCAAATTCAACCCTAGCTCCGCCTTTCACTGTCTTTGTGACTTGGACAAAGTTACTAATCCTCTCAGGACTTTGTCTTCCTAATTCTGCAAGGCTGAACAAATAATTCCTGACCTAGCACACAGAACCATTGGGAGGAGATGTTAATAGTATGCTACTTAGCACAGTGCTTATCATACCATATGGCAACTCTCAATAAATAACAACAAAACAATGATTATTAAGCACTTACTAGTTTCATCCTTCTCTCAGAAACAGCAGCAACCACAGCTTCTGTCTGTGTGTTTCCTATGTGCCAAGTGCTGTGTTAGATACAGGCATGTGGCCATCCAAACAGCCTATAAAGCATGTAGTCCTATTTTATACTCTTTCATAGCTCAGGAATCTGGATCAAAGAGGTGGAAAGACATGGCCAAGGTCACACAGCTTGTAAGCACTGGAGCCAGGAATTGTGCCAACTTCTATTGGACTCCTTTCCATCCCTTTCCAACCAGACGGACACCTTGATCACATGCCTGGCTCATTGGTGTTGAGACCAGCATCAGCATCTCCTGAGGGCCTGTTGGAAATGCAAATTCCTAGGCGCATCCCACATCGACTGAATCAGCATCTGCATTTTAAGATCTTTGGGAGATATATGTGCATAAAACGGTTTAAGAAGCACTGAACTTTAGTTTAGAAAGTGTTTTTTAAAAGTAGATTAGAGTGGGACTTCTCAAACTATAGTGTGTTTGTTAAAACACAGATTCCTGCCCCAAAGGTTCTGATTTTGTATCCATTGCTTGTTCCACTGCAGTATGTTGCATTCACTTTATCGGTTCCTCAGAGCAGGTATAGCAGATATGAGCGGGATCCAGGCAAACTCATACTTCAAGTCTTGGCCCAAGGTGACTCATGGTTTATATCTGCTGGAGCTATTAGGGGACATGAAAGACCCAAGTCCAACCGAGATTTGCTAATTGGAGTCATTGGCAGCAGCATCTCTGCTTTTGGAGAAACTGCCCCATTGGCAAGAAAGTACATCTCTTCTGAGTTATACAAGGCAGGAGCCATGGATGCCTGAATCAGTGTCTCCAACCCACTCCCCTCTCCCACCCTGCCCTGGTGAACCACAGAAAAACGAAATTAATTTGTAACCTAAAATATGGCCTGAAAATATGTCTTTCTAATGGAAATTTTGACAGAGTGCTGGATCTATAAAGGATATTTTCTCTAAAATTGAAATCTGTGTAATTCAACTGCTACTATCTGGTTAGATAGCAATTAAACACCTCAAGACTCCTTGGATTTTTCAAAGATTATTTGAAAAGTAATTGTGTCGTATTGATTAAATAATTTTAAGCTAATTAGAAAGTCACTGCATTTCTTAGTCAGTTCCTTTGAAAATAAATTTATCTTATTTATAGACCTATTGAGTTCCTGGAAAATGTTTATATTTTAATAATCATCTGATATTTAATGGGCATGGCTTGTGGTGGCATTCAATCTAAGACTCGTTCCTTTCCTAAATTCTTCTATCTGGTTCTTTCTCTATTTAGACTCTATTGGCAACTCGTTTCATACACAGTGACAGAACTAGAACTTGAAAGACAAAGAACCTGAAAGATAGAGAACACTGTGATTAGGAGCTTACTCTCGGGAGTAAGATAAACCTCAATTTGAATTCCAATTCTGCCACTTGCTAGCTAGCTTTATGCCCTGAACTATCATCTATGAAAAGAATATAATAGCACATGCCTAATATGGTCATTGTGAAATTAAATAAGTTAACATTTGTTCAATATTGGACAGTGACTGGTTAATAATAATAAAAATTATAATTATTATCATATAATTAATCACTATTGTTATTTTGCCTCAGTTTTCTAATCTGTAAAATTGGTGTGACAGGGAATAAAACTGTAAACACCTCAGTATTCAAAACTTTTTTGCCTGTGGTACTTTCAAGTAATTCCCTTCCAAGAAAATTTCTGGCATAGTTTGCCTGGCTGTTGCACCCTCCATTATTATGCAGACTGGGGTCATCTAATGATGAGAAAGCATTGGACAAGTGGAGTCAATATTGGGACTCCCAGTGACAAGGATAGAGAGAGATTGGCAGAGGATGGATGGGTTGATGCCAGAGGCGTGAGAGGTGAGTGAGGGAAGAGTCAGGCAGAAGAGTTTGCATAAGAGATGTTGGAGAACACAGCACACTGCTCCTGGAGCAGTTGCTCTGCTGGAAATAGATACTGAGAATAGCAGAGATAGAAAAGAAAAAAATTAAGACTTTTGCTTTGTGCTAAGAATGCATTTCCTCTTTGATATATTCTCTAGAGACTGCCATGAAGATTTGGATTGCCTCCAATTTATTTTTTTCTACTTAACTGCTGTTTCTTTGAAAACACACTGAGCTAAGGCTGGGCTATGAGATGGCCACCTTTACCTCATTTACAGAGGAGTTGGGACAGTGCTATCTTAGCCCTGAACGAAGATGGGAAAGGACTCAATACAGAGTTTAATTGATGTTGGCAACTATTCCTAGTATTGTGCATCATAATTTCCCTGAGGCTGCAGCAGAGGACACCAACCAACAGGAGTATGCCCAGTTCTCTGGCTCTCTTAACCACAAACACCATTACTTCGGTGTCCTCTGATACCACACTACAGACCAGTGTCATCAGCATGAAGTTTATAAAGGAAAGCAGGAGTCTAAAATGCAGAATCAGACCTTCTCCTGCTTTATGGTATGGACAAGTCACTGAGCCTTAGTTTCCTTATTAGTAAGTGAAGATAATGTTCAATGTCCTGTTTTATTTCTTTGCTCTCAACAGTGGATAATCAGCAGGGCTGACTGAGCACTTGCTACCTGCAAGGGCCTGGCCTGGTGCACTGAAGGATACACAGAAGCATGATAGAAGTGCCTTGACTTGGAAAAGCTCCACAATCTGACTGGAAGAAAATACGTGACCATCTTTATTATTTTTATTTCTTAGTGCTACCTAATAAAAAGCTACCTGTGATATGCTCCAAGTGCCCAACTCCTTAGTGACACCTTGGAGCTGCTGTGGGGTGATATAAACATGGGATGTGAATTCTGGAAACATCTTTTCTTAGTGCATTTACCCACATTAAAACAAAACAAAACCCAAACCAGAACAGTATGTGGCCTTCCTTTGTATTGCAAGGTGTTACACTGGTAACAAAACCCATCTCATTCAAGGAAAAGTTGAATTGAAAAATTTTTAAAAGCCTTTCTCTCACTGCCTTTCTCCAGTTCATCTCTCATGATGCCCAGCCTTCCTCTGGCTGCATGCTGTTGAAACTGAGTACTCATCATCCTTGATCGACCCGTATCACATATACCTGCTTCTCTTTAGACTGTGCTTGCTGACGGGCCAGGTGTGACCTTGTGAAATAGTAATAAAAAGCCTTTAAGCTTGTCTGAAAAATCTGAAAACATCACTGGCTTCACCCAGGTGTCTGCAGATTACTTATCAGGCTCAGTTTGGTTTAACTGACTTTCTTGAATGTGCAGTCTGTGCCAAGAAAAATCTTCCTCCCCACCCAGAACGCAGATGCCACAGCCCACGCAAGCCCTAGAGTGCACCTGCAACCTGTGTTCTGAAGCCAGGCTGATACCTGTGAAGACTTCCACTGGATTCTGACCAAGGACAATGGTGCTGGAGGTGGAGGTTGCTCAAAGAGGGTGGGTGCAGAGGAGTCCCACTGCAGTGGGTGTGTCTGTGCCTACCCTTGAGATGCTTTCACTGAAGTGACCCAGACAGGTGGAGGTGAGGCTCAATTCCTGGGTTTACTCCAAGTTGTGGTTCCTGAACTATTTTGACTGTGGCCCAGTTCCTCCAAGCAAAAGACCTTGTGGCCCACCAAACCCACTCATTCCCACTTTCCAGTGGGAAAGAATTTGATAATAGCAAAAGAAGGGGAAGAGAAATACAATCAAAATGGCCATGCAGCAAATACTCAGGACAAAACAATCAATAAAAACTCTGAAAAGTAGTTCTATAAGTAATATAAGTTAACAGAATAGAAACAGTGTCATAGTTGCAAACAACAAAACAAATTCTAGCAAGCTTACGTAGAAGAGAAATTTATTAAAGGATGTCGTCACTGCACCACCCTCCCTAGAATCACTTGCCAGCAGCTTTTTCTTTTCCAAGACACTTTCTTCCAGTTTGAGGTCTGGCTTGGGTGCGTCTGCTTGTTGAACTTAGGTTCATCACTAAGTCTTAGCTGTAAAGGAGCCTCCTAGCAGTAAATCCTGGGGAGGTAGGACTCTTAAAGAAGGAAATAAACCAAGCATAGGAAGGGTGCTCACAAGATGCTGGGTATCCAAAAAAGGTACGACAAATGTCTTCTGCACTAAGAACAAAGCACCCTTCCTTAGAACTGCAGGAATTCCAGCTTTTGGCTTGCGTGCATACACAGAAGTTTTGCAGTGTTGTTCAGTGATGGATGGAGGCCACACATCTTTGTAGAATAGAGAATTAATATTCTCAGTAAACTCTTGGACTTCATCAAAATTAGTAACCTTTGTGCATCAAAGGTTTTTTAAGAAAAAAAAAGCCATTCAATGAAACAGAAGAATATATCTGCAAATCACATATCTGATAAGGGATTAATATCCAGCATGTATAAAGAACTCTTACAACTCAACAAAAATAAACAACCCAATTAAAAAATGAAAAAAGGACTTGAATAGATATTTTTCCCAAGAAGATATACAAATAACTAATAAGTATAAGATGCTCAACAACAATTAACCATTAGAGAAATGCAAATCAAAACTGCAATGAGATAAAACTTCACATCTACTAAACTTACTAGGATACTGGGATGGCTGTAATAATTTTTTTAAATAGAAAAAAATGTTGATGAAGATATGGAAAACTGGTACCCTCATGCACTGCTGGTGGGAATGTAAAATGATGCAGCTGCTTTGGAAAACGGTTTGGTGGTTCATTAAAAAGTTAAACATAGAATTACCAAATGACTCAGAAATTTCACTCCTAGGTATATATCTGGAATAAATAAAAGCAGGGACTTGAACAGATATTTGTATACCAATGTTCATAGCAGCACTATTCACAGTAGCCAAAAGGATGGAATGACTCAAGTGCCAATTGATGGATGGATAGACAAAATATGCTACAGACGTATAATGGAATACTAGTCAACCATAAAAAGAAATGAAAATTTATATATGCTATAACTTGAATGGACCTTGAAAACATGCTAAGTGAAATAAGCCAGACACAGAAGGACATATATTGTATGATCCCGCTTATATAAGGAACCTAGAATAGTAAAATTCATAGAAACAGAAAGTGGAATAGGGCTGGGGCAAAAGGAAAGAGAAGAGTTATTGGGGCAAAAAGGAAAGAGAGGAGTTACTGTTTAATGGGTTACAGAATTTATGTTGGAGATGATTAAAGAGTTTTGGATATACATAGCTGTGATGGTTATACAACATTGTGTGTGTATTTAATGACACTGAATTTTACATGTACCAATGGTTAAACTGGTAAATTTTGTTCTGTATATTTTACCACAGCTTTTAAATTTATGTTGTGGCCATGTTTGCACTACTCTGAGTATACTACAACTATTGAATTAATATAATTTATATGGGTAAATTATATGGCATATAGATTATATCTAAATAAAGCTGTTAAAAAAAACATCCTTTCCAGCTCTGTCTCTATAACACATCCATTTATTTAGTCATTGATTCAACACCTTTTATAGAGTTCCTACCATGCCACTTGTTAGGGCAACAAATAAAACAAACATGATACCAGCTTTTTCATTGCTTAAAACACTGTGGGTTTTAAAAATGAACTGTAGCCAACATTTATTGAGTATTTATTATGTACTTAGTGTTGACACAAGCACTTTACATACCTTGTCACCTGGAGTCCTCACAACTGCATAGTGAGCTAGTTTCTTGAATAAGGAAATTTGTTCAAGGTCACACAGCCAGAAGTTGAACCCAGTCCTTCTTCTCTCAAAGCCCATGCTCTTAACCATTCATCATTATATGTGGCAGCTGAATTCCAGCCATAAGAATCCGGTCTTCCCTGCAGACCTGCCCTGAGGTGCACCTGTCAGGCTGGCTGATCTGGCAGTGTTGAAGAGAAAGTTAAATATGAGGTGGAATGACCTCTAGGAGGGAGAGAGTTTGGAAAATAATTTCTAAGTCAGTAGAATTTTGCATAGCCATTTATAGAAATCATTACAGAGCAGGTGTAACTATATTTTAAAGTGATTATGTGATAGAATTTTAAATACAAAATTGAATTCCTAATTGAATGTATGTTATTATATTAATAGCTAATATATTTTTATTGATTAAATGCATACCATATGCCAGCCTCTGTTCTAAGTGATTAATACATAAGGTGTATTAATCATCTTATTTAATCATCTCGACAGTTCCGCGATGTGTAGGGTGTATTATTTTTCCTATTTGAAAAGTTGTGGCAGCTGAGACACAGAGAGGGTAAGTCATTTGTCCAAGGTTACACAGTCAGTGATTGATCTGGGATTTCAGCAACAGCTGCTTGACTTGGAATCAGATTCTTAATTGCCACAGAACTTTCTCTTTAATTATGTTAAAATATGCAAAATAGGTAAGATGAAACTAGCATCAAAATGATTGGATTATGGTGATTTCCCCAACTTTTTTCCCCCAGATAATTTATTTTTCAGTTCTCAAGAATACATCCTAATAGTGGTGATTTTTTATGTATTTTAATTTTTTCAATTACAGTTGATATTCAATATTATATTAATTTCAGGTGTACAGTATAGAAATTAGATATCTATATAACTTACCAAGTGATCTCCCGATAAGTCTAGTACCCACCTGGCACCATACATGGTTATGACAATATTATTTACTATATTCCCTATGCTGTCACCGTGACCTTTATCATCTTTGTACTTCCTCATTTGAAGTTGCCTGTGCACATGCACAAGGCAAGCCAGTGCCATTGAACACACAGGCAGTGTACTGGGACATCCCCCGGCATGTGTTGAATGTGCAGCAACTCTGTTGGCTGTAGCGGCCCTGACTGTTGCAATCTTCTGCAGAGGATGTGTCCCTTCTTGTCACACTGAGGATCTTCCTTTAAAAAAATTTTTTCCTCTAACTTGTTAGAGAGTCTGTACCATGGATAAGAGTAGCACATTAACTGGATTCGAATCTTGGCGCTGATAGTATCAGTACCCAGGCAACTGCTCTGAGCCTCAGCTTTGAGCTTGGAGAATGGAAATAACTACAACTTTATAAGGTTATTAGGGGAATTATTATTTTATTTTATTTTTCAGATGAGGCAACCCTTGGTCGACCTCACAAATTGTAAGGACCTTGTCAGTTTACAATTCCTTATATTTTTATTTTTTTACTCCTACAGCACCTGGTCTTTGTAGGTGGTCTCCCATCCAAGTACTAACCAGGCCTGGCCCTGCTTAGCTTCCAAGATCAGACGGGATCTGGCTCGTTCAGGGTAGCATGGCTGTAGACAGGCAAATTAAATTGAATGGTGTTGGAATGAACTTTGAGTGACTGGCACAATGTAGGATAAGTAAAGAACAAGGCATTTTGATGTTTATATAGCATCTCTTTAATGGTTAATTCATTGGGTTAAACATTTTTCGTGTTTTAACCATTGGTATTTCTTTTCTGAATTGCCTGCTCATACCCCTTCTTCATTTGTCTATTGGCATCTTGATTCTAAAGTGTGTTTGAATCAAAGATGAAGAGTCTTCTGCAAGGGTCTAAATGAAGGAAGGAATGAGGAGCAGAGATATTTTCCCTTGTAGCCCTGATGCCTTTCTTGTGTCAGTGCATCCTTCTGTCTTCCCACAATTGACCAGTTCCTCCCTGAGAAATTTTCACTTGCTTTAAAGGGTCAGTCTTTAGAAAAGCTGATTCCTCCCTGGACTGCTACACCCACAGGTCTCACACGCATGATTTCTCTCTCCATCCGCTTAAGTTGCATTCTGTCAGAATGGTGGTTGCCAGAACAGTCTGCTCTGAGAGGCTCTGTTTCAGCAGCACGTGTAGCTAACCAAGGTGCTCCACCTCAGCCCAGTGTAATCACACAGACCACAAATAGCTGACCTTCCTGGTCAAAGAGCAAAAGCCTAAGGGACCTCTTAGATCAAAAACATATTCTTATTCTACGGCCATGCTAACCTGAACAAGCCCCATCCCATCTGATCTTGGAAGCTAAGCAGGGTTGGGCCTGGTTAGTACTTGGATGGGATACCACCTAAGAAGACTAAGGGCTGTAGCATAAAAAAATTTTTAAATAAGAGATTTTTAGCTGACAAGGTCCTTGCAATCTGTAAGGTTAACCAAGAGTTGCCTCTCCTAAAAAATAAAAATTAAATAAATAAATAATAAAAAGCACATTCTTAAGATACAGTTCCATCTCTTTTTCCCTTTTGTCTAGTTCCTCACCTGGATTCTTTGGGTGGCTTGGTGGTTACATGAAGTTTGCTACTGGTCTTAAAACATATGTCTGAATCAGGCATAAGGGTGGGGTGGTATCCCAGACATGGCAAGGGCCAAGGCCATGTGGGGGTGCCCCTCCTCCAAGGAAGCAAAAACTCCCCTAGAGAAAGTTGTTAGGGTTTCTCATGAAGACCTTCACTCCACATGAGGTCACTTCTGCTTGGACAGCATCAGCATTGAAGCTTACATCCTGGCATTCGTTTGTCTCCTGCATTTACCTGCATGTGCAGTTAAGTCTGTGTAGTTTAGAAGAGAGGGTGTTAGATTAGGAGACAGAAAATTTGGATTGAAGTTGAGGCTTTGCCTGTTTTTTTTTTTTTTTTAGTTTAGTAACCTTGGGAACAAACTATGTTACCTCATCTGGAAAATGGAGGGTAACATTCCCTGTTCTGGTCAACTCCTTGATTGACCATGGAGTTAAATAGTGTACTGGGTAAGTTAGAAAGACACAAAAGACAGGAGAATCTCTCCTCTTTTTGGAGATATAGGCAGTCAACACAGTGTCTGTTGAATCATCTCTGCCAGACCCAGAGAATGGAAGTGCTACATCTCTCCAGAAAGAGATCTGAAGAAGTTGGGGAAACTTTATTAGGGGTGTGTGTTTTCCTGTGGGTCTTCGGTCCTAGCATCTGAGCCAAACTGATAAGTGAAATTGCTAGGGCGGGGGTAGGATGGGGAACCTTGTATTTCCTTCCTTCATTCTTCTATTTTTTTAAATCTGATGAGAGGCCTGGAGCTTATCGGAAAAGCAGAGATACTCCCTTAGTACTTACGGGTGTATCTGGAGAAGCCACTTATGTTTAGAGCTATTAGTATTGTGGATAAGGTCAGTTTCACAAACTTTGTAGAGCATCTAGCTCATGATGCTGGCTGGGAAGAGAGACACAGAGGCAGCAATTAGGGTGATGCTACCTGCTGCAGGACAAGGCGGACAGGAGCAGTGGAAGCAGGAAGGCTGGCCGCTGCACTGGGAGGGGGTTGCTGAATGGAGCTTGGAGGTCAGGTGGGAACTGGTCAGTATTCCTGGAAGAATGTTGGGTCTAGCAGAAAGGTGCAGCTCTGGAAGTAAGCCTCTCACTTCTTTATCTTGAATAAGGAAGAATTTACTTAGAAGAAAAATAGAATGCTTATCTTCTTCACGTAGGTAAACTAGACGGACAGAGTGGGTGGCTAGAAAGTCATGGGATCTAGTTAAATACAGAGCTATTTTTCACTCAGCTTCCTGATGAAATGTCATGTGGTTCTAGCCATTCTCTAGCCAATTTGGAGGGAATGGTCAATGATCACCTTAAAATCTGTCAGTGAGACTTTTCAGTATGTTTTTTCATATAACCTCAGAGTTCAAGATATATTTCTGATTTTTTAAATAAATTCTGGTGGTTTTGTCTGTGTACTCAGTGAACACAGAAAAATACTTTTAACAATTGGGAAAAGTGACTGTTAGTGTTCCATAACCTTGTCCATCACATCATCCCATGCCCTTTGATAAGTCTCTCAATATCTCTCTTGAGCAAGATGCTCTAGAATCTGCCCAGGAAAGTAAGGAATGTAATCCAGTGTAGTGGGAAGAACACAGAGTCCTACCCCAGGAATTTTCATTTTCATCCAGATTCACTCCTGCATGAACCAAAGGAAGGGACTTAGACTGGCTATCATTGCCTTCACTTGTACAGTGGGGTGCTCATCCCTGTCTGGCTGCCTTAAGCTGGTCCGAGGATAAAGTGACCGAGGATGCGAAGTGCTTTCTGAGTGTACTGGGCTAGATGCAGGCAGCATTTCAGAGTGACACTCGACTCTGGCATCAGTTTCAGCGTGGGTTAGACAGGAATCTGCCCTGGCCTTTGAAAGCACGTCTTGACCGGTTGTGTCTGTGAAGGTCAGAGCTGCTTAGACATGTCTTACTGATGGAGTTTCATTTCCTAGGACAGCCTCATCTGGCTAGAACCACGTAAGGTCAAGTGTACTAGGTCCCTGTACTCCTGAGCCTGCATACTGGAGCCCAAAGATCTCCTGGCCTCTTCTTTGACTACACCTACCCCCTGTACCTCCTTCAGGTCCAGCAGTGGCGCTGGGTTTGGACAGCCTGGATCGCTGTGCCCGCGCCTCGTACCCGCCTCTGCTCTATAGAGCTGCGGCCGCAGTGGTCTGGCTGGGACTCTTAACTGGGCTTGCCTGGGACACTGAGACCTTCTTCCTCTGCAGCTGCTTTCTCCCTGGCGCCTGCATCCGCCCCTCTGAAGTCATTGGTCAGACCTGCAGTTGGAAACATTGCCCACAGCTGGATCCTTCTCGTAGGTACTTCCTTCCTTTTCTCTTTCTGCCAGCATTGGGTGCGTTTCTGTGCTCAGGGCAGCTGACTGGTAGAGAGTCAGGAAACAGGAGCTGCCTGTCTCGACCGGGGAACTCACTGGTCATTGTTTCTATCTCCTGCTCTGCCCCACAGACTTCCAGTCACTGAATCATCAGGGTAGCCAGTGAGCAGTCGGTCTGGGGCTTGCTCACAGAAGCTTCATGGTTCTGGGATCCCAGGAGATCAGTGTGGGAGGACGATCGTAACGCAGATCCAGGAAGATAGAGATGCATTGCTGGAGGATTTCAACTTCTAAGGAAGCTGAGTCCTCTCCTCATTAGAGCAATTTTACTAATGAGCCACATCATCTAAATGGAGAAAGGAGAAAAAGTATAATTAATTATGAACCCCGAAATGAGCACCTAGTTTTGGGGGAGTCAGGGGAGGAATGTGTGTGCTGTTTCAGTGCCTTTAAATGTGTCCCTCTGGAATGGTAGCAGCTCTGGAAACTAACTTTCCAACTAAGGGTTTCGAGCTTTCTTCCTTTTTTTTTTTTTTTGCAAGATCCAATATCAGCTCATTGAGCGTTGAATTCCTTCCCGACCCCACTCCCCTTTTCCTTGAAGCAAAAAGGAAGTCAGTATTTGCTTTTCCAGCAAGGTCACAGATCACCTGACCAAAATCCTTTAACAGCTGGGAAGCCAGTGCTGCTGTGCTGAACTCAGGAGCAATCGCTCGGTCCAGCAGCCCGAACCTCGCTTTCTGTGCGACTCCTGTTCCACGCTATGGCAGGGGGAGGATGCCAAAGGAAGGTAATGTGGCCGTGGCTTTCCTCGTGACAGTTTTCTCCTCTTCAAAAAGCTCCAGATTCAGCTGCTGCAATGCAGGCAAAAATGACAGACACTCACAGAAAAATGTGGGAATGGAGTTAATGAGATTGTGTTAATGTGTCATTTATTGAGCATGAGTTATCTCTTTGTTTCCCAGGGTTTGTAGGAAGTGAGCCGGCTGGAGAACTCAGTTGGCAGAATCTTTTTCGGGAGTGCAGAGTGCGTCTCACCTCCCCCGGCGACTGGGCTGCAGCCCTCTCAATGGTTAGCAGCGCTGCCAGATGCATGCCTCCTGCTTCTTAGCACAGGGGACATTTACACTTGGAGGCGCCTGGCCCAGGAACGGGGAAATGGGAAGCTCCTATCATTTTGGCAGGATCGGTAGAGGTACTGGTAATTTTTTTTTCTTTTTCGGAAAGAGTGCTTTGTCTCTTTTGCAAGTGATTGTGCATGAATTGACAGGGTTGCTGTTTGGTGCGCTACCTTGCTAAATATTTGACTTTGTAAGGTTGAATCCTCCAAGGATTCTCATGGCAGTAAGGCTGTGCTTTGAGCCAAGCTTTCTTTTCAAGGAAACCCAAGGTGCTATTTATTTTGGCATGCAGCCTGTTCTGGGATGAAATACAGCAATTTTATTATTGCAGTATAAAGGGAGATTTGAAGAAAACAAAAGTACAGAACTAGGTTTCAGTTTCAAGACTAAGTAAAGGAAGGTTTTTTTGAATTCAGATGTGAGGTTAGAAATGAGATGGAAATGGCATCATGAAAGGAATCAAAGTGGCGAGGAAGAGGGTGTGAGTATACACTGCAGGAGCAGGGCTGACCCAGGGAAATCCATGCTCCTGGGCATGGTCACTGCTGGAGCCGTTTCTAACGTGGCCTGGGTGTTACACATGGGGCCATCACGGCTGTTTGCCAGTGACTGCCTCCTCAGTGGATTTTTGAAAGGATAGCCTCAGTCCTCACCTCTTTACTGCCCATTGGCTTTGACAGGGTGAAGTGATAGAGTCACACAAACTCTCCTGCCCCTAATAAACTGGGTAACTTCTTATGGGCCGCATAACCTCTTCATGCCTTTGTTTCCTCATTGATAACTTGGAGATGATACCCTGGACTGACTGACTGCCACATGTTAAGATACAGGGAGGGTTGAGAATGAGGAGCGACAGAAATGTGTCCTGTGGGAATTCTGACTCACAGGCTTACAGATTAGTAGGGGAGGAGAGCCAGAGAGAGAAATAAAGCTGTGTATACTCAAGACATCTAGAATGATGAGCTAATGAAAGAGGCTGGGACTTAACTGGGCATCCTCAATCCTGGGATAGGCGATAAACAGATGAAATTTTACTTAACACCTGGTATTACAAGGTTCTAAACACTGGTGATACAACTTAATAGAACGAGTAATAAATTGCATTATGTCAAATTTTAAAATGTTCCAGAAGGTTGCAAAATTCTATTTTAAAAAAGGAATTCTGTCCAACAAAGCTATTTTTTATATTCTGTCGTATTGCAAACAAAGTAGCATGTGTTGATGTGGCAATTGTTCCTTGGTTCCATTCACCTAACCACATCAAACATCTACCCACTCAAAGAAAACCCCCTTAGCTAAATTCCAAGATGTCCACCATCAGGATCATGCGCCAAAGTGGAGAAGCCTGGGGTGGGTGGGGACAGTAGTGGCATGATGTGGGCATGACATTTCCCTTTTTTCCTCCTTGTACTCAGAGCCCTTTGGAGTGAATGCGTGCGGATTCCTCTTCTTCAAAGAGTTGGGTGTCAGGTCTATTTACTTTCTGTAGCCTTGGAATGATTGATTTTAGTAAAATTCAAGTCTAAGAGAACTATTAGAGTTCTCTATAGAGTTTTTTTTTTTTAATAAAACTTGCCTAATGTGTGTGACATAATTGTTGGAAGCCCTTTGATCTGATATATATGAAGGGCTGAATCCTAACTCTAACCAAAGGCAGTAAGTGTGATTGATCTCTCTGAGGTGATGGTGAAAGTTTGTGCCACCAAAGGTCTACCTGCACCCAGGTGGTCTCCTCTTGCTTGAGAGGAGCCTTATTGCTCAGTGTCCAGCCCTGGAGAAGCAGATTATATGGCCAGGAGGCCTTACAAGAGAGCAGTTCTCTTTCACCATGCCCAGAAGGTGCTTCACATACACTTGTGGGAGAAGCAGAGAAGCATGAGGGTCAGGAACATTTCCCCTTACTAAGAGAGCTAGGAATCAGTCATGGCATCAGGCTGATTTATAAGGATAGACAAATGTTTACAGATCACTTTTGTTGTAGCACAGGCTTAGAGTCGGCTAGACTTGAGGGCAAATTCTTTCCTATCTCTTGTTTGTTAGGTGACTGTAGTCAGGGCTGTATACTCTCAGCCTCAGTCTCCCTATCGGAAAAATGAGGACAATAATAATTCTCTTGGGATGAGGGTGTGGATTGCATGAGATAATTTGGTTATGTCAAGGGCTTCTGTTGCTCAGTAATGTTATGGGGTGGGAGGAAGAGGAGAACTAAAGAGAGAAGAAAGTCCATGATGATGGAGAAATGGGCTGAAGGGCCAAAGTTAGGGTTTGTGTCCTCACCGTTTTCCTCCCCAGACTTCATCTCAAAGCTGCCAAGAGTCTCCTGCCCACCAGCGTCTTGGAAGTTCCACCACTGACTGTAGCCTGTGGATTTGCCAGCGTCCTTGCCTGCAACCTTCTCTTTCTTTTATTTTTTGAAAAAATTATTATATTTATTTTTAAAATTTAGATATAGTTGACATAGAACCCATTATATTATTATTAGAACCCATTAAATCATTATTTCAGTAGTTGCAAACTTTATTTTCTTGTGATGAGAACTCTTAAGATATACCATCAAAGCAACTTTCAAATATATAATAAAACATTATTAACTATAGTCATCATGTTGTACATTGCATACCCAGGACTTATTTATCTCATAACCGGAAATGTGTACCTTTTTACTAACTTCACCCATTTCTTCCATCTCCCTTCCCACACTCTGGCAACCACCAATTCATTCTCGGAATCTATGAGCTCGGTTTGTTTGTTTTCAGATTCCATATATAAATGAGTTCATTCAGTATTTCTCTTCCTCTAATTTATTTCATTTAGCATAATGCCGTTAAGATCTATCCATATTGTAACAAATGGCAAGATTTTCTTCTTTTTTTATGGCTGAACAATATTGCATTGTGTATATATGTACCACGTTTTCTTTATCCATTTATCAGTCGATAGACTCTTAGGTTGTTTCAGAACCTTATCTTTCTAACAAATGTGACCCTCCCTCACCCCAAGTTAGAACCTCCTCTACTGCAGCTTTATGTTGGCCCCAAGCTCAAATCCTTTCTGCCTTAAATGTAAGTGAGGTACTTAGTGCTGGTGTTCCCTCTGCGAGGAGTGTCTTTGCCTTAGAAACCCTGCCTGCTCTTCTGGGCTCTGTCATACCTGCATAGATATACTCTCCCCTGACAGCTTCTAGGAACACATTTTGGAGAAGTGAAGGCCAAGAGCAGGGCAAATGGCTTCAGAGGCAGCACTCAGAAAGAGGGTACACTCTTATTTGGCAGGCTTGATAATTTCTGACCCTCTTCTCCAGTTTACTTATTTGTTCCTCTTTTTTTTCTGTCTTGGTTTGCTCATCCTTCTCTCACTCCCCGTTTCCCCTAACTCTTTCTTCATCCTTGGTACACTTTTCTGGTCTGAGTTCAAGCACATTGAAATTCCTAAAACAACCCCACTTCTACTGCTGATATGCCATAGATAATTAATTATTCTGATGTATATGGAGTTACAAAAAAAAAATTTCCTGGGTGATTTATTTTAATGGGGGCAGACGACAGATTGTTTACCATCTGAAGAAAGAGTCCTGGGAATAGATTAAAACTTTGAGAATTTATGATCAAACATGAAGTTACCCTCATTTAGAGTCGGGACAGTATGCTGCTTGAGTAGTTACTGATGCCTTCTGGCCACCTAGGTTGAACTTTCCCTTGTTCTGTCCATGTTTGGAAATTGCCTCAAAGTGTTGGCTCCTAGTCTATACTTGCAATTATCTCGTCTTTGTCTTGAATCTGATTGGGATGTCATAGATCATTTGTAGGTACTGTGATTTCAGCTTCTTTACCAAATGGATTGTTTATTTTACCATGATGGGGATGAGTAGATTTCAGCTCCTGATATTATGCAAAGAGTGCTGTGCTGGTTATCAGGGCCCTGGGTCTGGTCCCAACTCATTCGCTAGTATGATGAGAGGCCTTGTACCGAGCAGTCAACTTCCGAGTCTCAGTTTCCTCATGTGTCAAGTGAGAGGGTTGGACCAAATGCTTTCTTTGGTGTCAGCAATTGCACACCCAGGATTGGACTCTAGAAGTGCATACAGGCTTTTAATATTCCCCCTTGGAGAGCTATGAGCTCATAGGTGCCCTGGGAGAAAGGTAGGGATGGGTTTTACTTTCTGTGGTGCTATGATCCCTCCATACTTATTCTAACTCTAATAAGACTCTCTATTTTCTATCCTTTCTTTCAGAACTGTCTGACAGATTTTACAGACTTATTGGATGAAGAGTGCCTGAGAGACTGACGGTCAGCATTCCTTACGATGGAGAAGACAGATGGTAGGCAGGCTGCTTTGTATTCCCTGGTGTAAAGTGAGCATTTGAGTTGGAAAGGGATTGTTACTATAAGTCCTGGAAGTAGCCTAGGGGAGGCCTACAGGAGACATTCTCCAAGAGGTGGTGCTGGAAGACCCAAACCATGTATTTCAGGTATGAATAAGAAAAAATGGTAGGGAATGAGAATGAAGCCCGATGTTTATATCAGACTTGTATAATTTTCTCATCTCTTCCAAGCTCCAAGAAGGGAGCTCACTCATTACCCTCATTTTAGAGGTGAGAGAATTAAAGTCTAAGAAAGAGGCACAAATATGGTGAAATTCTTACCTGTGTAATTCTCTAATTACACAGTCCCCTCATGTATCAGTTAGTTTTGCTGTGTAACAAACCACTCAAAAATTCACTGATCTAGGATGGCTCCATAGTGTAGTGGTTAGTATGTCTGTTTTGCATGCAGAAGGTCCTGAGTTCACGCCCCAGGTGGAGCCATGGACCATACTGCGGGTGCGCCACACCTCCCTGATGATGCACCATGCTCCCCAAGTGCACCGGGGGTGCCAGGCCCCAGGTGCGCCAGGCCCCGGCCCGGGTACACACCACAAGTGTGTGGGAGGGGACGCCTTGCCTTCAGAGACCCAGTTCTTAAAAGGAACCAGCAACACCCATGGGTAAGGGGTGAAAGTGGGCAGGGGGGTGGGGAATTAAAGAGGGGAAAAACAATTTACTGATCTAAAATAAAGATACTTATTATTTCTCAAAAGATTCTATAGGTTTTGCAAGGCCATTATTCTGGTCTAGATCAACATGGCTGACCTCTGCTGGGCTCACATGTCTGTGGTCTTCTGGGTGACTTGGCCAGATGGTTTATAATGGCCATACTCACCTGGGGCATTGGTGATGATTTGGCCATATGTTTTTCCTTGTCCAGCAGTCTAGCTGGGAGTTTGTTTGCATGGTGACAGAAGGGTTCCAAGCACAGCAAGAACACATAAACCACAATGCACAAGTGATTTTCAAGTCTCTGCATATGTCACACTTGTTGTTGACCCATTGACCAAAGCAATTTACAAGGCTAAGCCCAGGGTTAGTGTAGAAAGGGAATGCCCAAGGGTGGAGTATAATTCTAGCTATTTTTGCACATAGTTCACCACATCTCATAAAGAAGCAAGTATTAATACCTACTTCACAGGGTCAGTAAGGGACTGAATGTGGTAATGCATGTAAGGTTGTTGAGTAATAACTACCTAGCATAACAAATCTCTCAATGAATGTTTCCTTCCCAGCCCTCCCAGGAAACTTGCCAAAGGTCATAGACTAGACCCTAATCTCCTGACTTCTAATGAAATGCTTTTTCCAGATCACTAAATGTCAGGAAACAGGAGAGTCCATAATCCCCCTTGAATCACATGGCTCTTCACTGATGCAGGACTTAGGGACTAGACAGCAGCTCCAGCCCTGCTTCTTTCTTCTTTCCAAATGCAGGCACTATACACTTCAAGAGTCTGCTTTTCTCCCCAGAGAGCTGCCTTTTCAGTGCATCCCTGGAAGTGGTCCCACAGAACCCTAGCTAATTCCCTGGATGCCCCAGGGGCCTGCTATTCCTGCCTGCCTCATTTGTCCCTGCTCAGCATCCTCGCTCTGCTGCTGTTCATGTGATTAACCACAACTAGCTCAAGAGGCACCCCTCCCTTCAGGCATGCACATCTCACAAAATAAAGGCAGAAGAAGGAAAACCTTTCATCACTGTCTTGACCTTTTGAAGAGGCTCATTTAATTCCCTTTCTGCCCAGCTGTGTTTTTGGCCACTTTCTCTCTAGTGCCTGTTTTCCCCATTTTTCCTTTTAAAATTGAGTATGATTTTGAACTTTTTTTTTTCTCACTTTAAATGCCTCTAATCAGTTTGCTCACCTGCTGCATTTCACTTTATCCCTCAAGGTAATTATTGTGGCACCTCTCTTCTTCCCTTGTCTGCTTCTAATCCCCTTTTCGGAGTCTGTGTAACTCTTAGGCTCATGACTGTGTTTAGATGTCCTTTCCAAGAGTCTAGTGATCTGGCATGCTTTCAGACCGAGATGCTGTAGGGAATTCTAGGTAGCTTTGAGTCTCATATATCTTAATTTTTTTTCCTTTCTCCTGACTCATTTTCCCAGTATCTTCAGAATTATTTTCTTTGACTCTCATTCTATTTAACTCTGTTGGGACCCTCCTGAGGCTGTAGTCCTTACACAGAGTTAAAGGTTCCAAGAAGAGACACGTTCTTAGCAAATCCCCTTTGTGCCCTACTCAGTACCAGCCCGTCCTTGCCTTCTGGCCCCTTTGTGGAGTACCTATGCCATGATCTCTACTGCATTAGTGCTAACAATCATAACTCTGTAAGTTAGTTATTAGTATCACCACATTACAAATGAGGAAATTGAGGCATGGGGAAATTAAATAATTTACCCAGAATCACAGAGACAGGTGATGACAGAGACAGATTCAAATCCATTCAGTTTGGCTACGGGTTGGTTTATTTGATCTAAAGTTCATTTTGAGCAGAGTCAGTCCTCCTAATTAATTCTTGTGCTGGCCCAGTGCCTGGAATTCTGAGCTCCTGCATACTTGTCACCAGGTAGAATTAAGAAGAGCAGAGCTTAATGTGAGTGTAGGTCTCATAGCATATCTGATCAAGCTCCCTCATTGAAGGTCTAGCATTCCTCCTGCACTGGGAGAAAGAGAAGGAATGCAGGGTGGCAGGTGGCAGGCAGGGCAGCACAGTGGATCACTGAGTGTGTGTATCTCTGTGTGTGTGTGTGTGTGTGTGTGTGTGTGAGTGTGTGTGTTTGTGTGATACCTCATAGTGCTAGCTTAGAAAAGCACCCATTAAACCTGGCATCCTGGATGACAGCTGCTCAGTTCCACAGACTCCTTTTGTTCTCCTCCATCTCCTTTGTGGAAGATTTTGCCTTTGAATCTCCTTCTTGTTTGATGCTATTACTTATTTGTGCTCTGGACCTGCTCCCAGAGGCTGCTGGGTAAATTGGTGCATTTCTATTGAATAAAGGCAAAAAGAAAATAAATAATGCAGACTATCCTTCGGGAGAGTTCTTTTCCTTCTGGGTCATAAATCTGCTCTCCACTTAACTTTAGATAAATATCCCCTCTCTGATTTGGTCCATCTCTGTAATCCAGGAGGCTGCTGAGTAGACCAGTCGGCCTGAGTATTGCTGAGCATGGCTTGAAAAACTAACAGAGAGTGAGTGCTCTCCTTTACGGAAACTACTATAGTGTGCACCTGTTTGAAGGAAAGCAGGTTGGTTAAAAAATTGTGTGGAAGAATGGAAACTTATTTGGAGATTTTGGGGGCTGGAGGAGTGTTTACTCCTTATCCGCCTGGAATCTAGGTATCTGCCACAGAAGCTCTGAAACCAATGACAACCATCCTGATATCAGCACCAATGCTTCATTCTGTTTCCTGAGGCAGTTATGATGCCATCACCCACAGGCCCTGGGGCTTTACTTAGCATTGAGGCTGATAGGCTCAATTATGTCAGTGTTCATGAGTTTAGCCTTCCTGTGTCGATTGGCTTTGTTTAGTTCTTTGGAGATACTTCTCTAAGCACAGAGGGCCACCTGACAAGCATGTTGGATTGACCAGAAGGAGAAATCAAACTGTCTAGTGAGAAGAACTCAGCCCCAACATGTCATCACCCTTAGCAGAAAAGCAGCCTGAAATGTGTCCCTGGTAACACCATTATTTGCACCTTTCCTTTAACCTGCCCCTTCCCTCCATTGCCTTTAGAATGTGTTCTTTCCTTGGAATCTTTCACTTTGACCGTGTCAGCTGTCTCACAGCTGGTCTTCAGGTCTCCGGTTTGTCCTTGTTCTAATCCTCAGCAAGAATGCTCTTTATGAAATCACATTTGACCAAGTCACTGCTTTGTGTAAAACCCTTCAATATTCCCATTATCTAAAGAGTGAAGTCAAAGCTGTTGGCATACATACAATTTGCTCTATGGTCTGGCTCTTGGTGACCTTTCCAAATTTGTCTTTCTTCTAGCTTTCACCCTTCTCTACTATACTTTAAGTTCCTTCCCTATCAACTGCATTTACATCACTCTGAATTACTGTGGAATTTCACACCTCCATGCCTTTGCACATTTTTTTGACATATATCTAGAATCTACTGCTAGATATATCTATTGCTGCATAACAAACCAACACAAAACTTAGTGGCTTAAAACAATCATGTATTATTAACACAGGCTTAGTTGAGTGGTTTTTACCTGGGGTTTCTCCTGTCGTTGAAGTCAGATGATGGCTGAGACCACAGTCATCTGATAGCTCTTTTATTCATGCCTGCCATGGAACCTAAACCAGCCTGGCTAGGCATCACTCTCCCTCCCTCCATGTGACCTCTTGTTACTTGGGCTTCTTATAGCATGGCCATCTTAGGGAAGTTGGACTCCTTAACATGGCATCTGTCTTCCCAATGAGTGTGCATTTTAAGAGACCCAGGTGGAACTTATAGGCTTCTTATGACCTAGCTTTGGAATTCTGTCAGCATCATTCCTGCCATTTTCTTTTGGTCAAAACAGTCATAGACCAGCCCAGATTCAAAGGGATGGACAAGTAGACCCTATCTCTCTTTGTGAGATTCCTTTACCTATCTTGGGAGGGTAAGAATTAATGGTGGCCATCTTAGAAATTAACAGCTACAATGTCTGTCACCCTCTTATTCTTACAAATTGCTATTTGTTCATTTAATACTCAGACATATGTCTCTTTTGTGGAGTCATCACTCTTCACTGAGGCAGAATTAACTTATAAGTCCAAGAAAATTATTCTGGATAAACTGTGAAAATAAGTCAGGAAGGAAGACTATTCCTTGAGCACGTATCAGTTGCCATCCTTGTCACACTACATTGTACTTGTTGGTGTTTCTCCTACTTGAGCATGCATATATTGAGGGCAGGTCAATATCTGATTCATCTCTGTGTCTTTAGGATCTAGCTTAGCAACCAACACATAGATGCTCCATAAATAGTAGTTGAGGCAAGTGCATTGAGTTATTGCTATTGTAATTTTGCCCCCAGGGTCTGTTACCCTTAGAACCAGTCAGTCAGTCTTTTTCCAAAAAAAGAATTTATGGAACCCCCGCTGTGTGATTTAAGCATATCAGTTTCTGTTATGGGGCTTCAGTTCTTTATATTTTGGGTTTCCACAAAGAATAACTATAATATTGAGCGTATATTGAATGTTTCTCACTGGCATTGTTCTAAGCACTTTATATGTATCAATAATCTCATTTTACCTATTATTATTTCCATCTTAGAAATGATGAGACACAGGGAGGCTAGGTAATTTTTTCAAGGTCACAGAGCTGAGACATAGACCAGGCTCCAGAGTCTATATTCTTGGCCTCCATGCTCTCTCCACTGATGTTCTTTCCTGAGCTCAGCATTTTCAAAGCATGATGTCACAGAGATAATAAGGGGTGTCACATGAGGAACATCAAAGGAACAAAGGCTATTTACTTCTAAGAAGCTATTTGGAGATAAGTTCCTATGGATTCAAGTACTGGAAGGATTGATGTGTCTCAGTGTCCTCAAGTGGAGTCAAGATCAGTGGTGCCTTGGTGTGATGGAGAACTTTTTGATGTACTCTGATAATCTGAGCTGTCCTGAAAAGTCATGAGTCCCACATTTCTTGGAGGATGTACGCCAATGTCCCTTTTGGCATTAATTATCCCTTTTCCTTCATTACCTTTATTTCTGGTCTATGAAAAATATGGTATTTTCTTACATAGAGGCATGAGTTTTTGAAGGTGAAATTCATGTTTGTTAAGCACTAAGCAGTCTTCAGCTGGAAAAGAGGATGGGCTCTATGTGATTATATGTTCCAATTCTCTCTGATCTTAGTACCTAGAGGCTCAGGCTTCTGAGGAAGCTTAAATAATGTAGAAAGCATAACTCCTTGATGTCGCTAGCTTTACCAAGATTTACTGGTGCCTATTTGAATAATGCGGGATTTTCTTTTAATGTTGAGACAATTATGCACCTCATCCTTTGAAAACCTCCATATTCATAATTGCCAATTAGTACCCTGATTTGGCAAATACTTGGCCACTTCAATTCAGCAATTACATGACTTGAACCCAGTAAAACAGTGTGAGACTATTTTATTTTGCTGGTGTGCAGGCAGATTCCACAGTAATAACTAAGATGCAAATTGGAAACTATTTCCTCTATTTCCTGCAGACATTGGCTAAGTACACACTGATTTAATAACATGATTCCTTAGCACAGCCAAAAGACTGTGAGCATCTCAGATAGTTTAGAGGTTGGAACATTCATAAGTCTCACGAGAGAGCGTTAAGTCAAAATCACAGACATTAGGCTTCACCACTCTGTAATTCTTACTAACATTGTGCTTCTTTTTCACGTGTCTTATGTCTCTCAGCCAAAGACCAGTCCTCTCAGCGGGATGAAGAGAAAGACCCTCCAAAGAGCCACCCCTACTCCGTGGAGACCCCATATGGTTTTCATTTAGATCTGGACTTCCTCAAGTATGTGGATGATATTGAGAAGGGACACACCATCAAAAAGATTCCTATCCATCGAAGGGCCAAGCAGGCCAAGTTTAGCACTTTGCCCCGAAACTTCAGCCTTCCTGACAGCGGAACTCGCCCCCATGCTGCTCTTCCCCACCAAAACTGGTTCCCAGTGGTGCCAAGGAAGGTGTCGCTCGGGGCAGAAGAGCGAGTGCAGTCACTGCCGCCTGGTGACCCCCAAGCCTCAGCTAGTGGGAGTGAGGTGAGCTACCACAGGAAGGCCCTGTTGGGAGAGACCGCCAGACAGCTAGAGGCTGCTGCATCCAGGGAGGCTGAACTCGGCTCTGGGTATGGGCGGCCCCAGCTTCTGAGAGCATCCAGCATGCCAGCCACACTGCTGCAAAACAGGGCTTCAGAGGACCCCAACCTAAACTCAGGTCCCCTCACCTCTCCTGCCCTCCCTCCACTTGAGGGTGAAGATAGTGTCAGTGATGGCGCTTTTGGCCCTGCTGAAGGATTTGCAGGTTTTCACAACTCCTCCCCACGAGCAACAACCCAATTAAAAGTCAGAGAGTTTGGGGACCTGGTACCAGGGATTCCGGAGCTGGTCAGGGAGGGGACCGAACCTCCAGAGGTTGAAGAAGAGGCTTTACACCACCTCTCTCTCCCAAGTCCTCCTTTCTCATCTCAGAATGCACTTGTAGTTCTGGAGGATGCAGAAGATGAACACGAAACCAGAGAAGCAGAGGTGGTGGTTACCTCTGGCTTGCCAACACCAAGCCCCCCACCTCCTCCATCACCCATCCCTGAGAATGAGCTTCCCTTAGAAGAAATCGAGCTCATTATCAGTGAGATTCCACCCCCACCACCGGTAGAGGTAGATGTGAGAAGCATTGGCATCCGGGTCACGGAAGAAAGCCTGGGCCTTGCCACGATGGATACTGGCAGCATTTCCAGTCTGAAGCAGCAGCTCTCGGACCTTGAGGGCGAGTTGTCTGGAAGAACTGAGGAATTGGCCCAGGTCAGAGCTGCCCTCCAGCAGCAAGAGGAAGAAATCAAGGCTAGGGGGCAGAGGATTCAAGAGCTAGAGAGCACTGTGGCTCAATTGGAAGAAAAGCTTAGCCATGAGAACACCAAAGATGCCCAGGGCCAAATTGACGCTATGGTCAACACTGACCCACTCCATGGACTACTGACCAGGGAATTGTGTGACAAGAGCATCGGGGTCAACCTTCTGAGCAGCATGGGATCTGAAAGCTGGGGTGCCAGAGGAGAAGAGAATGGCTTCCTATGTGGGCAGGACAGTCACAAACAGAGAGATCAGAGCCCAACAGAATTGGTGCCACCACCCCAGCTGTCACTGCCACAGGGACCCGAGATGATCCTCACCTCCTCTTTCCATAGCTGCCTCTCCACAGAGCTCAGGATTGAAGAAGCAGGCTCTGAGCCAGAGGGAGACCCTCAGTTGGGAGCCGAGGGTCCAGTCAGGGGAGCAAGAAGCTCTTCATGGAGCAGTGATATAAAGGCTCCCCCAGCAGGGAAGGAGGCGAGTACAGAGCTGCCGGGGAAGGAGTGTCCTGGAAGGCCACCGAGCTCACCCACAGACGCCACTATTGGGCAATATGTTAAGAAGATCCAGGAGCTCCTGCAGGAGCAGTGGAGCTGTCTGGAGCATGGGTACCCAGAGTTGGCCAGCGCCATCAAGCAGCCTGCCTCCAAGCTCAGCAGCATCCAGCGCCAGCTCCTGAGCTCCCTCAACCTGCTGCTGTCTGCCTACTCTGCTCAGACTCCACCCCAGAGGGAGTCCCCAGCCGCCTCCTCCCCTCCGCCAATGGGTAAATACCAATGTCTGAGATGGAACCATTTCCCCTTTATGTCACAAGTCAAAGGGAAAGGGGATTTTAATTGCATGAATATGTTTTTAAAAGATTTAAGCACCTCCAAGAACGCAGTGTAATAACAACTGATTTATGTAACAGTGGGGGCTCTGTGCCCCTACTTGTGTCCTTGCTCTAAGGTTAAGATTGACTGCAGGGCCACCATGTATGGCTACACAGGTACAGCGCATGGCACAGAGATGCCAGCTAGGGAGGGTACATTAGAGTTTAAATCTAGCCCACTCCTCACCTGCCAAGCCTGCAGCACTGTGTTTACCCAGAAGGGTGCCGATTTCTCATTTGCATTTGCACAAAGGCAACATCTATGACCAGCAATGGCCCTGGCCATGTGCTCTAAACCTCAGCCTCTCTTCATTGTTTCCCTGTGCTCTTGCATTCCTGAGGTGCTCTCTGGTTTGTGCACACTAGAGGTTTTTTTCTAGCCTAGTTTTGGAGGAACATTATATTGAGACCTTAAATACTTCACTGGATATTTTCTGTGTGTGTGAGAGAGGGAGAGAGAAACTGAGTGGTACTCACATGTGGAAGCCAATCCTTTGGCTGAGCAGCACTCCCTCTTGTAACAGACATACACTGTTGAGTAAAGCAGAACCATATTTTGCTTTGCTCGATGAACGACGTGCGAGTCTGCTTCCTGACACAGATGGCAAGTTGGCTGCCTTCTTATTATTTTAGTGCTGTTCTGATCTTGCTCGTTAGGAAAAGCCTCCTGTACCTTTGCGTACAGCCAAAGAAGACTTATTCTCTTGTTCATGTGTCTTCTGTGCCTATCACATACCGCAAAGTGTCGACTGGCAGAGGTGGGACCAGGAGTCACTTAAACTAAGTTCTTCTCTTAGAACTCACTCACTCCTGCTCTGCGATTCACTGAGAAAGTCTGAGCCTCAGATTTTCCAGCTGTAAGATATGGACAACATCAGCACCCACACCTCATGCCTCTTCCAAAAGAGAACTCCCATATAGAGCGGCTTTGTGACCAGTGGCAGTTTGGCTGGCACTGACCAGAAGCCTGGGCCTCTTCAGAGATCCTCAAAATATTTGATTTACTTTATGTAGTCTTCTGTCTCTTGCTATCTCTTCACACACCTTCAATCTGTATCCTCTCAAAGCAAGAGTCTTGGTTGTACTGCATTCTGGGGCATTGCCAAGATCATTCTAACTTATGATGTTGTGTCTGCCTAGAGATCTCCCCGTCGACCAGCCTTAAATCCATAATGAAAAAGAAAGACTATGGCTTCCGTGCAGGAGGTAATGGGACCAAAAAGAACCTTCAGTTTGTTGGGGTTAACGGTGGGTAAGCATCGCTCATGAAGCCCAGACTGCCCTCCATACTGCCTATTCTGCTGTCGTCCTTAGCACGCTCATTTGCCTGGGGAAAGCATCTGGTTTTTATTCTTCAAGGGAGTTAATCTCAACAGCCCTTTAAAACTCCATCTCGGGTTTGCATGTGTTTGGCTCCTTGCCAGCTATGGTGGTCTGTTAGATCCTGTGCTTTTAATATGTCTTAGCTTTGGGGCCCCCCAGGGCCAGGATTCCAGGTGGCTTCTGGGAGTTTGGGAGGGGGATGCACATGGGCCCTTTAAGGAAGACATTTAATCTGAACCATAACACTGAAACTAGGACAAACTTTTAATTTGTTGAACTTCAAATTTCATCCATTTAACTATAAACCAAACCCATGTTTTTTAAGATGAATAAAAACAGCCAATGTCTGTTGACTCAGAACATGATCCAAAACTTACATATTCTAGGGAGTAAATCATTGGATTTAGAATATTTTCTAAATCGGTCATTTGACAAACATTTATTAAATGCTAACAATGTGTTAGCTGATGGGGATTTTAAAAAAGTCAAATAAATCATGATCCCTGCCTTTAGCTCACAGTTTGGGCATGGGCAGAAAAATGACAAGAAATAAAGAGAAAATACTGGTATGTTGAGATGAGTTCTAATAGAGAAGGAAGCATGGGGTCCTGTGGAAGCCCAAAGTAGGGACACCCAGCCAGTGGCGGGCCCAGGAAACTACCCGGAAGAGGGTGGAACCCCTGCTAATTTGGGCCAGACCGGAAAGAAGACACCAGATTCAAACAACAGTGACACCACTGTTGCATGTTCTGCGATGTCACAGGAGAGTTGTGGTTCCTGCTCCCATGAACACACACACTGTGGCCTGAGGAGAAACTACTGTGTTTGAGCTTTTACCAGTTCATGTGCAGAAAAGCAAGACCAGCCCAATCTGAGTCTAAAGCAAGTCCTACCCCTCCCCTGCACAAGTGCCCCAGCAGTCCCCGCTCTCTACTAAAGCTGGAAGTCCATCTCACGGCTGAAGCCTGCCTCATCCCCAACCGCTGGCTACTGCCATTCTTCCCTCAAATGTGCGAGTCAGGCCCATCTCCAGGGTCTTTGCATCTGCTGTTCCCCCGCTTAGAGTGCTCCGAGCCCACATATTTCTCAATATTTGTCACTTTAGTGGAGTGGTTCTCAGCCTTGGCTACACGTTGGAAATCCTGGGGGAGTCTTAAAAAATACCAACCCCTGGGTCCCCTTCCTGAAGACTCCGTTTAATTAGTCTGGAGTACAGTCCAGTTATTGGGAATTTTAAGCACGCTCAAGTGATTCTAATGTGCAGCCAAGGTTAAAAATGTCTCTGCTCTCATTAAAGTAGCTCCTCCTCCCATCACTCTATCCCCTTTATTTATTTAATGTTCAGTATTTACCATCTGCATATATTGTTTACATGTTTATTTTCTGCCTTTCTCTACTAGAATATAAGCTCAATTAGGACAGGGACTTTGGTATGAATAGCATTTAGAAGAGTGCCTGGCAGATAGTAGGTGGTCAACAAATTTCTGTTGTATGAATAAATGAACTTCCTGGGGACCTTTTTATGGAAAAAATTATAAGACAAAAACTGCTTGGTAAATGTATTATATCCCCCACTCTCAATCACAAAGGCAAAAGGTTGTTCCAAGAACAATAGAGGAAGAAATATCTGAGATTTAAACAGAAAGAATGTGAGTTTACCAGGGAATAGACAGGTTTTGCAAATACGGTGAGCATAGGGGCCTTACATAGTGCCATCATTCAGAGAAAGGGCATGAGGGGCCTCAGTGGAAGCCATGGCCACTGGTCTTCCCTGGTCTCTGTGGCAGCATTCTAGATCCCAGAATCTCCATCCATTAGAAGTCTCCTCTTAACCATCAGCAGAAAAATCAATAAATCTTCCAGGACTTACCACCATGATCTCTTGTGTGCCTCTTCAACAGTGTTGTATATAATTGAACATAAGGTTTATTGCTGGGGAGGGCAGCCCATGCCCTTATTTTTGCTGTTCCAAGCAATAGTTGAAACAAACTGCAGCTGAGAAAGGCAGATGTTGGGTCTAGGTGTCCTGACTATTCACATATCTCATGGAACCCTGCCGGGAGAAGACACAGATGGTTCCTCCCTTGTCAGGTGTAAGCTGTGCTAGAACAGACAGCTAAAGGGAGGTCTCACAATCACCCAAAGATGTGAAGATTTGTCAGGCAATTCAGAAGACTCGGGGTATGTATGGGGGACATTTGTCTAGATCTGAAAGCCCTTCTCTGTATAGGACATTAGGATTCCAGAAGCAAATGCTTTCATGCGAACTTTGTATCTCCTGTCTGGATCATCCCAAATGTATTGGCCAGTTAGGGCATGGGGCTGTTTGTATGTTCCTTACAAGGAGCTTAGTTAATTATCTTTCCTCCCTAAATGGCCTCTGGCATTAGAGTTAGAGCTCTTAACCACACTTTTCTCTGGCAACACAGTTCCTGGGAGTCCCCTTCCCCAGACCTGCAGGTGTAGAGAATGGAGGGTGTGGTTAGCGAGCTTCCAAGTGTTATCAAAGCCCACCTAGTTCTCATTTGTGTTGACATGGACATTGAGCAAGAAGCACAGAACAATTGACCTCTGTCTCCTCCTCCAGTTATGAGACTACCTCAAGTGAAGAGACCAGTGGTGAGGACAGCTCCCCAGAAGATTTGTCTGACAGTGAGGCTGAGAAGAAATGTGATGGCCCAGAACATAGGCGGGGCAAGGATGCCTGCCCTAGCTGCAAGGTGGGGCAGGGCATCGCTGAGGGCGCCCGCAACACAGGCCAGGAATGTGGGCCCAGGGAAGAACTCCCTGTTCCCAAGCCTGATAGGTGAGTCGAATGGGTCAGATGGGGTACTTGATCCTCTGAGAAAGGGCAGGGGCATTTATTCACCCTTTTATTGAATCATTTGTTCACTCGTTCATCCATTCACCACTGAGTTTCTAATCCATGCCATGTACTATGCACTGGTTGAACTAAACAGATATAACTCCTACCTTCATGGGATACACTGTCATAGACTGAGCTCTACATATAAAGCTAACATAGGCCTAGCACTGAAAATGTGAAGGATTTTCGTGTATTATCTTATATAATCCTTTTAATAATCCTGCAAGGTACACATGATGATAATCCCCACTTTACAGATATGAAAACAGAGGCTTAGAAAAGTTATGTGACACAGCTAGCAGAGCAGGGATTCCTTCCAGGTCTTTTCTGCTTCTTACCCACACACTTTTCTGCCTCTCCCATTGGCTATGCTGATGTAATCCTTTCTTTTAAAGTGGTGGGATGTCATGTGGCATGATGAAAAGAGTACTTTGGAACTGGGCACACCTGGAATCAAATCTTATGTTTGCACGGTGTTATTTTAGACAAGATACTTAAGCTGTGGTGACCTCAATTTTTTCATCTATAAAATGTAGATAATAGCAACCTAATAGATTTGATCTAAGGACTAGATGAGAAAAAAGTTTGTAACATGCCTAGCATAGAGCCTACCTCATAGTAGGCTCTCAATAAATGGTAGAAATAAGAATAGTAAGTACTATTATCATCATCATCATTCCCAGCCTGGTTGATGAAGGAGTGGTGAACAGTGAACCATAGCTGATTGTTAAGCAGGTCCACAGGGTGCTCTAACATAGTAGTACAATAAGGATGTGATGAGTGAGTGGAATGCCTTGGTAACCAATGCCATTAAGTCCCAATTTAGGCCTCTCAATACTGACTATGCCCTTGTACTAACACAGGAAGAGTGTTTATCATTGCGATTGTCCATCTTAATTAATTTTTATTTTATTGATTCTGTTAGCACTTATGGTGTCCTTCATGGAAGGATAATCTGAAGAAATTCACTGGTATGGATTGGGTTCTTTGAATTTTTCAAGTCACTCAGGCAGAAAACGTTTGGTCCAAAGTCAGAAAGATAGTCTTTCATTGCCCAGGATATCAGAAATGGCAGTTGGGCCTGTGGCCCTCAGAATGCTCTGGTGATTGCTCTGACACCCTGAAAACAGCAGGATAAAAAGGGCAATGTGCTTGCAAAGCCCAGCCATGCCATCAGGACACTGTGATCACCCCATATTTCTGAGAAATGCCCCTTAATCTGGGAAGTGGCCCAGTTTGGATGTTTGAGCTGCTGAGAATGAAAGTCAAAGTAGAAAATAACCTTTTTAAAAAAATCAACATGAAGATATATATCTGTATATATATGTATATATATTCTCTCTCTCTAGATATAAACCCTCAGAAGAATTTCTTAATGCATGCCGGGCATTAAGCCAACATCTGCCGGAAACTGGGACCACCACTGACCAACTTTTGGTATTCTGATTTTTCATTGTCATGTAGATATTTCCGGACTGTTTAAGCTATTAGTTTCAATTGGGTGACTTTGGTTCCCTTGCCTGAGGCAGCAGTGTGAGTGTGTACACATGAGTCTATTTCCTCTGGGTGCTTTCTCATTTGCCCAAATTCTGCTTGCTGCCAAAAGTGATGGATTATGCTGAGAAAGTGGAACTGATAGATATGCACAGGAAAGCAGGCCAGGTGCTCAGAGAATTTACCAGGGGTTATTAGGCATTGAACCCTGGACGTCTTGTTATAAAACTATTTGTGGCTTAGGCTCAAAATTGCCTTGCAATTTGAGAGAACTATGGGTAAAGTGGGAAAGAGCATGTGGAATAGGAACCATGCGTTCTATTCCCAGGACTGCTGTCTGTGAGGTATTGGGCAAGTAAGCTCCACACTCAGGGCTTCAGTTTCCCCATTAATAAAATGAGGGCAGAGGGCAGCTTGTCTCCATTAATCGCAAACAGTGACATTTAATTTTGTAGTCTTTACTCTTTTTCTTGAAGTGTACCTAGGGGTCAAAACACCAAGAACAAGAAACTGCATCTGTTTGCTCTTTAACAAACCTTCATGGCCCTTGGAGATTTAACATAACAAATGGGTTCTACTTTTAATCAAAAGATACTGGCACTGACACATTCTCCCAAGTTATGAGAGCAGCTGATAAGTCCCAGCGTGTAACAACTTGTAAGCATTTTCAAAGTGCATTTTGTTCTCCTTTCCAAAAGGACCATAGGAGTAAAAACGATCGATTCAGCACAACCCATTTTCATTACTTTATCTTTGCTTATTTGGCAAATAACTGTCCCCAGACTGTTAAAGAATCTATATGTGATATGGATGTTGATCAAAACTTCTGTTACATATTCTTAAATGAATTACGGAACTGTTCTTTCTTAGCTCTTCATTTAAAATCCACCACTATGTTCCTTAATATTAGGATCTTTCTTCAGTTTTACCTGAAGAGTCCATGGGTACAGGAGATAGTATATAAAAAAAGTCCTGCCTAGACTGCCCCTATGGTGTCAAGTTTGCATATTCTCTAATGGAAACAAAAGTGTTTCTGCCTAGAAAAACCATTAGAGAATATGCAAACTTGACACCATACCCATGTTAGGATCATAGCACAAGACCCCTGCCTCCCTTCCTTAGAGACAAAGTGGGTCGGTCCTACAAGGACCAAAGTTAGGGAGCCAGGTTCTTTCTTCACAAGTAAGATTCAAAAAGGTTATATGACTTCCAAGGTCATACAACTGAGTCAGGACTTAAGCCTGGCCACATTGGTTTAATGACTCCAAATGCAGTGCCCTTTCCAGAATGAGTAGGAAATCTGTTCTGATACTCACATCCTCGTAGTGTGTCTCCTTCCCTTTAGGTAAATTCTCTAAATACGTTTCATTTTGAACACTTAGGTAATGTCACACACAGAGTTGATGTCATTCACTCTGGAATGCTCCTCATTCATTGTTCCAAGGAGCTGAATACTGCAGATAGTGAGGTCCTGCCATAGGTTGTTTAGCCATTTTCCCTGAAGATCCTGACAAAGCTTAAAAGCCAAAACTAATTCAAGCACAGCTGTTTGGGTTTTGTTTCAACCATAAATTGGACATGTCGTTTGTCATAGTTTTCAGCATGCATTTTTCCTATTAATAAAATGTTGTGACTTTCCAACTATGCCTATTAAAAACACACACAAGTCCTGGTAGAATTTGGGCTAAGGTCAGTATACGCTGGCTGTATGGGCATGAAAGAGAGGGTCTTGGTTGTCCTATGCACACAAGGGATGTGATCTAAACTTATAGTAGATTCAAACTGTCACCTAGTGAAGTGCTGAAGTGCTTTGTTACTAGTTACTAGGTTGCCCTCCAGTCTTCCTTTCTACCTCACATGAGGGGAGGGGAGTGGCAATTACACTGTGGCAATGTTGCCGTATCCTGGACCCTACTAGCTCTGACACCTGCAGGAGTAAATCACATGGAGAGTTGGAAGGAGTTGAAGAGATAGAGGTGGAAGCATTCAAGGGTAACTTTTCCTAGTGGAAACTAACACTCTCGCTGAAAACTAGCACCTCAGACCAGATAACCTGTGGCATCGGATTCTTTTGGTATTTTAGAGGCAAAGCTTGAATACCATCAGCCAAGAGTGGTTCCGTGTCTCCAGCCGGAAGTCATCTAGTCCTGCTCTGGTGGCTGCCTACCTCCAGCCTCACTCCCCACACTTCCTAAGGCTGCTTGTCAACTTGGCTGATGGGAACGGGAACACAGCTCTTCACTATAGTGTGTCCCACTCCAACTTCTCCATCGTGAAGCTACTGCTGGAGACAGGTCAGAAATGGTTGCATTCATGCAGCCCTTGTCCCTCCTTGAAGGGCAATTCTCGTATTCACTTCTTTACAGCAAGAAGATTCTTCACTCTTCTGAGTTCCATCTGTAATCTAGGAACTGGACTAGACCATTTGCCTTTGTTATATCATTTGTTCTTCACCATGCTCTTGTGATGTAGGTATGAGTCTCATGTTGCAGATGAGGAAACTGAGGCTCAGAGAGTTAGAAAACTTGCTCAGGTCACAGTGCTGGTAATTGGTAGAGTCAGACTTCGTATTCAGTCTGTCTAACTCCAGAGCTACACCACACACTTCTAGGAAAGGTCACATTCTACCATTTACATAAGTACTTTTTAACAAAGTTATGGCTCCATTTGACTAATTTGACTCAATTTGATTGATTCACGCTTTATCAGATATGTGTAGACTACGTCTGAGGCTACACTGGCTACTACCAAGTTGGAAAGATGAGCCAGGTGTGAGCCTTCTGCGTCCCAGGAGCTTATAGCCTGATAACCAGTGTGGGGCAGGGTGATGGTTTATAGGAGAGAGATAGCGAATGTTATTTTAGGTCTCAGAAGGAGTGAAATAATATCCTGTTCAGGGAGCAGGAAAGGCACACTGAAGCAGAAAGAGTCCCAGAAGGCAGAGAAATGTCCCCAATAAAAAGAATACTGTAGAATTTGAGAAAGGAAAATCTGGAAACCAAAAAACTTCCAGTTTGAATGGGATATGAATTAAGTTCAGGGAGGAAGTTAGAGCCACAGCATGGAGGACCTTGAGTGCCAGGTTGAATAGCATGAATCCAGGCACTGGGAAGTCTATATAGGGTCTTGGGTAGGTGAGCACCATAGCCCGGGGAGTTTTCTATGAAGGTTCTATGAAGATTAATTTGGCAGTAGGGATAAGAGGTAGCAGGCCAGACAGGAAGCCATTGCAGGGGTCCACAGAGAAATAAGGAGGGCTTGCAATAGCTGAGGACAGCAGGAATAGAAGAGGAAAAAGCCAGTGGAGCATTAGTAACTGACTGGCTGTTAGGGACAAGGGGAGTGAGAACTTTGATGTGACAAGCTTGGATGGCTGAGAAGATGGTGGTGCTACAAAAGGAGGAGAGCAAGTATGGGGAAAGCAAAACAGATAATTCAGTTTGCGACAGATTTCAAATTTCCAGTGGGTCATCCAGGTAGAAATTCACAGCAGGCTATTGAGAATTCTCGATCTGAAATGAACAGGCAATAGAGGGTGAGGCCAGCTAGAGCATAGCCATTGGATTCTTTTAGGGAAGGAGAGAAGCCCTATGGAATGTCTGCATTGAGGAGATCCAGATGGAGCTATGTGAGAAATAAGAGAAATAACAAGATAGTGGCCAGCAGGGAGGCCAATGAAGAAGAAAATGTCAAGATTAAAGAAGATTGACCACTGAGTCAAATAACATAGTGTCCCTAAAGGATGATGCATAGGTTGGACATATTTGGGGAGGGGTCACTAGTGACTTTAGAAACAGCTGTTTTGGGGAGTGGGGGTTGTTGGGAGGAAACCAGCTTGCAGAGTTAAAATGAGTGAAGTGCACAGGGTAGGGAAGGCAGTGATATAGCATAATAGCTAACAGAGGCAAGAGAGACTGCAGAGAATTGTTTTTGTGTGTTTGTGAACATGTTTGCTGGCAGAGAAGAAGAATCTGAGAGACAGAGACTAAAATATTAAAGATAGAAAGGACAGAGGATGCTTGATGGAATAAGGTCTTGGAAGAGTTGCAAAAGCCTGGAATCCACAGCAGAGGCAGATGAGGTCAGCTGAGGCAAGATGCTGAGATATTTATTCCTCTGAGATAGAAGTAAAAGGAAGGTAAAGGTCGAGGGAGATGAGGAAGAGAAGAGAAAGGAAGAGGAGACCACTTGCTTTAGATGGCCTTGATCTTCTCAGGAAAGTAAAAACAGGATCTGGGTTTTGTCAACTGCAAAGAGGTGGTTAATAGTTAATCAAAAGAACTCTTCAAGGACTGCTGAGTGGCCCCAGAGTCTGCTGAGATGACACCACAGGGCTTATAGTAGACCCTTTCAGCAGATTATGCTACATCAAGTAGTCTAGGAGTGACGGTATAGACAGGTGGATGATAGGGCTGACTGAAGGTGCACGGGTCCCAGTTGAATGTCATCTATGAGTTTAGGAAGGCTGTATGAGGGATATCTAAGAGGGTACCTCTGAGATGTATAAGGCCCCAAATGATCTTTTCAAATTAGGTAGACCCTCTGCTAATCATGTGGGTAGAAGATCTCATTTAATCCTCATAATGATCCTGTGACCCTAGATGACTGTTTTACAGGTGAGAAGCATGACACTGAGAGAAGTCAACAGACTTGCCTTAGATCACTCAATGACCAAGTGTGTTGCTGGTGTTGTAGAAAAGTTGCAAAAACTCAGACCAGTGAGAAATCAAGCAGCACCCGGAGGTTTGGAGTAACTCAATTTTATTATGCCAGCAGACCCAGAAGAGCTAGTGCTCTGAAAATCTGGGTCCCGAACTTAGGGCAATTTTATTTTTATATTCGCGTTGTTACAGTTGGCGTGGGCTGATTTACAGACCCCTGAAATTGCTATATGCTACAGGCAGTTAGAGATCACAGGATTTTCTATCTAACAAGCACTAAAGTAATACATACATCTTTTCTAACAAGCACCAAAGCAATACATCTTTAGGGGAGGATGAATTCTCAGTTGACTTTGAGATCTCTGGCCTTGCAACAAGCGTGTTTACAGAAGCAGAAAAGAGCTGATTAGAAATGTTGGCCAATTAAGAGGGAAATTCCTCTCCAGTGTGTTGCTACCCACTCTCTCTCTCTCTAGGTGAACACCCTGTTTCTTTATATGATCTTTGCTTGTCATTTCTACCCAACAGAACTCAGTTAACTCAGTCAAAGAGTGCTGTTGCCTATCTCCTTTTCAATATCCCCAGGACCTAGACCAGTTCCTGGCTCTTAGTAGGTGTCAAGTGAATATATATGTTTCATGAGTAGACAGATGTGACTTCTGGGAGCTAGGTTATATTTCAGTAAAATTCCAGTTCTCAAAAATTCCATTAAGCAGCCTGAATTGGTAAATGACATGCATAATGCCAGCCTAAAGTTTTTTCTGCTTCCCATATCATCATGATGCAAGACAGGGCAAATTTCCCTGATTGAGGTGAGACCAAGCCCTGTGCTGAGAGAAGATGGCCCTTTGGTGGAGAGTGTAGAAAGAATTCAACACACACGCCAAAGTTAGCGTCAAAAGGAAAGTTTATTAGAAAAGGGGCAACACTCCACAGACAGAGTGTGGTCTCTCAGAGGCAGACAGTGAGAAAGACAGTGAGAGACACTGACAAGGACTTAGAGGGACAGAGACAATAGAGACAATGACAGTGATAGTGACAGAGTAAAGGCACTGAAAGGGACCCTAAGTGTACAGGGAATTCAGTTTGTATGTCATTCTTTAGTTCCTATTTCATTTGATATGGACATACAGTGAAGAAGGGGAATAGTAAGCAACATGAAAAGATAAGACTATGTAGAGTGAAAGACCTGCTGGCAGTTCCCAGCCTTTAATCCATAGGTTCCCCATGGTTTTAGCCATAGGGAATAACTAGATTCCTGTTTCCCCTTCACTAGGATGGAGAGTGGGTTGTTAGTTATACAGCAAAAATCTTCCTTTCTTCTGAAGGTGTCCTCCTGGCCTGGCTGCAGGGTTGATCAGCATATTGCAGTCTCTGACTGTGGCATGGTTAACATTTTTTAATTCTCTTGCCTCCTTCCTACATTAATCTGAGGAAGATGAATTTACAATGAACCAATTTCATTGGATTTCATTATAAAAGTGGTAGCTCGACTGACAAAGACACATCATTAAACGGAGATACCTCTATGTTCCGTTCACTGTGTTCTGTGTTAGGGACTTTCATTAAAGAACATAAATAACAATGACACCTACTGCTGTTTGAGTGCCTTCCTTATTCCAGACACAGTGCTAGGTGTGATAAACACATACACTATCACACATAATCCTTGCAGGAATTTTGAAGCAGATATTAATTGCATTTTTTTAAGTGAGAAAACTGAGGCTCAGAGAAGTCAAGTAATGTGGTAAAATTCACAGAGCCAGTAAATAACTAAGCCGGAATTCCAACTATGATCTGGGCTTTTTGTAATACCCCAAACTAGGTTTAGGGGCACTGTAAGATTTTGGGAACACCTACAATGTGCACGGAGAATCCAAAGATCTATGGCATAGAGCCCTTGTCTTTAAGTAGCTCACAGATGTGAAGCCTGTTAATAGTTCTCCAGGTGGATCCAGCCAGGTTGAGGAATGGACAATATAAGACTTGGTTGTTATAAATTTTTGCTGATGTTGACTGATGGGTATCTAGTCAATACCCATCAGCCCTAAAGTGGTCTGGAAGCTTTTCCCTTTAATACACTGAAATAGCTAAATAGCCAAAGCATAAAGTATGAAAGGGGAAAGGGCTGAAGGTGCCATTACTTTTCCTTAATGTAGAAGGATGACAGATCTGTCACACTCTCAAACCTGGGCTCCCTTCTCAGGCACTTGTGAAGCATCCAGAAAGGACCTTACAGTCAATAAAGCGTTGCATAGAAGTGACTTGTCATTATTGAGAATACAGCCAACAGGTTCATCTCCCCCAGCTTAGTTCTTTGTGATTGTTTTTTATTTTGCTGGCTGCCACTGTAGAGGAGAAAGCTTCTTGAGTCCAAGTGTGCTGAGTCAAGTGCCTTTCCTCTCCCCTCCAGAGAGAGTTGGTTTGCTCCCTGGAGGCTGGCTGCTCTGAAGTGTCCCGCTGTGACATCCCTGGGGCGGGCCTTCAGCTCCTTTTCCAAGCACCTGGGGATGAGTCAGTCCTCTCTCTACTGAGCTACAAGTCAAGTTTCTGAAGAGAGGAGAGGGAACTGTAACCTGAGGTTTGTTTATACCTCATAAAATAGTCATGGAGTACAAATTAAAAAGTGATTAATAAGGTAATGCAAATCTTCCCATCTTTATCAAGATAGAGTTATAAGGCCAGGCATGGAGTTAGTTTTCAGCTTTCTCAGCCCAGCTGGTTATGAGGGGTTTTAGGAAAGAAACTGCTGATTCTTCCATATTCACTGGCATCCTCGTTTCCCTATGTCATATTTCTGAAAAAGTGTTTGGGACGGGGTGGAGGGGATGTCAAACAAAAGTTGGGCTTTTTTTCCCTTGCACAGAACTTGTAGGTAGAACTGACATTTTTTTTCTAAACCATATTTGTTACAATAAATACCTAAATATTCATGAGCAAGTAGCAAGGGTATGAATGGCGAACACCATTCTGGATAAAAACAATAATAACAGCACTTATTGAGAGTTTATTATGTGTTAGGTGCTGTTCTAAGTACTTTTAATACACAAACTCATTAAATTTCACAATAACCCTATGAGGTGGGTTCTGTTATTATCCCTGTTGTACAGAGGAAAGATAAATCGTGAAATTTGATGTCCTGAGATAGTTTTATTATTGTCCAAAAGAGAACCATAGGCTTTTTGGATAAGGAACAGTACAGGGAAAATTTGGTTTTCTCCTTAAAGGAAGGGTCATTTATACAACAGATAACAGGTCAATGATCTCCTACTGTCTCCTTTGGTGGAGAGGGATATGAATGCGTATTTCCAGGACTACAAAACAAATTTCTTTTAAATTCAAATTTAATACTTCATCTTTAAAATATGCTAGTTTTCTCATTCTGTTGCTAAATGTCTATTCTTAATTGTTTTAAAATAAGACAGTATGGAGTTTTCCCTCTCTGTTTTTCAAGTGAGATGGTTTTCCTAAAAGATTTCCTATGTTTATCCTGTGGTGTTTTTCATGCCACCTTGTATATTGCACAGCTTGTCACCAAGCCCTTGGAAAAAACCTACAAATGCAGCCATCAGCTTAAGATTTTCACACAGACATAGAAAGAGTGAAACCTAAAATGCACGGCTGTGGGCAACGTGTGGCTGTGTAAGTGGTGGGCTCTAGAGCCAGACAGACCTGAGTCCTGGTCTCACTCACGTTCACTTGGGCAGTTTATATAGTTTCACTGACCTTCAGTGTTCTCATCTGTAAAATGAGAATAATGTTTTGTTCTCTGCTTTAGGAGACAAAGTCACGGTCATTGGCCCCCTTGGCCATCTCCAATTCTGCTGTGGACCTTTTTGCTGGGTATCCTCAAAAAACCTGTTAAGAAAAGTAACCAGTTTTAAAGGCTGCTAAAAATGTGTAAAACATGGATTCCACCCCCTGGGAAAGGATTGTTCTATTCCATTTTAACGAATAGGCAGCATCCTGTTGACCAGACTAAAGCAGTCTTGCTTCTGGCCCCTTGAGAGTTGCTCCAGGGTTTACTGCTCTTCTTGCAGGCGTCTGCAATGTGGACCATCAGAACAAAGCTGGATATACCGCCGTGATGATCACTCCCTTGGCTTCTGCAGAGACTGATGAAGACATGGCTGTTGTCTGGAAGCTCTTAAAAGAAGGAGATGTGAACATCCAAGCTACCCAGGTATGAGGTGTGAACCTGACTTCCTCTTGAATAAATGCGAGATCCTCCTAGTTTTATTATGCCAGTGAGGTAAGAAATTCCATGCAGATCCAAGTAGAGTTTTTAACCCAAAAAAGGCTGAGGCCTCCAAATGATGTCTGTTCAAAGTCTGACCATTTGTTTCCCCAAAAGCTCCTGAGACACAGACAGACTGGGACAGAGGTCAGTGACCTTGTAACCTATGTCCCAGTCTGAAATTTGGCAAATTCCACCTAGACTCAACTTCTCAAACCAAATGTTCCCATAGTGAGCACCTTGAGAAGGCATTTGCCAGTTGACTACTCTAGAAGCATGATTTGCAAGTTGGCTGCTCTAGATTTATGATTAAGATGAACCTTATTCATTAATTAACAAAGTGGTTCAGGGAGTTGAGATGTCTCTGTTCAGCTTCTGTCTACTTGAGAATACAGAGTAAGAGTATTGTCCTGACCCAGTAAGTCTCATTATGGAACAACAGGGTCTCCTTGAAAGGCCACTTACCCATCTTTGATCAATACAAGAGCAAGTAGGGTGCATTCAACTTCCTTCCCCCTAGAATGATCATAGATGGTAGATTAACTATCAAGAACTGTGAAGGGTCTGAGATTGTACTCTACCTTAAAGCTAACAAATTAACATGCTATAATATCATGGAAGCTTGGAGATGACACGAGATTCCTATGCCAGAGGCAAAGTACAGTGAATTATTCACAGCAGAGGCAGCAGCCACAGCATCGGTATTTGTACCAGTTTCCCAAATCTCAATTCCTCATTTCTATAGGACAGTGTGAGAAGGTCAGATTTGTGCACAGAGCAGGTTGTGTCGAGAGGAACCAGTATAAAAGAACTTGAATCTCTTATACTGGTCAGTAAGCATGTTTACCCTCTGTTCTATCTTCCAAGTCTGTTCATTGTATAAACATCCTTAAAAAGATAGTCTAGAACAAAAGGCCAGATAGTGCTTCACTCACAAGATGTGCAGAAAGCCAAGAGGCACATGGAAAATTATCTCAACGATATCTTAAACTCACTCCCCCTCACCCCACCAGAGTGATTGCAGACAGTAGCCTAACCTGGTGACAAAGTCACCTTGCACACTTCATCTAATAGTAATCCTATTGATGGCAAGAAACAGAAGTATGTAGATCACTTTCTGATTTTCAAAGTATTTCACCCACCTACAACTCCTACTCCATACAACTCAATAAACTTTTCATTTTAAATAATGTTTTCCATAAACATTATTTTTTTTTTTCTAAATTGGGCCTCTAGCAAGAGAGGATGCTTCCTTACAAACAAAACCAACACTCTTCTGTTACAAAGAAGAAATTATGGTCCAGGAGGGTAAAGTGACTCATTCCAGGTCACCAAAGGAGTGATGAAAATTCATAGCTCCAGCTGCTCCCTTCAGCTCCCCGTGTGGCTTTTTGTATGAAAAGAGGTGCAGGTACAATGTTAAATAGGAGTGGGTCGGGAGGCTGAGAGTGTTCTGAGCTAAGCTACTTATTTCTCCTTGTACCTCCAGGGTCAGCGCAGCAGTTAGCATATAGCAGTGTTCTGTAAATGATCTTTTAATTAAATTGTATTGAACTGGACCAGGAGGGAGGTAAGGAAGAAAGGGGCCCTGAGTCAGACAGAGGGGCAGACATGAAGACAGTCTGCATATGTCATCCAGCTTTAATACCACTTGGAGAGAGGGGTCTGGATGGAAACCTCATGGCCTGGTTAGTTCAGTAAACAGCCTTAGGGCTGAGTAGAAGCAAATCAAAAAGCAAACAGCTTTCTTTGAAAAGATCTGTCTGAGTTCCAGAGAAATGGAGAACCAGGACACCTAATAACGCATTCCTGCATACTGAGCATTTGTCATATGTTATCTCTACCCTTCATAACGATAATAATTGCTAACATTTATCTAACATTTGCTTAGTGCTCAGGTCTCACAACAACCCCATGAGGCAGGTAATATTGTTAATGAATCCCCTTTTACCAGATCATGAAATGTCACCAAGAGGTTAACTTGTCCAGATTCATGTAGATAATAAGTGGCAGAGCCAGGATTTTTCCAATTGCAGACCCTCTTTCTTGAAGCCCTAGAGTTCTGGGCAGGGAAACACAATCCATCTGTGACTACAGACTGGCACTTTAATCAGCAAACACATCAGCAAACATGTCCTTAACACTTTTTACTTGTAAGACACTGTGCTCAGAACCACAGGAGATCTGAAAGAAGAGAAAACAATCCTTGCCTCCTTTCCACCACCTTACAAAATCTGATGTTTAGTCAGAGGGACAAGGCTGACCTGCCTGGAACCCAGGAGAACAATGAGTGCAAACATAATTGAGTCCTATGAGAGGATTATGTATATTCAGGAAAATCTATGAGAAATGATGGTCAATTTGTAATCAGAAAAATTACCACTGTACAATATTATACTTATATCCTTTATCTCATTTGATTCCCACAAAAGCCCTGTGAGGTACATAGGACAGAACATTATTACTTTAATTTTTAAGAAAAGAAAAACCAAGATTCAGGGAAGACAAGTGAGGTGGCCAGGGTCACACACTAGGAAACAGCAGAACCAGAGCTTGGACCCACTCTCTAAGTCTATTGCCATGTCCACTGATGATCTCGGGGATGTGATAAATTGTCAGTGGGCATGGATCAGAAATGACCACAGGACCGTGCAAATAGAGTTCTTGTTGAGACAAGAGGGTTCTAGGTGTCATTAAACTGAAAATACCAAAGGTATTCCAAGATGACCGAAGCTTCCTGGGAGAAGTCAGGCTTAGAGAGGCAGTAAGAAGTCATGCTCTTCATTTATTCCATCATTTGACACATATCAGTGCATGCTTGTTGCTAAGCACTGGAAATAGAGACTTAGTCCCTGCCATCAAAAATTTCAGTCCACAAGAAAGAGATTAACAAGCTGTGATGCCAAGTGGTAAATGCTGTGTTATGAATCCAGTGCCTAGGAGTTGGTAGAAGGCTTTAGAGAAGATGTAGCTAGTGTCTTAGAAGAGTAGAAGTTTGCCAGGCAGAGAAGGATGTCTCATACCAACAGCAGAAGGAAATTAAGGTCAATGGAATTTTCTGGAAAAGTCATTTCTGAGCATACCCAGGCTGGAGAAAGGTCCCTCCCTGGAGGCAACAGCTTCACCCTTTCTGTGCTCTGTGTGCAGGGAGGCCAAACTGCACTGATGCTGGGAGTCAGTCATGACAGGGAGGACATGGTTCAAGCGCTACTGAGCTGCCAGGCAGATGTCAACCTGCAAGATCATGATGGATCATCGGCCCTCATGCTGGCCTGTCACCATGGCAATGCTGACATGGTGCGGCTGCTTCTGGCACACCCTGCCTGCGACAGCAGCCTGACTGACAAGGTGAGACTTCCAGACAATTAACAAGTGGGTGTTTCAATTCCCTCCCTGAGATGTTCCTTGCCAGCCAGCAGAGCTCAAGGAACCATATAGCAGTAGCAACAGAACTGACCTCATAATACTGTTGTGGGATTTAAATGAGATGATTCATGGTGAATGTCTGGAGTCTTGGAGCTGGGAAACCCCAAACTCTAACCTTTCACACCATTGTCAAGAACTGTGCCCATGCCTGGCCTTGGCCCTGAACCTCATCTGGCCACTGCAATAACAGCATGTGGGCTTTAAGGCAGCAGCTTGGATGGGGAACCTCTGCTGTCCATAGGGACTCCTGAAAGGCTAGATGAAGGAATCAAATGTAAATTAGGTCTATTCCTTGACAGTGATCCACTTTACAGAGTAACCCATTTCATAAAGCCAACCTTCTTGAAGTTACAGTACCAAACATATGGTTCTTAAATAAACTTCCTTATAAGATGATGGCAGTTATGATAATGATGATGGTGATGGTGACGATGATGATGACAATTATAATAATAGTTTACATGTATCGAGTGCTTTCTCCGTGCCAGGTAGCATACTAAGCATTTACTTGTGGACCATCTCATTGAAACCCCACAACAACATTGTGAGGTTGACTCTGTTGATATACCTCCCATTTGCTCACAAGGAAACGGAAGCACCGAGTGGTTAAGTGACGTACTCAAGATCGCACAGCTGCATCATTGTCACTGTTGTCACGCTGCAGAGTCCACATCTCTGGTCCCCTAGTAAATCCTCTGCACCTAGTAGAGTGTCTGCCATATAGTAGATGAATGAATCAAATAGCTGAATAAATAAATCAGTCGTGTGATACTATGACTGATCACTGCAGTAAGAGCAAAACTCTTCCCATGCATTACCTCACTAATCCTCTCAATAATTTGGTCAGGCAGGTACTGTGATCCACATTTTTTACGGATAAGGAAACAGAGGCCTAGAGAGTATGTAGCTTTCATAAGGTCACAAGATGCTGATTCTTAAGCAGGGATTCAAGATCAGGTCTGACTCCATTGTCCTTAATGCTGGCATGATAATTTAATGCTTTAAACAGACTTCTCTGTATTTTTTAACATCCATGGTTCAAAAGGAATAAAGTCCTGGGTGGGGAGGGGAAGAAAGTCCCCTCCCTTCCCAGGGATGGCCCCTCTTACTAGGTCACGTGGAACTATCCAAGATTGTTCCATCAGTGAGTGATTCCAGCTGCTAGGTCCTTCCAACCACACACCAGGTTGCAGGCACTCCAGTCCAGGGTCTTCAGGACCGTGAACCCAGCTCAACCCCAAAGCTATTTCTGAGATAATTAGAGAGCACAGACCCTCTTGAAATGTGTGCGGGAACAGTCATGGGCTGCTGGAAATAAGAGCCTCCTATCGGTGTTAATGAGCTCCCTGCAGGGTTGCCCTGGGGGAGAAGGAGGCAACCCCTTAATCTGGAACAGGCCCAGGGCCCTTTTAGGAAAGAGCACTCTTGTTGCCTCAGGGAGGCCTGAAAGAGCAGGCCAGTGGGACAGGGGCATGAGATTAGGAAGTCCCTGGTTAGCTGGGATAATAAGCAGTGATTCTGAGAGCATCTCCTTTATACCTATGGAGATCTGTCACAGATAAGAGAGAGCTAAATGGCTGCTTGCAGGAGGTGGAAGAAGAGTTATGGCAGGAGGGCTGTGTGGTACTTGCGACAACTCTGGTGACTCTCAGAAGCATGGACTTTAAACACTCATGGGTTTAAAACTGGGTACAGTGACTGTGTGCCCAGGCCCATTCACAGTAATAGACATTATCTAAATATAGTAACGTTTGTAAAGCCTGTATCTGACATCTATGAGGCAATCAGTTGGTGGTAACTGATTTTTATGAACAAGTCAACAGTGAGAGCTGAAATAAAGCAACTACTACATTAACAAGTAGGGTCCTTGGCATTTGAAGACAGAATCTGGAGGGAATGGGGAGCATGAAAGTCTGGAGTTAGGTAAGGGAGCCAATCAAAGGGAGACTGGCCCCCAAAGGGCAAAACCAAGCAGTCTACATACCTGGTTTAGTCCAGTAGTTTTCATTCTGAGGTAATTTTGGCAACATCTGGAGACATCTGAATTTATCACAGTTCAGGAGGAGGTGTTCCTGGCATCTAGTCGGTAGAAGCCAGGAATGCTGCTAAACATCCTACAGTGCACAGGAACAACAAAGAATTACAAGTGATCTGGCCCAACATGTCAGTAATGCCATGGTTGAGAAACCCTGATGTAGGCGAGTGCTGAAATGCAGGTGGGCTCAGACAGCCATCCCAGTTAAGTACTGCATTGGAGAGATTCAGGCTGGGTTTGAGGACCAGGCTACCTGCAGTTCAGAGCAGGGCTCGAAGCCTGGAAAGGAGAAACTGGAGAGCTAACCAAAAATGGCTTGGCAAGCCTGTCATAGCGGAAGGTAGAGAGGGTTAGAGATGCCCAGTGAGTACAGACTATGCAGGCAGCAGCTCCACAGGGGCTGCTGCCTGCTCAGGTCAGAGTCAACTCAAAGTTCCCAATGCTGACTCGGATGAGAAATTTCTGTGAGAGGAGGAGACTGCTGACTGGGGCCCTACCCAGCACCAAGCCCTATGCCTCAAGCTTTACATTGAAGGTCAGAGTCCATATCATTTTACTCTTCACCTTTCCTACAGAGATTGGATGCAGGGATTATTTGGGAATGACCTTGGAAAACTGAGAGAATTAATGTTTTGAAATTGGTTTCTCTCATCCTACCAACATTTTGTGGTCAATATAAATGCAGAACCACCAGAGCAGTCAGCAAGGCATGCTCCCTAGGTTTAGAAAGTAATTCAAGAAATCGGCTGCTCAGTGTCTGGAGGGCTGCAAGAGTGATGAGGATGGGGAGGTGGTGGTGAGAACTGAGCCCCCAGGCCCCAGAGGCTTGCCCTTTGGAGGGCTTGGTTTTGGCAGCTCCTCTGAAACACCCATCAAGTTGAAAGCGTTCTAAAGGAAGATACTACACCTTGTTTGTCATTGTCTAATACATAATGGGTTCTTGTCATGTTGAAAAAGAACCCCACCCCACCCCACACACATGTGTGTGTGCGTATGGGGGCTGCCCAAGCCCCTTTGTCTCTAGGCCTGCAGCATTGCCTAGCAGCGGCTGGCCACACCTGGCTCACATTGCAGCACCACATAATGGGCTTGTTCCCAGGACTCTGGCAGAGGCATTTAAGGGACACATTCTCCCCAGGTGGTCTTTCTGGCCACACTTCCTGAGCTGAATGGGGTCCCCCACTCTCCATGCCTGCAGATGAGGGGCCCACAGATGCAGGCAGCCATCTCCACATGTGCCTATCCTCTGGGACTGACCTTGTGGCTCTTTTCCATAATAACAGTAATCACACTATCTTCAAGGTTATATGGAGCCTCAAGGTTGACAAAGCACAGCAATGACATCCCCAGTGTAGAGGGACAGGCCTAAATAAAGCCAGGATCCTCCATTGTGGGGCTTTTACGAGACGGCTCTGCTTTAAATCTCTTTATTCCAGATGGGCCCAATCTAAGAAGATATTTGTTAGGATTTAGGTTGCTCGGGTTCTTCATCAAATTAAAATTAATACAGTACCTCTCTGTGATCATGCAGCACTCCTTCATTTTGTTTTGTTTTTTTTTTAGAAAGTTATCTTTAATGTCTATTCTAAATAAATTACATTTACATACAAGACAAAACCATAAGAATCCCAAGTGTAAGAATCCCAGGTAAATGCCACCACTCTCTCTTACAGCAGTGCATACTTAGTGCGGACTGAAGAGCAGGCACAGGGCCAGGAGCTGGGATGTGCACGCTGGGCCACAGGAACAGGCCAGATCCAGGGCCTGACCTTGTGGAGACAGGGACTTATCAAATAACCCCACAAATGTCACTTTAAAAAAGGGTGGTAAAAGGGAAGTACAGGCATTCATGAGGGCTTTTCAGGGAAAGAACTGCATACATTTTGTGAAGCCAGTATGCCATCCTTCGGGGTCCTGCTGACAATCCATGGCTTTCCTCTGCACCCCCCCCCCACCCTACACACACACACACACACACACACACACACACACACACACCCCTGGCCGACCTCTCTCCTGAGCTCAAGCTTCTGCTTCTGGCTCATTTGGCTTCTTGCTGTGCATTATAGTTATTTACCTGTGTGTGTGTGTGGCGGAGGGGAGGGGAGACTGGGGGTTGGTTCTGATGGCAGTTGGACTCCATGCTGGTACACAGAGAAAAAACTGCAGTTTAAGCTGAATGCGAACACTGCCCACTTGCTTCTGTGGATTTTTCACATTTAGGAAGTAATCCCCCCCAATATACATTAGAATCGAAAACAATCTATAAGTGGGTCTAGGGTGCCCCCTCCAAATCAAACCCTAATATTTATGCAACAAAATGTAAAAATATTCACACTGTCAGGTTGGGTTTTACCTTCAAATGGTTTTTTAGAGATGTTTGGATTTCAGAATTCTGAATATTGGATTGAGCCCACTCATGAGACTGTGGCTGCCCTCACAAGGCTTGGCGGCTAACCCGTCACATTGGCCTTTCCCCTTGTCTCCTGGAGAGAATGGCGGATGCTGCCTGAACTCTAGAGCCCCTCCTAATGCAGCATCTCTGGGCAGTGGTCCCAGCAGCTGCCTGGATTGCCGCAGCAGTGTGATGAGCACCAGGGAAATCATGCACCAGGAGATCAAAGGGGGCATGTCCTTCTGTGCTGTGTGCCCACTTCTAAGCACTGGTCCTTAGAAAATAATTAGAAATGGGAAAATGCTTTTGGCACTAAGTTTATGATAGTGACTTGGAAACCACGAAGTCTCCAAGAGAGAGAAATAGTTCAGTAAATTATGGAATATTATACAACCGATAAGAAAAGTTATGTGTTATGATGACTACGTATGAGCAGGGAAAAATCTTACAGCATAGCATGGTAAGTTCAAAATAGAAGTAGATTTACATCATTCCTCTATCTAAAAACCAACAATAAATTTGCATAGGAGAAGGCTGGAGGCAGACATATCAAAATGCTAACTTTCATTTAGGTCTGTGTAATGGAATAATGAAAAAGTTATTTTATTTTATGTTTTATGTTTTCCAGTTTTAAAAAATGTATTAGAAACCAAGTGACACTTTATTTCTATTGACACGAATTTCTCAGGAGTGAATGTTGTTTCCATGGATGGGGTCCATTTCTCATGATCCTCATGACATTTCAATTTCCCCCATTCCTAGGGTGTCTGGATGTTTGGAATAGACTTCTATGTCCCATGTATGACCCCTACTCCCAACTCACCCTTCCTCTCTGGGGTGGAAGGCAGACAGGATAAAATTTGTTTCTCCTTTTCTTTCTTCCCTGTAGGCTGGCCGAACAGCTTTGTCCATCGTTCTGAACTCACCCGCCCATGTGGAAATTGCAGAGCTTCTGCGGGCCCACGCAGAGCAGGGCAGGTCCCTGGGGCCATAGGGGCTGTGGAAAAACTGGCAGCCAGAACAAAGGCTTCTTCTTTGGACTTCTCCCTCACCCTTGGGGAGGGCGTGGGTCATAGCCAGAGGGCCGTCCCTCAAGAGAAGAAGCTATGTCAAATATGCACATACATTCCTATTGTATAATTCTGCTCATTAGGATGCTTCGTAGTTTTGCCTTAGGCCAAGCCCACAAACAATGCGGGCTGCAGAGCAAGGTGCAAGGGCAAGGTGCACTGGTGTCATCTAAAATCCCAAACATCTTCAGCCTGAAATTCCTCATGACTCTATCCTTTGTAGCACTGCTTGGTGAACAGGTAGGCAGAAGCACATTAGAAAAGCAATACTTTTCATGTGGAATTTTTAAGTGTACCATTTTTTTGTTTTTTATCAATTATATATGACTATGTCCCCTTGAATATGCATGTCTGAGAGGATGGGTGGAGATTTAAGCAGCCATCTTGGCTATCATTCTCTAGAAGGCCCTAGGAGAATCACCACACAGACAGGTGAACTGAACAGACTCCATTTTGGGTGTTTGTTCAGCTGGGGTTGACAGAGAAATCTTAAATTCAGACAAGGTAGGAAGAAGCACATTGGTGTCCATGCCAGATCTACAGTCTCAACCATTTCCGAGTCACTGAGTGGCTCCAGCTTTCTCCAGGGAATTTGGAATTAATCAGGAAATTCAATCCAATGAAGCACAACGCATGTATTTTGGATAAGTTATTGTCATCCAGAAGCCACTACATTTCCTCCATAGATGTATCCATGGTAATCCCAGCTCTTCTCCACTCATAGCCCTTGTGAGAAAACTATAAGCCCCATGTGGCTCTGAGGTTTCTGAGGCCCCAGACTGTAGAACCTTCCAGCCTGGACTGTAGCAGGAGTATGGGAGCCAAGCGAGGCAGGGCCCACCCTGGGCTAACATAAGTCTCTACTAGATAGTTTTTTTTTTAAATTCCGTAATCCCAGGGCCCACATGTGCATGGTTCATACTTAGTACCTTACACAGAGTATCTACAAATATGTTCTTCCTTGAAGTCTCTTATGCACAAAATTACCTTATATAAAAAAGAAAGACATCAACATTCAGTGAGTCTCACACTGAAAACACAAAAGCTTGAGTTCTCATTTTGACTGGGATGCCACTTAGTTTGCTGTCCCTGGGGTGAGTCATGAAACCTCTTTGGGCCCCAGTTTTATCATCTTTGAAAATGGAAATTAGCATACAGCCTACCTCCTGGGGGTGTTGTGCAAGGCACAGTGATGGAAGTTTTGGAATCCACTTTTAATTCATAAGAAATGCATACAGAAGTTTGCCATTGGGATTCATTAGAAAGGCTCAAAGTCCCAGAGAAAGACATTGGTATTGATGGTGTTGCTCAGGGGTAGAGAGAATAGAGCAAATAATAAGCTGGAAATGCTTTAAACGGTTTATTTTGACCTCAAGGCACATTTTAAGAGCAAAACCCTACATTAATAAATGTTCTCCCCCAGGGCTTCTCAAACTTGGTTGTGCGTACATATCTAGGATCTTGTTAGAATGCAGTAGATCTGAGGAGGGAAGGGGGCCTGGGATTCTGAATTTCTATCCAGTTCCCAGGGTATTCCAATGATGCTGGGCCACACCACACGTGTTAGTATATTAAAATGCTGCCCCTCAATCTTTTTGTCTTTGCATTTTTCTGCTCTTGGTTCTTGGGAATTTGCAATGTGAGTCTTATTTGCTATTGTGGTTGCCAAGTTAGGGTTTATTTCTGCATTTCACATCGGGTAGCAACTTTAACTTGGTCACATTTTTTTTTTAATCTCCTTTGTGTTCAGCTATTTTTTTTTTCCAGAGAAGGCAAACTGGTTTTCCTAGAGTCTGAAGCCATTGAATAATTATCAAAAAGACTGTCCATGCTTTCCAAGATTTTCAATTATTATTATTATTTTTTAGGCAAGGTAATCCTTGGTTGACCTCACAGATTGCAAGGACCTTGTCAGTTTACAATCCCTTATTTTTTTAAATTTTTAATTTTTTTTAATTTTTATACCTACAGCACCTGATTTTTCTAGGTGGTCTCCCATTCAAGTTCTGATGAGGCCCGACCCTGCTTAGCTTCCAAGATCAGACAGGATTGAGCTTGTTCAGGGTGGCATGGCCATAGAAGAGATTTTCAATCTTGAGTTTGGAATGTGAATGCATGATCTTACAACCACTGGAATGTCTGCCCCCACTGTTCCTTGGCTCTAGAATTCATTCAACAAATGTCTGTTGAATGCAGCCAGGTGCCTGAAACTTTCTCAACACTGGGTTTTAGAAAGCAGCTTTGGCCTCCTCTACAAAAACAGTGTCTAAGGTTACCATGATCTGAAACCCAAGCTTTCCAGGACCTTAAGCCAAGGCTCCACTGATTAACACATTTATCAAGTGCCTGACAGCATAGCCTCGAAGCAACATATATCAATACTTACTGGCTTACTAGCACAGGTATTAAGCTCAGGCCTAGGGAGAGACCCACAGGTATCATTAGCTCCCCTCACTGCTTCCATGGAGTGTACAATCTCTTTTAGAAGACAGGACATGTGCCAATAGTAAGGAGTAAGGCCAGGCAACATAGTTTATTCCACAAATATTTCTGGAGTGCTCACTGTGCAGGCACTGGTCTTGCATGAGAGTCATCACAGTGACACAGTTCAGACTCATCTCACAATCTACTTGGGAAAACAGAATGGTGAGAAGGAAGCCCAGACTACAGGGGAGTCAAGGGCACCAATGCTAATTTTAGGAAGTCAAAGGAGGCTTCCTAGCAGAAGAGGTATCTGATCTGAAAACAAAGATTAGTGGATGTCAGCCAAAAAAGGAAGAGGAGTAAGAGGTGAAGCAAGGTGAGAGTGTGCCAGGCACATAGAACAGTACCGCTAAGGGAGACCAGTACTGAAAGATGGAAGAACGAGCATTTGGGAACTTTCATTCATGTGAATTAAACTATCATTTAGAGTTTGAGTGAGATGCTAAGATCAAAGGGTAGATTTGAAAGAGATAAGACTGAAAAAACATGGGGATCAGATCACAAAATGCCCTGAAATTATGATAAGGCTTTGTTCTAAAGGCAATAGAAAGCTATTGAAAATCAGGTTTATGACTGAAGGATTCATTCCTCTAACCTTCATTTAACACAGGTGTATCAGGTAGCCACTCCCTTCTAGGTACTATGTTTGGGGATGTGATAAGCAAGATAGACACAGAACTTACAGTTTAGAAGTGGAGGAAAACAAGTCATTACAGAACAGTATGATGCATGCTATGACTGGGAAAGGATAAGGTGTTATGGAGTACATAGTGGGACCCTCAGCCTATTCTGAGAGTGGGAAGGGTGCCCAGGAGAGCTTCCTGATAGATCTTTACTATCTGAAAGATCAGTAGGCATTAGCCAGGCAAAGAGGAACAAGGGAAGAAGCATGAAAAAAAAAAACTGTTAGACAAGAGAGAACACTGATTTTAGTATTAAAAGAACTTCAGTGTTCCGAAGTAGAAAAAAGATGTTGCAAGATGAGGCCACAGAAAAAGATACAAATTTTGACTTGAAGGAAATAGGAACACAGGAAGTGATGCTCAGACTTACATTTTAGAAATGTAAGTCTGATTTACATTTGTGGAGACACGGATGACATTTATTCAATGAACGTTTGTGGACTATCTGAAGTCCTGAACTCTACAGTTCATGGTTTGATGGAGGAGGCAGATGTAGGCTGACAACGACTATGAATAGGATGAATAATAGAGGTCCAAAGAGTGCCATGGAAATGAACTTGGCCAGAGGGAGTCAGGGAAGCCTCCCAGAGGAGGTGGCTTTTGAGCTAAGCCATAGGAGGTGTAGGACTTCCGAGGGCATGCTAGATAGAACAGCAAGTATAAATATGTGGAGTGTGTACAAGGGCAGGCTGTCTGGGCAATGTAGAGAATTTCAGAATGACTTCAGTTTAGGTTGCATGGGGGAAGTGACTGGAGAGTAGATTTAAGAGGAAAGTCAATAGACACACATTACTTGTAGGTTGGGAATTTGGACTCAAGCCTATAATTTGAGGGGAAATAAGAGACCTCTTTGAGAACCTAAAGCTCTCTTCAGAAAAATGCACATAAATCTGCATGTAATTTTAGGAATTTAGAAATCTGCATTTAAAATCTCACTACTATGAACAGTAGGGAGCCATTGAAGAATTCCTAAACAACGGAGCCAGATGATCAGATTTGCACTTTAGAATGATCACAGAAGGAGGCTGGAAAGAGAGACTGGAGGTAAGTGGATCAGTTAAGAAGTTCTGAGATACTGGCTATAAAGCTGTAAGGGCCCTGTTCATGATGGCATCAGTGGGGGAAAAGGAGAGGGTCCTATGGGAAAGATATCAGGAATGGGATGTGCCAGGATGTGATGACAAACTGGATGGTAGGGAAGAGTCAAAATGAGTGACCGAAAAATGGTGATGCCATTATCCTCAATACCCATTCTTCCTTTTCTCCTTAGTAATAGAATCCCCGACTTTTAGCTGGACACATGGCCACCCAGAGCAGAGACTCCTCCCCAGCCACCCTTACAGCTTGATATTGCCCTGTAACTAAGTCCTGGCAAATGAGATATGAGTGATGTGTGCGAATTCTGGCTCCTGTGTTGAAAGGAAAAAGAAATGCATTTCCTTTTTCCCATTGGCTAGAAGATAGTAGCAATACATCTCAATCCATGAAGATGAAGCCAACACCCTAGGGATCATACAACAGCAGGTCAGAAAGAGCTTAGATTGGATGTGGTTCCATAGTGTAGTGGTTAGTATGTCTGTCTTATACACAGTAGGTCCTGGGTTCACAATCCAGTGAAGCCATGGTCTACGGCCATATCACCCTGAACAAGCCCAATGTCTAATCTCAGAAGCTAAGGGTCAGGCCTGGTTAGTACTTGGATGGGAGACCACGAGGAAGACCAAGTGCTGTAGGTATAAATAATAATAATAATAATAATAATAATAATAAATAATAATAATAATAATTAATAATTAATAATAATAATAAAAAGAGCTTAGACCCCCCAATCCCATAAACCCATCAAATCTGCTCTGGACTGCTTATTTCACATCTGATAATTTCTTACTTATTTAAACCATTGTACATTTGGATCTCTGTTGCAGTAGGAGTTGGGCAAATGCACTCAGCACCCCATGGCAGGCTGAAGGGTCTAATGCTATGGTTAGTAAATTTAAGGGCAGAAAAGCTTGGGAAGGGTTTCAGAAGTAGGAGTCTTCTATATATCCTCATGGTATAAATCCCGGTTCCATGCCCAAGTGGAATTGCCCAGCACACAGTCCTGCAAAAGGTGTGGCCTTGTATTGCTCTAGAACAGGAGTACCCAACCCCCGGGCTACAGACTGGTACCTATTTTGTTGCCTGTTGGGAACCAGGCTGCACAGCAGGAGGTGAGCAGTGGGGAGCGAGTAAAGCTTTATCTGTATTTGCAGCCGCTCCCCAGTGCTCCCCAGCACTCCCCAGCCTAGCATCACTACCCCAGCTCCACCTCTGATCATCATCAGGCATTAGATCCTCATAAGAGCACCAGTCCCTGGTGCCAAAAAGGTTGAGGACTTCTGTCCTAGAAGATTCCTGACCACAGGCTCTGCAGCACAAGGCAGCCAGTCCTTAAGTGAGACAGTGCCTACCACGTGGCTTAGTGTGGAAATGTTGACATTTTAAACTATTTGAATTAGCTGAGAAATTTGAATGAGGAAACATGCAGTTTCAGGCAGTAGCAATGGGTTATGGGTGAGAAGTCATGAGGTGGAGTGAGGCCTGAAAAGAGGCATTATTTGCATACATGGAGACGAACACAGATAATATGAGCAAGGAGGAGGTATGAGTAGAAAAAAGATAAAAAGAAAAGAGTTGAATAAGCCTATCAAGTAAACACCTGCAGACTGGCAGGTCCTCTCCCAGGTTCCTTTGCTTCCCAGCTCCCTCCACTGTCCACATGACTGCAGCAGAAACCATCACATTTCTACAAGAAAACTTGGTCCCTGGCTGTTTAAGGATAGACACTGGACATTACCTGGCCCAAGCAGGCCCTCTCCAAGGAATTTTCGAGCTGGGATTTAGAAGGAGAGAGATGAAGCCTCCTTCTGCATATCTGGGTTATAACATGTAGATCTCAGAAGCTACTAGTGGCTGTTCAGCTTTGTAAACTGAGAAACAAAAGTGACTCTTCAGCCAAAAAGAAGGCAGCAGACTTCCTGGCTTCATCAGAGCAATCCTTGTTCCTTCCTTCAGGCGTAGTAGATACTCACCCTTTAAGTCCATAACTACCCTACTTGCTTTCTTCCCCCAAACTGTTCTCTGGGTAGTGTAGCACAGTGGGAGGCAAGAGAGAGCATGGTGTCTGGAATAGGCTCCCTCAAGTGTTGAATCCCAGCTGGACCATTTGGCCACTCAAGGTCTTGATCTGTAAACTGAGGGATAATCATTCCTCTCTTCTATTCTTGTAAGTGGCTGATCAGATAAGGTATAAAGTGGAGTTCTTCCCCTTTCCCCTGGCCATTTAATCTTTTCCTCTAGAGCTGGCACCATAAAAATAGTAGCTTGCCTTCTCTGAGTTAAGAGCATGATATGAAATCATTTACTCCTCACAATAACCCAATGAGGTAGGCATTAATAGTATCCCTGTTGCACACATGGAGAAACTAAAGTACAGTGAGGTTAAGTATCTCATCCGAGGCCATGCAGCTAGTAAACAGCAGAAATGGGATTTCAGGTCAGGGGATCTGGCTCAGTGACAGCACTTCACTGCCTGCCATACATCTGGAGATTTTCTTGCTTCCTAGCCAGTGACCCAGGATATGAAGGAGTTGTCTAGCAGCAGGGGGTGGACACTGCTGAGGAAACAAAGCTGCTTTAGGGACTCAGCATTAAGTCAGTGACTGACCTGCACGTCCAGCTGGGTGGCCCTAGGACAGAGGAGACACACAGGCAGTGTTTAGGACGGGAACATCTGAGGGGTCCAGACTCCCCACTGTGCTCAGTATTCCTGAGAAAGAAAGCAGCATTCTGTCCAGGGTACACAAGGTCTGAACACCACATTGCCTCAGCTGCTCCCTCAGAAGAGAATTCCTTACAGTTGCAAATCAGTTCCTTCAGCCCCTCTTCCATCCTGAAGAGAGAGGGGCCTGGAACAGGAGCCCAGCTGATGTCCAAGGGGTGTCCCGCCTGCCTTCCTCTCTGCCTCACCTCTACATCTTGCACCCCATCGTGCTTCCATGCTTGGTTAAGGCCTGGAAGCAGCTCCTGGGGCTTTGCTCTGAAGACGACAAAACCATTCTGTTATGGGTGGGGTGGGGTGTAGGGGGACATTCTCCAATTTTCATGTCTTCTTAGAAATGAGGAAATTTTCACTCTTCTCCTCAGAAAAGAAACTAAAGAAGAAACTCTTAGACCCCCTCCCCATACCCTATTGCAGTGGTCCTATCCAGGGCAAAAATGGAGCAAATCTTAGGTCCTGTCTGTGTTCTGCCTGCCCACAGAGGACACCCACTGGTCCACACTCGGGCTCAGCAGTGCAGGCCCAGCCCTGAGAGGGACTTGAGATTCTGACACCAATTTCAATGTGTGTGGGGGTTCCCCACATCCAAGCAATTCTACAACATATTGGGTGTCCTACCATTTATCTCATTTCTGACACTATCTACCCAGAGATAGCATCAGATCCCACAGATTAGGGGTTCAGTCCTGTAAGACTACCCCTATCCCACCCCTTTCAAACACCTTATCCTCAGTGCTTTTGAATGGCTATAGATTGGACTCCCTCCTGGGATGTGATTAATTTGCTAGAGCAGCTTTCAGAACTCAGAGAAATATTTTACTTACTAGATTACTGGTTTATTATAAAAGGATATAACTCAGGAATAGTCAGGTCAAAGAGAAGCACAGGGCAAGGTGTGGGGAAAGGGTGCAGAGCTTCCATACCCTCTTGGAGCTTGCCACTCATCTTGTTTGTTCACCAACCCACAAGCTCTCCAAATGCTCTCCTTTGGTTGTTTTTTTTTTTTTTTAGAGGCTTTATTACATAAGAATAATTGATCAAATCATTGGCCATTAATAATTGAACTCAACCTCCAGCCCCTCTCCCTTCCTGAGGTATTGGTGGGGGCCTGAAAGTTCCAACCCTCTAATAATCATATGGTTGGCTCCACTAGCAACCAACACACCCATCTTCAGGCGCTTTCCAAAAGTCACCTCATTAACATAACAAAAGACTCCTTAATCGCTTTCTCCTTACTTAGGAAATTCCAAGGGTTTTAGGAGCTGTGTGCCACAAAGACCAAATAGGTATTTATTATAAACCACAATACTACAGGGACACTGCAGGGGGCACTGCAGCTCTGTAATCAGAGAAACTGTGATTCTGGGCTCACGTGATAGGATATTCACTGTTTACATCTAAGCCATATCCTTCTTTCAGGCTTGATCAGTAATAAAGTTTACATACCTGGTATCCTCTCTTTCAGTTGTTTCCCAGTCTGAGAAATGAGAAAAGTGATGTTACTTATTATTGCCCCTCAACTTCCCTTCCTCCCAAGGCCCCTACACTCCCTGGTAAGCATGCTGGTTTGCTTGTGAGGCCACCTGGTCCAGCTAGGAGAAATGGAATGGAAAATGGGAGTAGTAGGTGGGGGTGGCATAGAAGATCAAGAAATCTTGTCTGAAGGAGGAATTGCCAGACTCCAGAATGTCTAAGGTTACAGTTGACACTTGTCCCATTGTCAAGGTCACTTCTTTTGCATGACTCAAGAGGGGCAACCTTTTATTGTGTTCTACTGAAAGTCACTTTCTGGAGTTGTGTGTCTAGAGTTGCCATTCACAGATAACACAACGGTGCCCCCCTGGCCTTGTGCAACAGGGTCCCCCAGGTCCTGGTTCAAGACAGGACAGGGCCTCACTGCAGGATGGAAGGGGTGAGGGTGGGAGGGTTGGGATGGGGGGAAATGGGGCATCCAGGCCTCATGGTTCAGTGGTCTTGTCAGGCAGGCAGGTGGACTGAGATGCAGGGAAGTAAGACATTATCAGGGGGCAGAGTTTGCCCATCAAGAGTCCATTCAGGAATCAGAGGGAGAAAGTCAGTTAGTTGTACAAGGTGGGGCCCAGAGAGCAAAGAAAGCAACAATTCAGGATGGCAACAATTATAGAGCCACCTGGGTGCCAGCCCCAGTCAGACATGATCTGGATTTTAAAGCTCAAATAGCCCAAAGAGAAACACAAAGAAACCAAGAGGTCAGCTTGGCCAGCTCCCCACTCCTAGCTTCTGGTAGCCCCAGGCATTTCTTGGCTTGTTGCAGCATAACTCCAATCTCTCTCTCCATCTCCACAGGGCCATCTTCTGCCTGTGTGTCTTCATATCGTTTTCCTTTTGTGCATGTCTGTCTCTGTGCCCAACTTTCTCCTTTTTATAAGGACACCAGTCATATTGGTTTAGGGTCCACCCTAATGACCTTATTTTAACTGAATTACCTCTGCAAAGACCTATTTCCAAATAAGGTCACATTCTGAAGTGCTGAGGGTTAGGACTTCGAGGTTTTTTTTTTTTTGGAAGGTGATAAAATTCAATCCATAACACAAGCTTGTATTTTTCTCCTTAAATTGCTCTTTCCTCTAGCTCTCACTCTTCCTCACAGATAATAAATGCCTATCTTTTCTAGAAGTTTCACCTCCTCTGGGAAGCCTTCTGTGACCTCTTCTCCAGAACTTTGGGAGAGTCAGATGAGATTCTCAAATGCTGCCTTCCCCAAAGTACCATCAGAACACCATGTTGATAAGACAAGGCTGAGTTCATTTTTCTCAGTAAGACTGAGTCTTACTAGTGTCTTGGAGAAGGGAAGGCAAAGTTAGGATCTCTATGAGGTTTTGGAGTCTGGTTTAAGGCAGGTCTTTCATTGTGAGACTTGATGAGGACTGGTTTAAGGATCACAATATGATAGTTTTGGATTGGTGACCACAGCAAGGGGAATATTTTTAAGGTGAGAGATTAAAAAAATTGGGGGGAATAAGTTATTTGATGTTTTTTCTGTTGAAGAGTTGAACAGTTTGATCATCATTTACATCACATTTTGAAAACTTCCAGGAATAAACAATAATTGTTTGAACTTTTATATTTTGGGCAAGTTTCCTGAAATAGTCAAATTATGTTGATGAGAACAGTTGAATAGGAAAGTCAGTTTTCAGTTCTCAGGAATCAAGTGACCCAACTGAAGGAGGAGACAGCCAGGAAGGCTCAGACACATCAGTTGCTTATCTGGATGCTAAAAAATAATCCTGCAATGGGAAACTCCCTTCCCTTATAACCATATAGCACAATAATTCCATTTGAATGTACATTCACTGTTCTCTTGGCATTGATTTATAGTCACTGGTCCCATGGACAGCCATTTGGTCTTTCTCCTCCATTTTTCCTCTCCTTCTAACCCCCTTGGCCATAACTCGATTATCAGGCTAGAAGAGTGCCTAAGATCTGATCAGACTGTCCCTTTCTCCCAGAATCCATGATGGTTTATGTATTTGCCAGTAGACATCATATATGATAGTACCAGTGACCTTTTCCACACATATGCCTAGTCTGTGTGCAGTCTAGCCGCAGGGGGCCTGCCCTGCAGTTCCAAAGCAATTATTCTGTTGCAGACATTAGGCGAAATGAGCAAGCTTAGTGGGGGTGAATGCTGATGCATGTTGGAAAGGTCAAGCGATGCTGGCAAGCTCACAGCCTCTGGTCGTGAGACACAGATGCATCTGGCCCCAGACACAAGGACCTAATCTAATTTCTAAGCAGACAGCACAGCTCACTGTGACAAAACATTAGGAATATTTGTCTAGAAACTATTGGGCGAGGGAGGTGGCAGGATTACTAAAATTTAGTGTGGGTCTGCAAGGCATTTTTAGCATATCATTTCATGGGAAAGCTCAGCAAATCTACAATCTTTCTAAAACTGAGTAATATTTTCAATACCCTGCAAGAAACTTCTGTTTAAAAGAAATTTGTAGTAAACCTCTGAAATGAAGAAAACATTCCATTTTTTTAATCCAATTGACCTCTTTGATAAAATCTGTTATCCAAAAGAAGATACCAGTAAATATTTTCCACTGAACATATGCTACCCAGCCAGCTAAGGTGAAATTTGACCCCCTAGTCCCGACAACAGCAACTATTCTCTAATATTTTGTTTGTTAATTGTAAATAAAATAAAAAGATCAGAAGGGTCGAAGAACCTACACCCAGTGATGCTTCCATTTTGCTCTTTAACACTCATTTGCTCATTTAGTATTAGAAATAGGAGTCTTCTCACACTTCCTCTACTCCTCACCTTTCTTTCACTCCTCCAGCCACAAGCAGCTTTGCTCTGGTGATTCCTCGTAGCTCAGTGCAGCTCTGTCCCTCAGCTTCTGACCCTTCTCTCCCTTATCTCCATCTCATGCTCTTCCCTTTAATTCCTTTAAAAGGCTTCATCCTCAACACTTCTTCTTTTCTATCCTCTCCCTAAGAACCCTAAGAACCCTCAAAACTTCTATGATACTTTCATCCAAACCATTTCCACTCCTACATCTCTGTCCTGACCCTCCTGAGTTTTATTCATCCCACTTGACTTTGAGTACCCATCATGCAGGAGTGCCTGATGTCCCACCCTGTCCACTATGTCTGACACCCTATTCAGGCATCTGCCTAAATCTCTTCTGAGCTTATGGTGTCCTACCATAGGCAAAATCCATCAAGGGTTCTCCACTGCCTAAAGAAATTCTCAGACTCAAGCCTTGGATTCAAGATCCAATGTGTCTGGCTTCCAAATATTCATCACTTGTCATTCCATTCAGCTAGACAACACTTCTCTTCCTTTCCTACCTCTGAGAACTTGTTTATGTTTCCTCTGCTATTATATTTTCTGCATGTTCAGATCTCACCCAGGGTTCTTACCTGGTCGTTTGTGTTTAAGGTAGCAAAATACCTTGGACAGTAAGTAAATCCCCAAAGGCTGGTTCCAGTGAGTGTCAACAGATGATGCGTGTTCACTACCTTAGAGAAAAATCCAGTTCTGTTAGCTGCCATTACAGAAAAAATACATGAACATTCACCTATTTCAGGAAGTCGGAAAAACAAATTAAACCCAAAGAAAGTAGAATAAGGGAAGCAATACAGTTAAAATCAGAAGTTAATGATTAAGAAAACAATAAAATGAATTTATAACTCTAAATACTGGATCACTGAACAATATGGTTGTCAGTAGCTAGATTTAAAGAAGAAACTAAAAGGGAAAGCAGAAAAACATAAAATCAGGATAAAAGAAAACACAGGAAATATAGATAGTATGAGATTATTAAATACTACTGTAATCTAGTACATTTGAAAACTCAAATAAAATTGATGCTCTTCTATGAAATTATATATTACCAAAATGGGATTGGAAAAAGATGCAAAACCTAAACAAATTTAAAAATTGGAAGAAATTATGAAAATTCTCCTCAAAAACTCTAGTCTCAGATCATTTCACATTTGAATCTTTCAAATAATGAATAAACAGATATTTTTTATTCTTTTTAAACTATTAATAGTCTAGAGAAATATCTTAATTCATTTTACAAAGAGGTTTGTAAGGAATGAATATAGATATTTCATTAAATGAATTTTTAACATTAATAAAGACAATCATATGGTTTTTCTCTTTTAACTCATTTGAAATTAATTTATATTACTAAATACACTAACATAAAACCATTCTTGATTCCTGAAATTAACCTTTAAGATACTAAATATCTTAATAAAAGAAACATCTTAATTCATTTTACAAAATGGACAAATCTGTAATCTAAGAACCTAATAAAGACAAAATTATGGAGCAATTTTACTTGGTAAATAAAATAGAGAATAAAAAGAAAATAGTCTTCTATATCTATATCTATATCTATACCTATACCTCATATAAATTATATATATGAAATCAAACCAGCAGTACACTAAAAGAATAATACACCAAGACCAACTGAAGTTCATTTCAGAAATCAATAATGATTCTATATTAGGATATTGAGTAATATAAATTAATTTCAAATAATAAGTATTAATGTTGAAAATGCATTTAATGAAATACCTACACCCATTGCTTATAAGCCTCTTAATAAAATAAAAATGTAAGGGTATTTCTTTATCTTAATGAAAACATTTATCAATACCAAAGCCAGGATTTGTTTAACGCTAAAATACTAAAAGCATTTCTGATAAAGTCAGATACGAGAGAGGGCCTGATGGTACCACTATTAATGAATGTTGTTATAGAAGTTTTTTAAACAAAGACCAAATTAAAATGTGTAATTAATAAAGAGGAGGTTGCAAAACTGTCATTTACAGATCATATGATTACAACATCTTAAAAAGAAACTGCTTAAACCTACTAGAAAAATAAGAGGTGAATAGAGAAATTATTTATAAAATTAATACAAAAAAGCAATATTTTACTAAAAATAACTTCTAGCTTAAAATATAGTTCAAGATGTTAGTTTGGGCACATAAAAAAACACTACCATCCATATTCAATACATAGAAATGCTAGATATAATATTAGCTAAAATACTTGAGTAATAAAATACTTAAGAATACATGTCCCAATGGCTAGAAAAGGGGACACTGTAGGTATCACATACTTAGAGCACTAGCTGAGGTTGTACAACCCATGACAGGACTAGGAACAGATACAGGCTGCAGGAGCTGAGTTTAGAATATCCACAGGCCTGGCATTTAATGAGGAGCTCAGACTGAAGCCGTGATCAAGCTGCCCATCTACAAATGGATATTTTGATGTTCTTCCACTAGCCTAGGTTTTTTACTAAAAGATAGAGTTAGCTCTCCTATACTGGAACCATAAAATTGGATTCCTGAGTCTATACCACATACATGTGGGAAACTGCATTCTCAGAACAGCAACATCTAAGTTAATCTACTAACATAAAAGACAATCTAGGATCAGGGAACCCAAAATAGGACCTTGCCAAGGTAACCTAATGGAGTTGCCCAAATGGAGACCTCCACAAACCAAGTCTCAAGAGGAGAAATCTCTTGAGCAAGAATTATAATACATGTGAGGAAGTCCAATGTTATTTAAGTACAATCTACATACTTAAGTGGGAGAACTCTCTCCTGAACAATTAAAGTTACTAAAATAATCTAAATGAGTTGTTAAATACATTTCAGATATTCAAATAAGAACAGAATAGTGCTATTAAGCATAAATAGGAGATGACACTCTACCAGCATGACTCAAGCCAGTAAGAGTTCCAGCCTTAGCCACTTGCTCTGCAAAATTTGTTCTCGCCAAATGTCTCCTTAGGTCCCTGTGGATCCACCTCTATAGCTCTAACAACTCTCCCTGCAATACTTGATGCAATCAAGTCGCCACAGCCCACTCCAACACCAGTCCTTAAATATGAATTTTTAATAGGAGTTGAAGAAGGGCCTCCATCCACTCCTACCTAGAGCATCTTCATTTCCTTAGGCCATCCTGACAGCTCTATCCCTAGCTCAGCATAAGAAGGGGTACTAGGAAGGGGCAGCAGCCTTAATGGAGTTCTTGTCCAGGTGGCCTTTCAATTACTAAGTGCCTGCCTTCAGCCCGGGACATAAAGGGAATGAGCAGGGCTATACATCTTAAGCCCTAATCTAGGCTTGAGTGTCAGAGACAGCCTCCTGAACGAGGTGAAGCTAACTGCTAAATGGAAGGAATTTTGAGGTGATGAAGGGGAGAAAGTACTGGGAACAGCAAAGGTGAAGGCAGAGGAAAGAGAGAACGGTACATTCAGAGAACTGCCAGTCCAGAGAGGTTGGGTAGGGAAGTGTAATGAGGTAAGGGGGAAACCAGTTAGTCTCTTTAAAATCTTTGTTGCCTTATTTTAAAATTTGTTTCAGCTGTCCCTTAAACACATACAAGTTTTTAAATTAAAAATTCCCTAATTAGAATATAAATTTTTGGATGGCAGAGAGTATGGCATATATCATTCTTCCCAGCAGAGCCTTATCTTAATCTGAAGAGACCTATTGCTACGCTACCATACCCAAATTTGGAAATCACTGGAAGTATGAATGGATAATGATTAATTTCCCTAAAGTTTCCTAAGCTTTCTGCCCCTGGTACACCTGGGTTCTGCCAGGAACACAGAGGCTTCTGCTTCTAAGTCCCTGGCAGAGGTGAGAGGGGCTCTGGGCTGGAAGGGGCAGAACCATATCCCATTCCCTTTGACACAGCAAGGATTTTGCTTTTGAGATGCATGTTTCTTGCATCAGGTTGTTACTGTCTTAATTTCTTGACAATTTACCAGCAGAATTCCGAATTTTTCAAACAATGAATTTTGGGTGGAGTCCCATGTTCTCAAGAACAATTTAATTTTGTGTTTTCATTTAAAAAGAATGAGGAAAAAAGCTTAATATAAGCATCTTCTGGGTCTCTGCCTCACAGTGGCAGAGCTACTTCTGCCCTGGCACACTGGGGAAGGAAGGCTTCTTAGCTGGTTTGAACAATAAAATGTCCTTGGAGAATAAAGTCTCTCAAAGCCAGGCAGAATTCAAAAGAGCCTGTTCTGGAGTGGGTAGGACTATAATCATGCTGTGAGCAATTATTAAATTCCAGAAAAACATTATGAATATGATATTAATGTTTTTAATTTCATTGGCTTGCAGCTTTGTTTGTAATTCAGTTGTAAGCCTATCTCCATTTTATAGCTGTACAAGAGCTTTAAGCCCAAAGAGTTTAAATACACATAGAGCTTGGCATAGCAACTCCATAACAATAACAACAAAGTATAATAAATTTATTTTCTTTAAAACAAGTTAGGCAGATCTGCAAGGTTTTCAAGTAGGTGGGAGTTCAGCTGCTGGAATCTTGAGACACCTAGTTGGCTTTGGTGTATGAACCCGAGTAGGCACCTGGCCTGGCATACAGACTGTACATTCTTCCAACTTGGGCATCTGGTTCACCCACGCATGTACCCAGGAGACTGCTGCTTCCAAGAACTTTTCCCCTTCCAGCCTTCCCTGACATGGCAAAGGTGGTGAACTACCAGTGTCCACTTTCATCAGAGGCAACTAAAATTTTCATTCTAAAGACCTTTGGTTGACAATCCCACTGTTTTACGATATAAGAATACCTGAAAACTTTGTCTCTCTCAGACAAATTTTGCTTGGATAGTGTATTAGAAGAGAAAGACAGCTGCCAATTACACAATAACTGTTGATGGGACAGGCCAGCTTTTACCAGATGAATGTACTTGGATAATTCAAATTTTGTATAAAATCATTCACCTACTGAGGAAAGAACTGAAGTAAGAGTACAAATAAAGGCCCACATATCTTACTTAAGTCTTTAAAAATTATAAACTAAACCAAACTACTACAAATATGCCTTCATGAGGACATAGAATGCCAAGCTCAAATTCAGAATTCTCAGACCTTTCAGTTCCATATTAGAACATGGAGACAGAAAGAAATGATCTCTGGCCCACAGCCCATTCTACCCCTGCACATTCTTGAATTTGGAGGTTTCTCATAATACACAGATACCCAGACTCATCCTCTCCCTAATAACCACAATCAATCAGCCCTTGGCCACCTTTAGGGCCCAGGATGTTCACACGAGATGTCCATCCTTGGGAAGTTAAGTAACAGATGCTGGAAAGCCCTGGCTGCAAGCTGTTTGGCCAGGAAATTCTGGGAGTTTGGCTAGACGAAAGGCCCTCTGTTTGGGTTTCTCCCCCAGCTCCGTGGACTCTTTTTGAGGGTGGGGGAAGGTCCAAGAAGTGAGGATTTTAGAGAGCCCAGCTGGACAGGGATTAGGATTAAGAGTTGTTTACGGGCAGTTGCGGCCTCCACATTTGTCTGTGAACATATATTGGGTCCTCCCTACACTTATTCCCTAGAGAACTGGTTTCTCCAGCCCTTGCTCTAAACGTGAACTAAAATGAAACACAGAAGAGCAAAGAAGCAAACACACAAACAAACCCTAATGTGAGTAGAAAATGATAAAAGTAAAGAAGTGTCTTCAAACTAACTACAATAATAAGGTAAAAGAAACAAAACAAAAATTTTAAATAAGTGCTAGAAATACCAAGGAGACATGATAATACATATTTAATGTAAACATATCCAAGCCTAAAACCAAAGCAAGAAGTTAAAAAACATGAAACTAGAGGGGATAAAATTCAGTGGTAAAGATTAGCCCATAGAAGAAATGAAATAAAGAGCACTTAAAGGTAGAAAATTAAAAGCACAATCTATAAGAAGATAAATGGGTGCAGTGTGCGAATATGATACGCAGTGAAATAAGGCAAAGAGATATTATAATTTCACTAGAAATCAACAATGAAAGTTACAAGGTACCACTCTTTTTCCTAATAAAATGTGTTTTTAATTATACTCTGCGTTGGCAGGTAGAGGCGAGAAGCTGGCCCTCAGTTGAGGCAGTCTAAATTGCTAACACTGTTTTCTAAAGCAATGTGGATATTGAGCCAAAGCCATTAAACCACCATGTTCTCTGATCCATTAACTCCAGTCCTGCTAGACTGACTTGTGGTAAGAGTGTTGTAGTGAAGGGGTACAGCTAAACAAAGAAAACACTTCAATGCATGAAAATGCCTATCTTTGAATGTATGCTAATTAGATACTTATAACAGCCAAAATATCCAAAAGTAGTGGATTTAACAAATTATGGTACACTTGAGGGAATATGGTTATTAAATTATTAATAAAAAGATACCATTTATTAAGGGACATATGCAGAAATAAAATTGTGCTCTAAAATTGTACAACACACAAATGATTTTGTAGAAAATCAATAGCTGTGATGTTTTGGTGGTAAATTATGAGTAATTCTTCCTACCCTTCACTTTCACAATTACGATATAGGTATACTCATTTTATCACAGAAACCCAAGGCCTGGAATTATCTTTTGCTTCTGCTTCTGAATCATTGTTGTTTGGCTTAGAAATTTTTAATCATCTTTTTCTGGTTTGTGGGCTGCACCTCCAGCTCAGAGACCTCTCAGACAATGAATATCAAATTACTCACTTTGAACAGTTGAATTGTTTATTCTTCAGATAAAAATGGAGTATGTGCATTGATATAACTCTAAAAACTGACAAAAAAATTGTGTAAATTAAGCAAAGCACTGTAACATTTTATTCCAAATTGAGTGTGGCTGTTAAATAATATTGACATTTCTAGACCAATTCAAAAATCTCATCTTAAGTGTATTTCCTCAATCCCCTTCCTACAGGTTCCCAGAGAACACAATTTTCTCCCTTTTATATAACACACAGTTCTATAATGCCTGGCTTTCCCACAAGACAATAAACTCTGAGGTCAACATCTCTTAGTGTGTATAAAGTGTTCAGACCCTGTGTATTGAGTTAAATTTTCCCTTATTGCAGTGGATGATGGTTATCAGTCTTTGCTGTCTACTTGAGGGAGATTACCACAGAAAAAGTTTAAATGTCTGCATATTCCCAAAGAAAAACAATTAAATAGAAAGTTAATGTGGATTTTTGTAAGCTACCTAAGCCCCAGACATACTAATGAAACAGGAATTCTTTGCATGTGTCAAGTCCTCTCTTATCACTGGGTTGTTCCTTGCTACTCTATCAACCTGGAAACTCTTCTTCCCATTTTTTGCCCAGCTAACTAACCCATAGGAGCAGTCAGGGCTAGGTGGGATATCACCCTTCCTTTAAGTCTTTTTCTTTTTTTACTCCCCAGACTATGCAAATTTATAGGGAGCAATTAATTCTTGAGAATGGATGCAAACCATTCAGTGATGGTCAGGTGCAAAGAATTTGTTGATATGCAGGTACCTATAACTCTCATATGCTGCCTGTAAAAAAAGGACACCATGCCAGTGGGAAGTTAGTCCCTAGGGTATTCACATTTCTTTAAAAATCTAAAGGTAGTTGGGAATCAAATGCTAATTTGTCTGGATATCGAATTCTAGGTTTAAAGTCTTTTGCCTGCAGAACTTTTATGATATTACCCCATTGACTTCTAGCATCCAGAGTATCCAGTGATAAGTCAGCTGTCAATCTGATTCTTATTCCTTTGTAGGTTATCTTTTTTTGTTTTTCCTCTAGAAGCATTTATAATTTTTTATCATTATAATTTCCAAATTTCACCAAGATGTGTCTAGGAGTGAGTCTCTTTTCATCAATTTTAATGGGTACTCGGCAGGCAATGACAATCATAAGATTCGAATCTTTCTTTAACTCTAGAAAGTTTTCTCCCTAATTATTCCCTCTGCTCCATTCTCTTTACTATCTTTTTCTCGAATTCTTATTAAACAGATATTTGAGCTTCTGGATCTATCCTCTATGTCTCTTATTCTTTCTTTAATTATTATCTGTTTGGCCATTTGCATTGTATCTTTAGGGAATTCTTCAATTTGATCTTCTAAATTGCTCAAGCTCTCTTTAAGTATGTCTTTTCTTACTCAGAGCAGGTATTGAGCTTTTTACTTCTAAGACTTTTGGATGGCAATTTTTAATATTTCAATCTCCTCTTGTATCTCTCTGAAGAAATTAATTATACTTCTTCTAAAGTTTTCTTCTGTGTCCTGTATTAAATCTGTTTCTTCAAATGTTAGTTCTTTTGTTTGCAGAGTTTTATGTCTCTTTCTCTCAGTTTTCCTTAAAACTTTGGTGATTCCTGATGAAGTGCTTAAATTTGTACATGAATGTTTTTTCTGCTTATCAGAACTTATTTCTAGTGATTTTGAGGGAGAGGTCCCATGTAAGGTTGGACAGAGGGTCCCAATTTCTTGATTCCTGGGTATAGCTGTTTCATCTTTGTTCTGGGTTTTTTGTACCACTTGGTGTTTCATAAACTTTTTCTTCTCAGGGTCTGAAGGTAAATAACTAATGGCAATCTCTTGAAGTCCATGTGAGGCCTCTTTTTTTGCAATCTGAGAGACAGTCTTTACCTTTTCTACTTCACAGTTCTTTCCTTCCTCCCATGTTAAGAACATTTCCACACTCTTCTAGAGAACAGAATAAAGCAATTGTTTTAGTATTGTCTAAAAGGCCAGGTAACTTCAATAACAAACCAGAAGACCCTCAAAAAAGTTATTTTCATCAAACTCGTAAATATAGATATAATACTTCAATGACGGGGAACAAGAGGCCTGTTCTACTTTAGGAGACTAAAAGAACTGTGTTCCCCTCAGTTGGATCCTGGTTTGAAAAATTAATTGTAGAAAAGCAGGAAATTTTGAATGTGAACTGTGTATTAAATGATATTAAGAAATGTGACTTTCATTAGCGGTGATAATATAGAAGTCATTTAAGAAAAGTCCTTATTTTTTAAGAGATAGACACTGAAGTTTTTAAGGGTACAATGACATGATGTCTGGGATTTACTTTAAAAAACTTAAGCAATGGAATAGATGAGACATATGGAGGACAAGTTTAGTTTTGAATTTAGATGGGGGGTTCCAGAATTTATTTTTTTATACTTGAAAGTATTCCTAAATTTTCTTAAAAATTGAACGTCGCTAAGGAAAACCACTGAGCTCTCCCCAATTAAAACACATAGACTGCACTCTATGTCCTACAAAAAAATACTGTTAAAGCAAAATGCCAAAAAAAACTGAAAATATAGGGCAAAACTATACAGATAAATGCATAGAAAATTAAAACACAAAGAAGGCAATATTAACCATCTAAAGCAAAATTTGGGTCAAAACTATGAAAAAGCTGAAAAATTTTTTATGGTAATCCACAAACATAAATAATATTGTGCATCGAACAAAGTGGCTAAATAAAAACCAAGGAAAGATAAAAGGCTGAGATAAAAGTACAAAGTTAAAATCAAATGTAAAGAATATAATCAAAAGCCAAGTAAGAATTTTTAATTGGAAAAAAATTACAGTGTGTAAAATTAAGCATGAGAAAGGACACAGACCCAGTACAAGGATTTTAAAACATGGTTTGCAAATGTATGGTTGTAAAAAAAAAATACACCTAGATGATAAATCCTAGGCAAAACTTTTTAAGTAATCAAATATTGATCCAAAAAATAAAATAAAAATGCAAAAACCTCATCAGATCAGTATTATAAGGAAAAATCAGTAAAATATGCAACATTTAAAAAAGTTCCACAGTTAGAAGTTTTCATTTAACGGTATAGAACAGTTTTAATTAAATAATTCTGATAAGACAGGTAGAAAGGTCACAGAAGAGGAAATATACTCCTATAACAGCCACCATAAAAATCATTAGTTTAAGATTTTATACAAATTGAAAAGCTAGAATATAAAATAGAGGGAATGAAAAGGAATACTAAACATATGAAAAGTGGCCTAATCCCAGGAATTTGAGATAAATTGCGAAAAAATGTGTCTACTTTTAGCTATCTGCAGTGAGAATAGTTATAACTTTTTAAGAAATTAGAAAAAATATTAAAACCAGAAATATATACTCTCCCTTTAAGTATCTACACCAGGAACAAAATCACCAAGACTGAAGAGTACATGAACAAAAAGTTTGGTACTAAGATTTTTGTTACAAAAACCCAGAAGACAAAGCCCTTTTACTAAAGGAAGGATAGAACCCACAGAGGTCTATGTGCACCCGTGCAATTATATATGCAGCTATTAGGGGGTGTGTATCAGAGACATTTACTGGTTAGGAACGGCCTTGGTGTATGAAAGAAAAAAACAAATTGCAGAAACTGTGTATAGTTCAATCTCATTTTTATAATAAGCACATACACAAAATCATGGAAATGAGAATGGACAGAAAACATATGGAAATATGCTGACATTTTAGGGGAATGCAGACCAAAACAGATTCTCGTATTTAAAAAAAAACTAATTATAGCCAGTGCTGGGGCAAATTTTATCTGGTCTCTCCACCTTAAAAGATTCACTGGGAATTGTTAGAATTTTGAGGTAATTAAAATGTGAAAAGAATGCCATTTTAAAAAAAAAAGGAAATTAAAAACCTGGCACTATTGAAAAGATACCACACCAACTCTGGGTGGCCAGAGAATTGGAATGGGGAATATTAACTCTAGCTAAAAAAAGTTTACAGTACAGCCAACAAATTCAGAAACAAAACAAAACAAAACAAAAAGAACAGGTCGCCTATTTTGAAAAGGTAATTTACCAATAGGAAATGCAAATAGTAATAAACATATGAAAAGATGGCAGTTACAAGCCAAGCAAATGCAAATCAAAATCAGTTTTTTTCCAATCAAGACATTAGGGGAAATTTATTTTCTCTCCCATCTCCCAGTTCCTTGGGTGTATGATTTCCTGAATGTTCCTCACCCTTCCTAATCTGTCCTAGTCTCCAAAATTTGCTGCTGTATTAGAGTAACTTCCTTAAAACATAAATCAGAACTCATCACTGTACTTTATTATAGCCTCTGAAGTCTTCCTTTTCTAACCCATATTTGATGGCCTTCAACCCTGACTTAAAACTTGCCAACTTTGCTCCAGCCTCAGTGTTTAAAATCTTGCTTTCCACTTTGATTAGGGATTCTGAAGCCAGAGTGGATAGAATTTCAGTTACCTAGGATCTTGGGTGGGAAAGAGACCACATATTTATTTTTATTAACCTCTAGAATTTAGTATTTAAATTCAGTTATTAAAATACTACATTTGAGCTATTGACTATGTGAACGACTTAACCTATTGTTATTTAACAAGGTTGAGAGGCAGGTCTAAACTACTTTAAATTGAGGTAGTGAGAGCATAAAACTTTCATGATACCTGCAACAACCGTAATGTGAAATTAAAATATCTGTGATTTCTGGTGATGACAAAGTCGTGGAGTCTGCTAATAACACCCGACTACCAAAGTACAATGTTAAATATCCCCACTCTAGATTATCTGCTGTAAGGCTCATTCCTCGTCAGTACAAAGGACAATTCCTCTGAATCACTCTAAGATATGCACGCCCGCGCATGCGCCATCACCCTCCACTCCTCCAGGTACCAGATACTCAGCTACCAGGTCTTTGCTGCTTACCCACTGAGAGTGGGCCTGGAAGATGAATTGTCTGCAGAGCAAGACTTGGTCTCCTGCAAAACTGCGTCCCAGCGCCTAGAATTCAAGCAAACTTATGATATATAATTCAGAGTTTAAAGTTTAACATGTAGAAAATTCACCCATTTTATACACAGGAAAAAAAGTACTTCTCTCTCAATGTGTTTGCTTAAACTTATAAGATCATAGAAATAAGTATGAAAAGACACATTAAATAACAGAGTGAGTGCAGTGAGGAGAGGGCTGCAGAGAAGGGAAGGGTTAAGAGCCACATTTGAGAAGGAGGTGAGCGTCAAAGATAGAAGAGGATTTCATTGTGCTAGTTGGGGTCTATTTTCTAAGACATTTTAGCAGTAAACATGTATTCCTTTTGTCGTTTGAAAACGAATTCAATTTTTCTAACAATGGGAGGAATTGCATAACAAAACTATTACTTCCAAATCTATTTCCCAGTCAGATAAAGAAATACCTGAAGAGGTTGGAGACGTAGTCCAAAGCCTCACATCCAGGAAATGGAGGATAGGATGAAAACCCAGTTCTTCCCAGATCCAAAGCTCTTATTCCAAAGCTCCCCCAAAACATGCGAATTTCATTTCCCCCACCCTCTTTTTAATGGTAGTGCTTAAGTATTTCGTCCTTTTCTAGCCTTGATGGTCAAATCGTGGCAATGCTATTTTAATACCCCCACTTTCGGGGTAAGGGACGCTTAAGGAAGATGCCTTTCTCATTGGCCGGTGAATAACGAGGGATGTAAAGTTGGGGAACCCCCAACGGGGAGCTCAACCCTGTGGCCTCTACCTCCCCCAGCCTTACCTGCAGCAAAAGGAATCTTCCAGAAGATACAGACTGGAACAAAGTGAGAAAGGGGTAAGGAAGGTTGACTGACAAACTTTTGCTGGCTCCTCCCCTCCTTTTGTGGCGTTTGAAAATCCCTAGTCCCAATTCTCTCCCAGTCTACACTTCCTGGTCCCCTCCGCAGGAACTCTCCTCCAGTCCTGAAGCAATTTTCTAATCGCCCACTACCTGAGCGCCAACTTCCAGCTCCGCTGCCCCCATAGCTTCTGGGGTTGAATGTGCCCATCCATCCGTCCTGACTCTAGGGTCACATCTCAAAAAAGACATCGCCACTTATAGGTGGTACTTGACTTCTCTCATTTCTTCAATTTCCACATTTAATCATTACTAAGCTCTTGAATTTGTCTACTTACCTCCTCCTCAGTCTCTAGGGTTCAGGCCTAGTCTGAGCCCATCATCTCTCACCTGGATCACGCAAATAACCAATTAGTCTCCTTTCCTCCTCTCTGGTCTCTCTGCAATCATTTCTCTCATGTGATACCTTTCAGTGACTCCCATTTCAATTGGAAATTCTAACTCCTCATCCCAGTGAGAAGCCCCCTTCAACACTGTGTAAGTACTACTCCCCATAACAGATATAGTCTTCTTTCTGCTCTTCAGAAAATCCTGAGATTCCTGCCTTAGGGCCTTTGCACTAGCTATTTCCTCTGAGAACTGTTTTCCCAGTTCTTTTTCTGGCTGACTCTTTTTTATTCTCGTGTCTCAGATCAAACGTTAACTCCTCTAAGATGCCTCACAAGTCATCATTTCTAAAGAAGCCTCACATACACCCTTTCCCATTATTCTTGTTGAAGAGCAAAATTCATCCAGGTAAATTTGAATATTTAATTGGCTTTATTAAGAGATTCATAAATCTGGCAGCATCCCATCTAGCAACTTAAAGGGGTCTCTGAGGTGTACAAAATGGAAAGTTTTTATAGGCAAAAAAAGTGGTGATAGGAAATTCAGAGTGGATTATTTCTAGCAGGGATTCCTACCCTTAGGGAAAGAAAGGGGATCTTATCAGGCAGATTAGCTCACTAGTGTTCCTGGGGAAATTCCAGATAGAATGGTTTAAATTTTCACTCTTATAGAAGCTGAAACTGCAATTAAGTTAGTAAGTGTTGGTTTGGTGACATGGCTTAGCAAAAGTGACTCCATTTTGGTCTTTTTTTTTTCCACACTCTTTATCACATCCCCCTCTTTATTTTGTTCCTAGCTTTTAGAATCTGAACTTATCCATTCAATTCAATTCTATGTGTCCTTATTATGTTTCTCTTTCACTTCTCCACTAGTATATATACATACTATAACCTCATAAGGGTAAGAATCTTATCTTTCTTGTTCACAAATCTATCTGCTGTGCTTGGCATTATATAGGCCTTCATGTTGAATGAAACACTGAATGAATGAGCAAAATCCTCTTGTCAAATCAGACACTGGTCAGACTCATTGTACCTGTAAATGTTTACCAGACTGTCTCTAGAATTAAGAATGGAGGGCCCAGAAGCTCAGCAAGCTGTCCTGAGATGGAGATTCTGGGTTTCTGGGTGGTCGGGCTCCCCAGGCCTGACTTGCAAGCTCAGGTGGAGGTTGACTTGATCAAGGTTATACAGCTAATAAGCAGTGAAGACTCAATAGCAGGTAGGTGTCCAATCAATGTATATGGAATTGTGGTCGGTAGTCACCATGGCTGAAACCTGCTTCTGGGGAACCATACCTGGGGAACCTGAGCCATACCTTCCCACCAGTGAGAAACAAAAATGGTTAGAATAGTAACCATAAAAGAGACATAATAGATTTAGGAAATGTCCCAACACCTTGCATGAGCACCAATTAGAAGAAGTGTCCTCTGGTTGACCTGTTCTCATTACCATACTAAATAACACACCCACTAGGGCCATGACAGATCCATAGCAGCCCATATAAGGCCAAAAAGGGGATGGGAACCCAACTATTGAAAATTCCACTCCATTCTAAGAAAATGTATGAATATTCCTCCCTTCAATGAAAGTTAACCTAGCCTCTAACCCCAATAATCCATAAAAATGCTGTGCCTGCTATCCTCAGAAAGCCACATCCATTCCCTTTCGCAGTACACTCCCTTGGTACGTCAAGCTTTCACTTTAATAAACCTTTCTCTCTGCAAAACTGTTTCATCCACTTTTCCTTTTCTTTTCTTTCTTTTTTAGGTAAGGCAACCCTTGGTTGATCTCACAGATTGCAAGGACCTTGTCAGTTTACAATTCCATATATATGTATATATACACGTATGTATGTATTTTTTCCCCCACCTACAGCACCTGGTCTTCCTAGGTGGTCTCCCATCCAAGCACTAACCAGTCCTGACCCTGCTTAGCTTCTGAGATCACATGAGATCTTGTTCAGGGTGGCATGGCCATAGACACACCCACTTCCTTGATTTTTATCCTGAGAGGGGCAAGGACCCCTGTGCTGGTAAAAGAAAAAGCGAAGAATACTTACTTAATCTTTTTAAAAAATCCCTTACTTCTATGTCTCTGGCATTATTCATAAAATCACATAAATGAAAATATTTCAATCAAATGACAGAATCAAGTGGCAGAAAAAAAAATCAAAGATGTGAGTTATAGTTTAGGGGAAGTACATGAGCTGGAGTAGCAGGCTAAATGACACAGGGATGCAGTTAGCAGCATTTAGAGGGATAGATGGACACCACATGGGACAAATAGCCTAGTTTCTTTAGCTAATATCAAGGAGACCCACCCTATTCTAACAGCTGTTCCTGACTTTGCAGCAGCAGATTGGGTAGAGCTTCCCTTTGGGCATAGTACTGTACTGGACCAGAGGATATATCCTAATCTACTACTATTCTTTCTCTGGAGAAGCTTGGGTTCTATGGAGATAGGGCACCATCTTTTATTAAAGATTCTAGTTTTTCATTTCCTGTCAATTTTGGGGTGGAGATGCGCTTCTGGATTTATATAATGAGATCAAGCAATTTCTTTTGAACAAGGTTTTCTTTTAGGGAGACGTGAATCAGGTAAATGGAAAACCTACGCCATCTTCTGGCCGTGACTATGAGTAGCTTTCTTAGGACCCATTGTTTATTTATATTCAATACAGATTTTTCTTTTTCCAAGTTGCTAAATCTGAGGCTCATTGAACTCTAGTGTTTGTTCAGTAAAGACTCACCTGAGAAGCCAGGTTAAAATGTAGATTCTGATTCCAAACTGTAAACCTCCCTGCACCAGGATTCTTATGTAAACTGTTCATGGACCACACAAGATTACAAAAGACAAGTTTTTTTATTAAAGTGAAAATATTTGGGGGAAGTACAGAAATATTAAAGGTGGAAAATAAAATCACATATAATTCTAGAGAAATTGCTATTTTAAAATCTTGCTTTTATGTTTTTGAGTTTCGTGTCCCCAGTGCAAGAATTTTTTTGGAAAGATTTTTTTTAGTAGCTGCATCATTTTCCATCACGTGGCTCTGTTCCATATGGTATTTAACTATTCCCACGTGGGTTACTGGAGGACCTTTACACTGTTTTCACTGTTATAAATAAGAGTATTGTATTGGCATGACCATCCCTTTACATTAATCTTTGTGTATGACTTTGATTATTTCCTTAGGATATAATGGGAATGCTAATGTTACAGATTGATTCTTGATAATATTGCCAGCTCATTGTTTTTTTTTTTAATACATTAGCCAGAACTCTCAAAACATGGAATTGCATAGATAAAAGGAGTCAACTACTCTACAAAAATAAGTCTCTAATTATAAGAATATCTTTCCAAATGCTTAATAGGATTTTACAACAAGAGATATTTCATCTTCATGTATACTTTCTTACTTTCGTTCTTTTTTTCCACAAGCTAAAAAGAAAAAAATGAATTTTGATGATTTGTTATTCATTATTAGTTTAATTTTAAGGAAGATATTGGACTAATAGGAAAGTGTGGTGATGAAAAGAAATAATATACAATTTTCATCACTGATATCCCAAGATTGATTCAACTTTATTGAATGCTGACTTGGTCAGGCACTATGTCCACTCATAGATAAGAAGTAAGTGATGATCTGATTCATCGCCCAGAGTGACATAGGTATGAAAATAATTACAAAAACAAGTGATGCATGTTCTAATAAAACAATGCACAAGTACAGGTATAGTAATAATAGCTAATTTTACTATATACCAAGCACTGCTCTGTTTTACATACATATTAATCCATTTAGTCATCCTATGTTATGTTATCTAATGAAGTAGTCATTATTCTTATCATCATCATCATCCTTATATTACAGATGAGAATACAAAGGCACAGAGTAACTTGCTCAAAGTTTTGAGAGCCAGGGCTTAAACCTGTTCCAGAGTCCATGCACACTTAACCACTAAATAATACCAAGGAGGGAAAGATTATAACTCTGGAGGATCTAGAAGGATTTTAAATATTAATACTTTTACCTAATGTTAATTGAGCATCTACTATATGGCAAGCAATGTACAAAGAACTTGATATATAGTGGTGAAAATGAAATGATAGTCATGGTCCCTGTCTTTATTAAACTTGCAATAAATAAATAAATAAAAATGCAAATGAATACAAAATTACAGGTTGTTACACGTGTTATAAAGGCCAAGAATCAAGCACTAATATAAAAAAAATAATAACAGGATGAGGAGGGGATACTAGATTATGGTGGCATCATGAATGGCCTCTCTGAGAAAATGACACTCAAGCCTAGATTTGAAAGATGAGGAGGAGTTAGCTAGGTATAAAAATGGGAGGAAGAGCCTGAATGTGAGTTCTGGGGCAGGGGCTTGGGGCAAGAAGAACTGAAAGTGAGGTTGTGACAATCTACTGATCAAGGGAGACGTTGGTAAGAACAGATTCTGGACCAGGTTAGAGACTGAATTTATTCCAAGGTCAGTGAAGGATCTGAAGCAGGGGCAGGAAGGAGGTTACAAAGTCTTGTTAACATTTCATGAAGATCATTCTATGCTATGGAGTATGAATGATGGTTGAGAGAGTGAAAACTGGGAGAGTAGTCTGAAGTAATTCCAGGCATGAAATGATGGTGATCTGGATCAGGCTGGTGGCTCTGCAGATGGAGAAAAGTGGACATGCTATAAACATGCATTAAGAGTAGAACCATCATTTCTGGTGGATGGCATAGACATTCTGGTGACTTCTAAGGCTTTGACTTGGTCAGCGAGGTGGATGTGGAGGTGTATATTGAGATGGAGAAGGCTAGGAGGTGAACGGATTTTGGAGGGATCACAGATCTCTCAGAAATTCAGTGCCCAAAAATGAGCTTCCCCCAGAGTTCATCTAGCTTAAACCCCATTCTTTTCAGCATAATTCACATTCTCCTTCTAACTCATTCCTTCTTTCATTCCTAAGAACAATCATAATGACCCCACAATAATAAGCAATGCAACTTGTTGTCTTGAGAAGTGGGAGGGGTGAGCTCTCATGCCAGCCTCCTTGGGTTTCCCCTGTTGATCTTTCCTTCCTTTTACAGGCTCTTTTGCTTAAAGTCTAGAATATGAACTCTGAGAGGTGAGGGATCCTATCTGCCTTGTTCACCCATGTATCCCTTTTATGTTTTCACTCTTATTGCTGGTGAACTCCTAGCTAGCCTTCCCTCACTCACAGCTAGTAGTTTTGTCACCTCTCCACCCTCATTTTGTGTTGCAAACTGATTTCAAAGGGGAGTGCAGAAATACTTTGAATATTGGTACAGGTATGTGAGATTTTTCCAATTCCCCAAATTTTGTTCTTAAGCCATTATTAGAGTGATTTCTTTAAAAGGCAAATCTGATCACAAAATTTTCCCAGTTTAAATGATCTCAGTGAGTCTAAAATGCTGAAAGGATAAATTCCAGGTGCTGTCAAGGGGCCTAGATGGTCCTTCCTGACTAGGACCGTGCCTGTCTGCCCAGTTACATCTCATTATACTTCTCACATCTTATGTTCCAGCCACACTTGACTCTTGGTGGTTTGTTGAATTCACCATTCTCACTTCTCACTTTGAAAATGCTGTTATCCTCCGTGGACACTATGTCATACCACTCTATGTCACCCCTTCACCTGGCCATCTAGCTATACCTCTTACTGCTCTTGCAGCCTCTGCAGACAGCTCCTCTGACCCTCAACTCAATTTATGTATGTCCTCATAATACCCTCTACTTCCCTGTATCATAGCATCACTTCCTTCCATTGCAATCAATGTTTCCTTATCTGCCTCCCCTTTAGATTAAACAAGTCAAGGGCAAGGACTGTCTTATTCACTTTATCTTCTGAACCCAACATATAGTTAGCTCATAATAAATGTTACTTGAATACTGAAAAAGTCTTAGTGTACCTCAAACCTAAGTTTTTTTAAAAAATAAGTTTTAATGACTTAAATCTCCTAGTGCCTTCAAAATGCCTCTTAAATAACACTTTTATTTCAAATGCAAAAAATAACAAATTCCAGCAACAATATTTCTCCAGATTGCAGGTCCTGGAAGGGGCTGGATAAAAGTGAGGGAGGCACCTAAGAACTGAAATCCATGCTCAAGCCCTGAAACCCTTACATCTTTATCTCAATGTCAAGGGCCAGACCAACTGGCCCAATTTGGTAAAGTGCAGACTGGAAAGCAACAGACACCTGTTGCTTTCCAAACCACCACAGCTTGAGGGTGAGGCCCATTTTTCTTGTACTGTAAACAAATTGGCTGGGTGGGAGCGCCAATATTCGGAGGTTCTGCCCACATTGGATATGCAAGCCTTCACTCCAGCCGCACCTCGCCTGCTATCCCTCACCTCCCCGTCTCGTTCCTATTGAAGACTCAGTTAAATGAACATTTCTCTCCTGTTGGCACAGTCCGCGGCTCATTTCCGAGGACCCCGCGCGGCCGTCTGTGGTCTCGCAGGCTGCGGGGTCTGATGCGCCAAGGCACCGAGTGTGAAGGGAGCAAGTTTTGGTGCAAGGGGCCCAGAGCCGTGTTTTCATTTCTAGCCTCTGCAGGTGAAAGGGAACCCATCAATGAAGCATATGTCCTGCCCTCACCAACGTGTGGCAAACCGAACGCCTGACAAACCTCCCTGGTTAGAATCTTCACACATCACTAGAAAAGTAGTGATCAAGGAAGAGTTTGAAAGCAAGTAATTATATTAAAATTATGGACATAAAATTCTGAGTCTGTGGGAGAAAAGTCACAGTGGTGTTTCAAATGAATCCTTGAACCCCCTCCCCCCTCTGATCTTATGCCGCATTTGATTGATGCACCTGTGTTTTGTTAAGCAATCATATAGAATGGCTTTAAAGTCTGTGTTCTGGCTGCAAGGGCTTTCAGGGTAGGAAATAGTCCATCGAGCAGTCATTACACTTCAAGGAGCTGGGAGGGCTATTCCTCTAGCCCCCCAAGGAAACAGGTACATCGTGTTGGGAAATCCCCACCCGATCCCCACTCTTTTGCATTGGTTGGAAACGTGTGTTGTGGCTTTCTCAATCCTGGAAACAAAACATTTCGGTTTAATTAATGGAATAGAACGGGGCTCTCTAGCCATGGAGTCTGCATTCTACATGACAGCCAGAAAAGGAAGCCCACCTGAGAGCAGAAGCAGGGATGGTTTGGCAGAGACTGTGAATCCTGTCTCTGCTGGTTGTGTGATCTTGAGCAGGTTTCTCACTTATCTGAAATTTTTTTGTTTCCCCTCTGTAAACAATGGGGATAATAATACCTACCCTGTAGTACTGCCATGAGGTCATTGAGTCCTCTCCCCAATATTTTATTATGCAAAACTTCAAACATACGGCAGTTGAAAATTTTCAGAGAACTTCCACCAAGATTGTCATGAACATTTTACTAGACTTGTTTTATCACACACTGAGCCATGCATGCGTCTTTTTATTTATCCATGAAGCAATCTTTAAAAAAAATGCATTTCAAAGTCAATTATGAGAGATTTTTTAAAAATTGCATCCAGCAGTACCTAGACAGACATTTCAATTCAACAATTATTTGAACATTTTGTGCCAGGCACTATGCTAGGTATTGGGGATACAATAGTGAGAAACACTGTTTTTATTCTTAAGGTATTCAAAATCTGGCACATCAAGAGACAGGTATCAGATACCAACTCTCCCACCATCTAGCTGACATAATAAGAGCAGCTCAGGGTGACCTGAAGCAGAAGAGAGTGACTTATCCAGATTTGTGGGGTCAAGGAAGGCTTCCCCGAGGAAGTGACATTTCAAAGGAGATTTTATTATAGTCTGTCTAAATACTGAAACATAGTGTGATATGCATGTAAAGTAGCTTTAATCTACACCCCAGGCATGGTGAGTTAACATTGGAAGTATACCCAAATCAGGAATACATGTCCAAAGATGGATAATTAGCAATTGAAAAAATATATACTCTTGGGATGGCTTCGAACATCATCATCTAAAGATACACTAAAGGATGCATTAATTACCTTAAGGGTATTTTCAAACAGTGAAATGAATGTCTTCAAGATCTGTAGTTGGTAGAAAGATGGAAGAGGTACGAGCTTTAACAGGGTCCAATGAGCTAAAGACCAACTTCTTCAGGTGAGCCTTCTAGGTCTGAACTCTCAGTCCTGCATTCTCCCTTCCACCCCCGCCCACCCCCCCCCAACTCCCAGGAAGAGTTTATCTGATGGGACAAAAAGTCTGCAAATTGTTGTAACTGCCTAGGAGGGAAAATTTTCAAGCCAGGTGTTTGTGAGAGGACCTAAACAATTGTTCTTAATTCCGGCTGCCCATTAGCACACTCCAGGGAACTTTTAAAAATCTTGGATCTCACCCTTCCTCACCTCAGTTCCCTCTTCATTGGTCTGGTGTATACCCTGGGCACCGGGCATTTAAAACATCCCCATATGATTTTAATGTACAGCCAAAGTTAAGAGCCATTGGCTTAAAAAGACAGAGTGGGCAGCTCCCTGAGCTTTCTGGACAAGTTGGGGCAGCGTGTTGTGCTACTGCTAATGTTTATGCAGGTGGCAGTGTCATTCAGACTTGCTCTCCATTTAACATATCTCAGATAGCAAGGCCTGCTTCTAACCATTAGACACCGCTGCTATTTATGAAAAAGAACTTGGCAATTGTAAATGACCACAGACGGAAGGAAAAGGGAGGGGCCTACTCTAACCTAGTGGTTCTCTATAAGATGTATCAGAATCAACTGGAGAGCCTGTCAAAACACAGATTTCTGGGTCCCACCCCAGAGATTCAGTTGATTCAGGGCAGAGCATATATTTGCATTTCTCCCAGTTGATGCTGTGAAGTTGGTATGCATTTATACCTTGAGGAGCATCACTCTCATTGCTAATGAATAGTGTGTGCTAAGACCAAAGGGCAAAAGAGCTTGACTCATCCTGGGAAGTATTTAGTGACACTAGTGTTAACACAACTGACAGATTTAGATAGAAGTGAAATCATGAAATGCCTTAAAAACATGTTGAGTTTGGGTTTTACTCTGGATGCAGTGAGAAGCCACGGTATACAGACAGTTAGGGGTTCCTGGATAGTGGGATGGCAAAGGCAGATCTCATCTGTTGGCTTCTGGGGGATCCAGTTAGGTGGTAGGTGATGGTGACTGCACCACAGCTCTGGACACCAGAGGGGGAAGTGGGAGAAGGGTTGAGAACAAGGATGGAGAATACTTTTGTGCTTACCCTACGGCAAGGCCATCCCTAAAGGAGTTGTAGTATAAGGTCCTGTGACGTCTATGGTAGTTAATGTTATGTGTCAATACTAAGGGTATTTTTGGATGAGACTAACATTTAAATAAGCATACTCTGAGTTAGTAGATTGCCTTCCATAATGTGGGTGGGCCTCATCCAGTCAGTTGAGGTCTTAGATAGAACAAAACGACTGACTCTGTGAATAAGGTAATTCTCTAGCAGACATCTTTGGACTTCGTCTGCACCCCTGACTCTCCTGGGTTGTGAGTCTGCCAGCCCACACTATAGATTTTGGACCTGCCAGCTTCTATAATTGCATGATCCAATTCCATACAATAAATCTCTCTCCACACACACACACACACACACACACACACACACACACACACACACACACACAGACACACACACCTTATTGGTTCTATTTCTCCAGTGATTCCTATTGTAATGGCAGACAGGAAATTTCTGCTCCCAATCTTTAAAGACAGATAAATTCTATCCTTCAGGATATGGGGGTCGCTGGTGCCTGTTTTCTAACAGCTGTCCTGAGGTTCCAGGAAAATAAAACATGACTCTGAAGCTGAATGGCTAGTACCCTTTACTGCATCATTATTTTTTTGTTGTTGTTCTCCTAGGAGTAAATCCGGGCACATGCCCAGTCAAGACATAGAAAGGAGGGGCTGTTGACACTGCACCTGTCATGAACTATGGCTACCTTGGAAGAATGTATAAACCAGGAAGGTATCCAGGGTGTCTTGCCTTGGAATCTTCCCCAGAATATAGAGATATATGTGGGAAATTGATACACCAAGTCTTATTTATTAACATCCAAAAGATGTCGATTTTTCTTTGTTTTCTAGCCTTTATTTTTATTTTGTCTTGTAAGTGCTTTGTGTTATGGAGCTAAGTTAGGGAGAACTGAAGTAAGTTTATAAAACTTGGGGTTGATTTAGAGGCCATGTGTGGGGTGCTCACTGAGGTTTACTGAAGACTCTTCTGCCTGCAAATTAGCTGGGTCATGGGGCAAGCCACTTATGTACTTCCTCTGGTTTGTTTCTCCACCTGTGAAATGGGTGTGATGGTATGGCAGACAAGACAGACTGTAATGCTGAGGCTGCTCCCATTGCTTAAATCTGATTTTAGAAGGAGGATCAGAGAAATTTTTCTTCTGTATGGCTTTGCCCAGCGTGGGTCCTGATACTTGACAGCAGCATCTCAGGAACCGAACACCGAAGCAACCTGTTCTTTAAAGTGACTGGAAATGTACACTGCTCAGAATGGGTGGAAGTTAAAGCCTTTAACAGTCATGCACAGACATGCAAACACACAAATTACTCTTCCAAATTTTAGTTTATCTTGATATTGTGCAGTGAAATGTCTTTCTTTTTATCTTTAAAAATAGAGAATCTGTAGCTGTCAAATACTTAACATTTGCACCAGGCTGATATAAAACTGGAACTATTACCTAAATTTAAAGCTTTGTGTTCTAAAAAGTCACTATTCTGATTGCCTTTAATAGGAAAATATAAGTATAAATAAAATATAAATTTTTGGGGAAACTTGGAAGCAAAAAGTTTCAGTTGCTTATAAAGTTTGAAAACCAATGATATAAGGAAGGGCAATGTCGCTTGATCTCCCAAGATCAGATGTTGGTAGTTCTGACCCTGATAAAAGGTGTACCTAAAAACGGGATATCTTCCCTAGCTCACCTGGGCAGGTGTGGCTATGGGCAAGGGTCGGGGAAGGATCCCAAGGACTGAGTCAAATAAACTGTCTATTCCAGAAGCTGGAAGAAACTGAGGGCCTTACTGGCAGAGTGCTTCTTTAAGTGCAAAATGCTTACAGAAAATCGAATCATCATATTGTGAGAAATGGATTCCCATTAGCATCTTAAATCCTTTTGATTACATCAAGGATACAGGGACTTTAGCTTCTGTCCATAAAGAATTAAGTGCTGTGGGAATTGACCTCCTTCTGTAGTAAACAATTAGAAAGATGGACATAGTAAATGAAACAATAGTTTTCAGACATTAGACAACAAGAAGCACAGGATTGTAACCCCCAAAAGAAAAGAAACATGGTAAGGTCTACCACAGTTGCCCAGTTTCCTGCCAGGAGGCAGTATCGAGGACAACACTCAGGAGTCAAATAGACTCCATGAGTAGAAGACAGAGCAAAGTTCAGACAGGCCAAGATGGCTAGAATTTGTGAGGCAGAGTGCTGGACAAGAGGGGGCTGCATAGGGAGAGAGCCACAGAGATTTGCAGAGGGATCCCTTTCAGTCTCGGTTGGAATACTAATCTGCACACACATGAGAGGGAACTCTTCAAGGCCAAAAAAGAATCACCTGCAGTTTGGACAGGGCTGTGAATAGTTTCTACTGGTCAGAGTGAAAATATCTCACAAGATGCAAGCATTAGGAAGAATTCTCAAAATCATGCCTTAATAGTGGAGCAAAATTAGCTCCACTTAAGTCTGCATCAGACCCACCTTAAGTTACTTGTGATAAGTTTGACCCTTTCAAGTCTTATTTTCAGAACAAGAATAGTCCACTATTACTTAAAGGAATTCAACAGAATCCACCACCCAACAATGTAAATTTAACAGTGCTTAGTATCTAATAAAAAATTATCAGACATGCAAAGAAGCAGAGAAATAAGACCCATCCATAATTAGCAAGATAGACAAATCAATAGAAATAATCCCAGGAATGTCAAAGATGATGGAATACTATAGTAGACAAAAATATCAAACTACTACTTTAAGTCTTAAAATATTTTCAATCAAGTATATGAACCAGGGGGCAAAGTACAGCCTATGGGCCAAATTTGGCCTGCCTGTGTTTGTAAATAAAGCTTTACTGGAACACAGCCAGACTCATTTATTTATGTACTGCCTATTGTTGCCTCCACGCTACCATGGCAGAGTTGAGTAGTTGTGACAGAGACTGCAAAGGACTACAAAGCCTAAAATATTTATTATCTGGTTTTTCACACCAAAAGTTTACTGATTCCTGAGGTAAAGGAAAACATGAATGCGGAGGGAAAGGGAGATTAATAAAAGGCTCAAAATTTCTATGAATGGGACAGAATATTTGCAAAGTATACTGGATAGAATTAATATGAAGATGAATCTAACCTAATGTCTGTTTCCAAAAAAGCTTATCATCTGGTAGGTGAAGATGGAGTTCTTAAGACAGTAAATTGGATAAATAAAATAGCAGCCTGCAATTCCTTGCCAAAGGGTTGATAGTGCCTCACCTGGTTCCAAAATGGGAGGGCAGGAGGTTGGAGTTGGTATTACTCCCTATCTCAGTGGCATGGCTGATGAAGGAAGTCCTGGTCTCAGCTCAGTTGTTATTTTTTGATAGTACAGGCTCTAGTTCATCAAGTCCATGCCATTATAATCAATTATGCACTTTGATTTGGGGCAACAGTTCTGAGATAAGCTACTCAAAAAATATTTTTAAAGGGTCATTACTGATTGAAACCACAAATTGCAATTTCAAGCCACTTCCCTGAATAGGATAAGAGGAGTTTTTTTGCTAATGTTTGTGTAATACTTTTGGACTACTATACTCACTTCTTTGTAAAACATCTGTTCTACAGCCTGACAATACATCTGGCAATTAATACATGAGACAGCTATTAATAAATCTCAGATTTTAATAAGACATTGGAAAACTCTGTGAAAAGCTGATTTTTTTTTCCTATTAGGAAACAAAATGGCTGTAAGAAAAAATAAAATCAGATGCAGAAATTAAATTTTTTTCATATATAGTAAGACTCCATTTGCTCCCTAGGCAATTACACTTATTTAGAATCACAACATTTTGTACGAACATTCAGCAATTTTATTTTTTCTGGTTTACTTCTGTCTCATGCTAACTACAATTAGTGACATCATTACTATATGTAAATGGTCCAAATGAGGCGGCTAAAACGATATATGAGAGAACTATTCCTTTCACATATTCCCATCTTCATATCCTCTTAGTTTGTCAATAAGTTCTGATGCAAAAATTGTTTTTGGCAAGGCAATTATTTATTAGTCATGCAAGTGAGACATAAGAAGTTATGAAAAGCACTAATTCTGTCAATTTACTACAGCAAAAAATAAAAAGCATCACATTTCCTTTATCAATACTTTCAGTAATGTGACTTGAAAGGATAATGTGTAAAGACACACAACAATTACTTTTTCAAAATGTGCATTTAATGGCCAGTCCATCAAAATCAAGCAGAATCACATTTCAAAAGTATTATGTGTATATGTGTATATATATTCTTATAAGGTGCATTTTCAAGTTTTATTGGGCTTTATTTCTTCTTGGCTGCCTAAGGTGTTCTTGTAGATACAATTAACATAGACTGTTCTGAGGTGGACAGCTTCTCATGCATTAAAAGCTAAGATCCTAACAATACAACATACCCTGAATACATTAGAAATTTGAAAAGCTATGTGTAACTTCAGAAAACTTAATAATAATAGTCATGAAAGACATTTCCAACATAAAATTTAGGCACTCTATACTTTGGAATAGCCACAAAATATTCCAACAAGAGTTAATGCACTTTGTGATTACATCTACTCACAGAGAATTCTCAGTTAAAATCTATATTTATTAAATAACATTTTAAATTAGAGCCCATTATTTTTCAATAATTACTGTGAATCACTTGCAGCATTGTGTTTTAGTTAAATAAAGTCAACTACTTCCATTAATGATCCTCCTGCTTATCCTTCATTTTTTACGGAAGAACCTAAAACCTGTCACTGAATCATATTTCCCCCCCTTTTCCCCTGCTAATGTCTAAATAAAATGTCCCTAACTAACTTTAAAGGTATTCTTGTGTTTTCTGCTGTAGTTGCTTTGTCAGCATGCAAAACTATAGTAAATGGGAGGCTCCCTGGAGACCAGAAAACATCAGCCAAGGAGCCATTGTAATTCCTAGGCTCAGTTCATTTGCTCAGTCACTTTGTGGCTAAGTGCACTGCTTCATCTACGTTCCTACAGTCTGTGCTGCTAGAATGGCCAGTATGGAGCCAAGGGGAAGGATACTCAAACTTGTTACTCCATGCTCCACAAGGCCAAGGCCGCCCAGACCTCATCTGGCTTAAGGCAAAACTTGCTGATCTCTGCAGTGTGGTTCTGGAGTTTCCATCTCCTTGTCTGAAGACTGAGGGGGTGGGAATGATGGCTGCCTACTGAGATACCATCAATTTCAGATAAACTTCCCGGAATTGAACATAATTTAGCATTGTCAGAATTCAGAACATGGATGCTAATTATTCCTGTTGAGAATAAGGTGCTTTTGCTTAGTGGTATGCATTTATGTAGCTAAAAAAAAAAAAATTAAAAAGCCTTTCAGAATTTTTAGATTACAGCCTGCAAATTGACTCATCATAATCACCAATGACTAACGTATAAAGATCTATGCAGAGAAATGAATTTGAGACATATTTGATTGTAAGCTGTACAGAAGAGAGCACAGTAATTTCCCATAGGAGAATTTGGTATTTCATCATGGGGATCACTGGTAAATTAATTATACTGCTAATGTTTTCTGGCGTACTTGAAGAGACAATTAGCATAACTAAATCATGAGTGAGATGACAAGTTGCTTAACATTTGTTTCTGTTCATCAGATGAAATCTGAGGCTACTGTGAAGCTTCATATCAGTAGGGAGAGAAGGGAAAAAGGAATGAGTAGTTGCTAGTTGCTAACTCCAGTTTCAGCAAATATAATCAGAACCAGTCATAACTAGCTGATAAACATCGATGCTAAATGCAAAGCAGATAAAACTCATTCAAGTTTTAGAAGTTAACTTTACCAAGAGGTGACAGATGCTGGGAAACATTAGGGAGGTGACAACTGATTCAGAAATTCACGTGAAACCTCAGACATTTCTCCTGAGCAGAAAGGATGAGATGGTAAGAATAAAGGTGGATTTTAGTTGAGGTGGCTTTGCATCCTCTCTCAGAACTTCATCTTTCTATGGATATTCTACAACATCTATCTTGTGATCAGGGCCCAAGGCTCACGACAGCACAGTTAAGGTTACAGTCCCTCTCTGGCATTTGAGAATGGCCACAGCTTGCTCATGAGTAACACCTTCTAGCGTCTCGCCATTAACAGCTAAAATTTGATCACCTCGCTTCAATCGGCCGTCATCTGCAGCTGCTCCCTACAAACAAGAAACATTCCAGTTTAAACCAGGGTGCAATTAACATTCCAATAATATTAATATTATGGTATGCATATTCAAAGAGTAACTTTAAAAACTGCCAATTAAAGTCATTTCTAGGTAATGCTTTTAAGAAAATTAACAACATGCATATGTTATTTGAATAATGGTTGACTAGTAAACGTAATTATGCATTGTTTAAAAAACATACTAGTAGAAATGTACTGACATTCATATTTATTTTAACACAAGTAGGACCTTATTTCAAAATTAAGTGCTAAATGGAATTTGAATGTCATATCATGTTGTATTCATGAATATGTAATACACAAATAAAGGCAGAACCGAATCTGGTGATAGTCTTATTGTCCATACCACTGCCACATAGGGTTCTTGTTGTATTATTAAGCTATAAGCATTACAGGGATCTGTCAAAAATAAGTGTAGCCTCTAAATGGGTGAATTGTATGGTATGTGAATTATAGCTCAATAAAGCTGTTCTGTATGTAAATACACAAAAGTGTAGCATCTCTAAAATACTGCAATATTATATTCAAAAGCTTCAACTTTATTTATCTTTGATATCTAAATAGGTTTCTAAATGACTACTTTCATTACATACCCAGTCATGCATGGCTCCTCAAAATGGCACAAAGCAAGTGAAACTTAGCTTTTTTCATGCTAACACTGAGCATCTAAAAATTCTGTATTTCTAGAAATATTCTGAATGGGTAAGGAAAGAAAAGACTTAGAAAACAATGTATAGGAGGCTTTCTCCATCTGCCTGGGTAACTGTGAAAACCCCTTGAAAAGTTAGTGCTATGAGTCTTTTAAATTATATCAAATTACTGGGGAAATTAATTGAGGCCCACAGGCACCTAGTCTCTGACTGTCGCATTCAGCAGCTGAGCTAAGCAGCACTGATGTGTGCTCGCTATGGGAGCACATATACTAAAACTGGAAGAAGCACGAATGATCCAGAGACCTACGTCCACCTGCAGCATGGAGGTCCTGAGGTGGTGGGTGAATTATTCAGAATTTTAAAACTATGAAAAGGGTGGAATTCCTGTATAAAAGTGTGATAAAGAATATTCAAAACCAGGTCTATACTGTCAGGGGGTGAGGGGAGGGAAATACCAAAATTAAGTTGCAACTTTATTCAGATCTTTTTTTTTTCTTTTAAGAAAGTATGTTAACTACACTAAAGACGGGATTAAATAAGTAACTCTAATAAGTGCAATCAGAAGTATTTGGCTAACTTGACATTATTAAATTTTATATGCTAAGATTTAAGGGCTTCAGTAAATTTCAGATATCGTGTAATTCGTTTTTTTAGAAGGCATGTTAAGCCCTTCAAGTTTTCATTTTCAGTAATACAAAAAAAAGATTTTTCAACTTTCTAGGATGTGTACATTATTTCAGGTTTTGTCGTGTTTACTTGATAATTACCACTGATCTGTATCTCCTCTCCTACATTATCAATGTGGCATTTGTGGACTAAGCAGAGAAGGAGGAAACTGGTTCACAGACAGGCCTCCGTCTAGTTCAGAAATGTGGCTTTTACTCATGTGATGTATCTCAATTTGGTCACTTAGCCTTCCCTGTGCTGTAAAATAGGTATCTATTAATTGACCTTTCACCTGTTCTAAGGATTACATGGTATTTACTCAATAATGGTGATAGCAAAAAAATGATACTCCGGTGATGATCAAATTTATGCTTTCATATATCATAGGCTCTGAAAAACTGCTCCCTAAATTTTCAGAGCTGTTAAAATCTTTAGGCCTAACTTTTTTTGGTTTATGGTAAAATTCAGCTGCTGAGAGGATTGAAGTTGGCTTTGATTTTGAAGTTTCCAACCAAACAACTGAATGAAAATGGATGGCAGTGACAGCCTCTTTATCAGATTGACTAAGTCTCACAAATTTATACACCCAAAGTGCTTGTGATGCTTCATATTCCTAGAGGGGGAAAAAGAACCTTCATGGGCCAAATTAATTTCTTAGTTGAGCAAGAGAATTATTAAATGAGGTTTAAGACACCAAAAAAGTCACATAAAAACCCACACCCCATGGATATCTAAGATCCAGAAACCTGAAAAGACTAACATTTTAAAGAATATATGTTCAGTGTTAAAAAACCATGGAAAGCATATAGCTATAGTTTCTAGATCTTCAAAATTTCTATGGGGAAATGTTTAGCTTAGTGTCAGATTTGTTGTAGAAAGACTTTACTATTAAAAAAAAACAAATTCCTTTGCTAGTTCTTTGTTTATTGATTCTTTTCAGAAAACTTTTAAATTTGGATATATTTGTTCAAAAGTCATCAGAAAGAAATATTATAGTGAACTCTAACTCTAAATAATGATAACTATTTGCATTGGAATATTCTTTTATTGGGGCTGATTGAACTAGGTAGGCCATTAGCTAGGCCTTTAGAACTTTTTCTTTTTTATAATTCAGAGCTTTTCATTTTCAGGTTTGCTTCACTTTACAAAAAAAGGTCTATTCCTTAAAAATTAAAACATACCAAAGATATTTGATATTTACCAGTACATTACTACTTACATAAGTGCTTACTAAATGACCAATTTCATTGGGGACCTTTAAAAAGAGCATTTTGTGTGAGCGTTAATCCACTCATTATTCCCACTACTGTTGTCCCACTGTGATTTGATGGTGGTTTCTTTAGAAAAAAAAAAACCCAACCCACCAGCAATGCATGGCCATTTCACTTTCAGCTGTATGTTCTGGTGACCTGACAAAAGATGCCTGGCTCTGGTCCCACCAGTCTATGTGCATGTGTGGACAGGCACAGCTAGTACAGACTGCTGAACTCTGGGCCTCAGGTCAAAAAGCCCTAGAAGCTGACCATTCCCCTCTTTGGACCACAGCTGATTTACTTACAGTTATGAAGTGAGCTGGTGATTACAACATTCTGGAGGGGCTTTATGGAGGTGCAGGCACAACTTGCTAAAAAGTGGAGGCTAACTCTGCAGTCTTTCCACCACTATCCTTACCTACATAGCTGGCTCTTTAAAAAACAAATGATAATAATGCCCTAAAAAAATAATCATCACAAGTACTTATAATGCTGTTTTAGGAAAAGGAGAGTCTGTAGGTGGCTTATCTACTTTGGAAGTGATCATCAGACTGGGGCAGTATTGTTATTCAGAATGTTTCTAATCTGCCTCCTACTCCTGTTTTGCCTGTCATCAGGTCAGCAGATGTGTTTTTGGAAATAACATTCTTTCTTAGTAGGCATCTTAGATACATGGAAACAGGTGGGTACATCTGCAGCTGCCTAACGTGTCTCGAAAGCAAATGCGGAATGATTTAAGGATTAGGTCTGGCCATGGTTAGGCCCAATTAACAGGTGATAAGATCTGCCCAGGTAAAAATGGACTTATATTTAAAGTATAGTATAGCCTTCTAGAAAGAGAAAGTATCTATCTTATTTCTTCTTTTGAAGATCTTTGTTTCTTTAGGAAAATAAAGCTAAAGGCAATTGAATTAATTAATAAACAAATGACTGTGATAAAACCATTTAGTAATAGTAATACTAAATACTTTTCAGAGATCTTCAAAACTTTATAATAAAATAATTCCAACTTTAAAAATCTCAATGAAGTTAAAAGTAACTTATCTAAGAGCAATCTACAGGCATGCAAACCATGACCCATGTATTAAGTAGGATGCACTGGAGTACTTAATTCCTGAAAAACACTATCTAATCTTAGTCTCATTTATCTGGCTGATCCTGCAGAGTACTGTAAGAGTGCAGCAGTGCTCCTTTTATTTTGCTGCTGAAAGAAGATACTCTTTAAAATCTGTTAGCAGCTACTTTTGTAATAGGGTCCAAAGAAAACTATACTTCTAGTGACTCTATTATTATAAAAGAACTTGTCTTTTACTACTCTGGTGTAGGAATTTTATATAAGATTAAATAAAATAAGCATACATGTATACATCCAGGTATAGCCCCAAATAAAGCAAAGCACTTAAAAAAAAAATCTCACCTAGGTTTGATTAAAAAAAATTTTAAAAGTACAGTAAAAAGGAAAAAATACCTTTGCAAATATAGTCTTGACATAAATTGGCAGGTCTCCATGGGGACTTCCATAACCCCCTACAATACTAAACCCCAATCCTTCAGAGCCTTTCTCCAAAGTAATAATCTTAGGTGGAGGTGTTCTGAAAACACAATGCATGCTGTTTAATTCAAGAAGAGATATTGAGAAGGAATTTCATTTTAATGGAAGAACACAGATTTGAGAGAGACTTTCATACTGCGAAACTATTGAAGTCGGTTAATTAAATCAAACTCTCAGAGAACAATCTAGAAGCGTTTAAAAATTTTCCCATATCATGCATGACTAATGACCAATGTTCTTGATGATTTTGGAGTTTCTCTTTTATAAAACCCAGTTGTTGTTTTTTTTAATTTAAAAAGAAAGTCATGATGCTGAAATTGTTAAAGTACTCTTCTATATACTTAGTTTTTAACTCTCAAGCTTACTATTTTCAAGCTGAATAGAGTTGTCTTTACATCCTTGAAGAATGTGCCTGAAGACAAAGAGGTGGCGTATTACCTTAGCTTAGTGTAGACCACCAGTCTGCAGGTGGACTTCTGTCCAGAACAATGACAGCAGCCCGAGAGCTCAGTAAACTGCTGCTCTTTCCTTCCTGGATGCCCTCGCACACCTGCTCTATCACTTCCATGTAGGGTGGAAACTCATTCTTTAAGAGCCACCTTAAATGTGATGTTTCCCTGATGCCCTTAGGAGAGTTAGCCACACCCTTCCCTGTGCTCCCTTTGCACTTGGTCCAGATTTCCATTATGGCACTTGTTATATCATACTGTGATTACTTAACCATCTTTCTCCTCTATTGGACCATGAACTCCTTAAGTCTTAGTCACTGGAGTATTCCCTGCAGTATGCATTGTGCCTGCCACAAACTCATTCAGGATCATGACTGCATAAAGGAGAACTGAAATCCAGGAGAGAAGAGAGAAACCAAAGTAGAGCAAAATGGATAAAATGAATCTGTTTCAAATGTATTACTTAGATTTTCAGAGCTTCGTCCAGTGTGGAAGTCATCTCTCAGAAACAACATGTCTAAAAATTAAATTATCTATGTAGGCTCAAGTAATTAAATCTAAGCTTAACTAGGACCAGTTTCTTATTCCCAGATGTGGTTGTCCAAAGAGTAAAAATCTAAAGGAACTTTGGTATCCCAGACCCTGACATCTTATCTGTAGTAGGTTCATATTTGTATACTCGCAGCATCACTTGTTTTGTGGTGGCATGCATGTCCGAGAGGCAGAGCCATCTGACATAAACTCAGCCATTTACATATTTAGAAAAATTTGCAAAATTGGGATATAAGCAACCTCTAAATATGCTGTTCTGCCTAACTATAATATTCTTCTTTTTCCCCCTTCTCAATTTTACTTGGCTTATTTAAGCTTGATTTTTAGCTGGTTCACACTAATACCAGTTTATTTGTTGATGTGTTTACTGGCTGCTTATAGCAGGCATCCATAGAAATTGCTGAATGTCTATGCTATATAAATTGTTGATTGTTTTGAAGGCCACTCCTGCTTTTCACAATTATTTTAAAACTCAGCTTTAGCATTAGTGCCACCAAGTACACTCCCTAATTGAGATAAATCCGTCTTCCACAGTTTCATGGGACCCTGTGCTTACTTATCTATCTCACTGAACGTAGCTCTCTTATATTATCAACGCTTTTATAACCATGAATTTATGGGTCTGTTTTTCCAGTTCTCTGGCAGTTCCTTGAGTGCCTTCACCAGTGTTTCTAAGTCTGAGTCCTCAGGACTCAGCCCTTGTACAGTGTCTAGCCTTGGGAAGGCACTCAGTAAATATCTGCTGAAATAATGATGAACTATCCCTTACGGCTGAATGGTAATGACGTCATGAATAAGGCTCTACTTCTCATCACTTTGTGGTCTTGTAAGTAACCTCCGTAATGACCCACTAGCTAGACATGAATTTGATTCATGTTTCCTCTTTCAAACACTGCTCCCATTTCCAAGGATATTGAAATGGGAACCCAGATGTCCAAAATCATTGTTTTAGAGCTAGCCCTTGGAGGCCACCAAATCATTACAGGCCTTTGTAAATGTGCCTAGTCGCAATTAGTGAGCTGTTTTTAGGGGGAGAGGAAGGAATGCAGCTCTATTCCCCAACTGGCAACGTCAGCTGGAGTTTGCCTCCCATTATCTCACATTTTCAAATAGTTTTAATTTTTCATATAGAAGACTAATAAAAAAAAAATCTCTAAATGTTAACAGTAGTTGGATTATAGGTGACTTAAATTCTTTTAAGCTAGTGCTTCTCAACCTGCCAGGAGCTGTGCAGCTGTGGAATTGTAAAAAAAGATGAGCACATCAAAAAATACTAACTGTATAACATTCTTCCTATAAGGATTCTGATTTTTTTTTTTTATTTTAAGGAAAGGGCCATTGAAACTTGAAAATGTTATACTTTCGTGTATTTGTTATATTTTCATAGCATGCATTTATTACTGTCATAATGAGAAAATAGTATAATGAACTTAGTGTAATATTGTTTTCTTAAGAAAACTGAACTCAAAGGTGTCATTTAAGGTGACGAACTACCAGGAAAAAGTTGGAAATGGCTGTGATCATCAGATCCATCCAATAAACCATTCAAATCAGTCAACAAACACTTATCTAGCACCTAGTGCAACTAGGCACTGGCGGCACGGAGACCTAAAGTATAACTTTAGGTCCATTTCACGAAGCATGGTTCCTCTGCCTATCGGTAGCAAAATTTCGCAGGAGAATCCACTGTAGACCACCTACTCAGAATCTCTGAGAATGGGGCCAGGGGAATTAGCAATTGTAAATATGCTCTTTAGATTATTCTTATGCACATTCAAGTTAGAGGAACACTGTTTTAATGAGCAATTTTCACTGCAATGACTGATTTTAATAAAGGATGCCAGCAAGTATAACAATAAGATTTCACGTAGAAAACTAAGGAAGCCTGGTTCTGTGCATAGCAAAGCAGGGTGCACCTGGGCTGTAAATCTAAGGTTTCTTAGGGGAGGGGACATAGGCACCATGTCAAAGTGACCAGGTGCAGGATGTGCAGGCCCTGTAACAACAGTTTGCTGAGAATGCATATGTTGAAATAAAGCTTTGTGAGAAGTAAGAAAACCCTGGTGCTCTCTTGGAGATTCTCTAGGAATCAGAAAAGGTAACGTGCACTTTCCCCCTCCTCTCCCATAGAGAGCACACTCTAGAACCTGGAAAAGGTCTCACTGAGCTTTGCCCATACATAACAGGCACTTCGTGACTAGAACACTCACTCTGTGTCTTGCGGATGGTGTTCGGCAGCGGGTGAACCAGGGTGGTAGCCTGTAGACAGGTTCTCCAGCTGAATTGCTATGGCGTTTATATTGGTATCTGCTACAACCTGGGGGAAAAGTTAGAACAAGACAATCCACTATAAGTCAAGGGAGAATTAGAGAGATCATATTATACCCGATAGTCAGTGCTCAGTCCCCATCTTATTCTGAAGCAGTTGACACCATGTATTATTCTCTCTTAAACTATTTTCTTTATTTGGCTTCCATGACACCACACTTTACTAGTTTCTCTTCTACCTTCTGACCATTCCTTCATATCCCTAAAATCCTCTCCCAGAGGGCTCAGTCCTTGACCTTCTTATCTTTTCCATCTAAACATATTCCCTTAGTCATCTCATCTGATCTCATCTATACCATCTATATGATAGTATAATAATTTTTGATCTGTATCTCCAGCACCACCTCTTCCTTAACTTTAGATCCATAATATTCAATCAGCAATGGGATGTCCAATAGGTTATCTCAAACCTAACATGTCCCACACTGAGCCCCCACCACCTCCGTTGCTGTCATAGCCTTCCTCATCTCAGGTAACTACAGCTTAATTCTTGCCGTTCCAGTAAACATCTTAATGTCACCCTTGATTACTTTTCCTCTCATAAACCATATTTGATCCTTGTAAAATTCTACGGGTCTTTCTACAGAATTATCTCTTGACTGGAGTTTTACAATAGCCTCCTCACTGGTCTCCCTGGTTCTGCTCCTCTTTCAGTGTATGGCAAGCTAGAACAGTCCTGCTAAAACAGAGATTACTTCACTCCTCTGCTTAAAACCATCCAAAGAAAACCCAGTTCCCTGGGATCACACCCTGAAGTCCTTACTACAAGGTCAAATATAGATCTGCGAGTTACGTCTCTACCCTCTTCTCCTAGCATTCTGTGAGTTCACCATGTTGGCCTCCTTGCTGTTCCTCTAAAGTGCCAGAGACATCTCCACCTCAGCGCTTTGCAACTGCTGTGCCTTCTGCCTGGAATGCTTCACATTCAGCATCTGCATGGCTAGCTCCTTCACTTCCTTCAGGTCATTAAAGTCCCTTCCCTGGTCACTCGAACTAAAATTTTCACACCAGTGCCCTGTCCCAACATTTCATGTCCTCTTGCCCTGCTTTCTGTTTCCTTCTTACCACCATTACTAACATACTGGGTATATTTTACCTTATTAATTCTCTATCACTTCATATTAGAATGTGTGGGCAGGAAGTTTATCTTTTTTATTCACTACTGTATCCCTGTTATGAAGGACAGTATCCAGCATATAGCAGGTATTCAATTTATAGTTGGTGAATGGAAGAAAGAATGAACAACTATCTCTGACTCCCTATGATTTGCCTTTTAGATGGTCCCAAGTATAGCAGAATAACATTTAAACATTCACTTTATATATTTCTATCCCGCAAAAATCATTCCAAAGCACTCAGAAGAAATATGGTATAGCTCTGACAGCCCATACTAGGACACAGAATGGGTTCTGGTGTTCAGTTTCTTCCACTTAAATGAGCTGTACCTAAGTTTCAACTTCATCTGTTAAATAGGAATCGTAAAAGCTGGCCTTGTCTGCTTAGCCTGGAGTTGTCTTCTACCTAGAGTTATCAGAGCTTCTTTTTCAAGAGCTTCTGGGCTACCCCTGCTTCTGCTCAACTGTTCTCCTATGTTATAATACTCAGTGCACAAGTACAGAGTGAAAGGATTTAGCTGGACAGTAGTGCAAAGCTCAATTTGATTGCAGTTTCAGAATAAACCAACAGAGGGCACGGCTGCCTAAACCTGTAAGCTTAGCTGGATATGTTAATACTTAGAACAAGGAAAGCCACAGAGCAGCTCTGGCCCTAGTGCCCACTGGATCAGAATACATTCTGGGTGGAGCATCTTGAAGTGGGGGAAAACACTGCTAAGTGTGAGTTATATAACCTTCTGGAAATACCATCATATAGAAAATGACTGAATAAATTGGGGGAATAGTTAGACTAAGACACAGAGAGGAAATGACAGATTCTCTCTGACCACAGGAGCCCCTCCACTCACTACCAGCCCTTCTTACTCTCTCCCACAGCAAGAGTATCGGAGGAGCTGTCTTGTCTTTGTGTGTGACCTTTGTAGTCTTACCCACTTTCAACCTACACTATCTTACTAAACACATTCCATTCCAGCTTGCATCCCCATCACCTGGCCCAAACTTCCATGACCCACATTCTCTGGCTTTCCTCCTCCTGCTGCCCACTTTTCCAACTCTTTGCTATTCTACTCACCTCCTGTGGCTCAGTCCAGGGCCTCCCTCCTACTTGCACATTCAGGGTCTAGGTGACAGAATACATTCCCATAGCTTTAAATGCCAACAACATGCTGACAATTCCCAGCCTAGTCATTATATCCAGTTGCCAACTTAACATCTGCATTTTAATATCTCAAGGGCTTATTAAAATTAACACAACCAAATCCAAACTCTTGATTCAACAACCGAATCCCTTCAATTCATTTTCCCTCTAGCTTTCTTCCTCTTTAATAGATGGCCTCTCCAGCTGCCTAATTAGAAATCCACTAGGTGGAATATTGAAAATACTTGATTGCTGGTTGGTGATTGTCCAGCTGGAAAGGAAGCTAGGCTGATAACCGTTACAGGTTCTTATTCTCTGAATATCAACGTGAAAACTCCCTCTCTCACCTGCCATATGTAATCTACCACCAAGTCCTCTGGAGCCGACCTCCAAAATATTTCTTAAATCTGTTTATTTTCTCTCTCTGTGGTGACCACCCTAATTCAATTCATCATCATCATCAGCTGCCTTTTAACTGGAATTTCCACTCATCGTCTTCCCATCTCTCTTCCACACAATAGCTGGTTATCTTTTTAAATATACAATAGTAATGGCACTCTCCTGCTTAAAACTTTTCAGTGGTCTCTCTTTGGGCTTGGAATAAAATTCAGATTCCCTAATTATACACACAAAGGTCCTCTCCTTGCCTACCACCTAATCCCATCTATTTCCTTTCCCTCCGCCCCACATTCCAGCTCTCTCTGCCTGGAAGTGTCCCCCTTCCCCTGCCCAAAGCAGTCAAACTGGCATCAACTTAAAAAGTCACTTCCCTTATGCAAGCCTTCTTTGGCTACTCACTTTTAAATTAACTTCTCCTGTTTTCCTCTCCATAGCACCTTTGAAGTATTACTCACAAATTGTGATGATACATATTTGTGTGACTATCTTTCCCACCCAATCACAGGAATCATGAGGATAAGGGCTGCTTCTCATATTAATATGCCTGGCACATAACAATTACTTAATAAGTATTGGTGGAGTGAATAAATAAATCTAAAACCTTTCTAAAAAAAATAGGGATTATGGCACTCAATTTTCTGCATTTCCACAGAATAGAGAGAGACTGATAGAGATTATAAGAAGATTGGTTTTAGTTCTTCTTAAGGAGAAAAAAAAATCTAATAATTAAGGCAGATACAGAATGGAATGGCACATGAGCACCCACCAAAGAAAGCATTCAAACAGAAACTCAAAATCTACCATTTTGGGAAGTGGGGAAGGAGATTTCTATACTTGGTAGGAATCTGGACATGTATGTTCAGCTGACTATAAAACATACCATCCATTATGGGAGTAAAGAAGAAAGTCAGTAATATGTATATTTAGGGTACCTTCAAAAGTCAAGATTTGATGGTAACCTGTTCCTTTCTTTACTAGCTCGTTTAGTAAAAACATAACCGCAGTACAACTACTGAATATAAATGAAGCACTTATTTTATGCTAAGTACTCTTTTTTGAGTCCCTACAGAGGTGGCTACCATTATTTTTCCCATATTACAGACAGAAGAATCTGGAGCAGAGAGGTTAAGTAACTTTCCAAGGTCAGTTAAAGAGTGAAGGCTGGATTCAAATCCATTTCACTTCACTCTCTAATCTTGTGCTCTTAATCCTATGTGTATGAAGCAAATTGCCCAGTGTGAAGGTAGAGACTTGGTACTTGGCAGTTGATATAAAGTGGGGGAGTAAAAGGGGAAAAAAGATAGTCCGACAGTAGTTGCAAATGGAGCAGAAGATCATCACGAAGTGTGCTTGGCAATGGGAGGGAAAATGCCACACCCTCTATACTTCAAAGAGTGTATTTGAGAAGTGAGAGATATATACCCCATGGATGTTCCAACAAGAAAGCTTTTTAATTTTTAGAAAGAGAATATACTTTTAAGAGTCCATGAAATCAGCCACATAAATTATAAAACCAAAGACATAGTTCTTTTTAATAAATTAAATTAAAAAAAATCTAGCTAGAAAATATTAAAACACTTGTATAGCACCATGTTGCAGAAAAACTCACATTCCTCCAAAATTTGAAGGCCTGTTGCTTACCCTCGAACCCTGAAATTAAAAGGTCCTCCCAACCACTGATAATATTAAATCCTAGAGACACAGCTAGGATCATTGGAGCTATCCAGGCCCATGCTTATTTTGTAGAAATGTGGAACCCAAGCGGTTGAATGGGAAATTTAAAGGATTTTCATTTACAGCTTTGTCTTTTGCAGGAAGATAAAGAGGGCAGAAAGCTGTCACCCCCAAATGACTTTACAGGCCCAAGGCATTTGCATGAACCATCTTGGTCTCAGAGTTGATTGGTCTTCCCATGGACTGACTTGTGAAAGTGGATAATCTGATCGTGGAAGATGTGGTCTAGCGTCCTGGTTCAGCTCTGCGTCTGAAGTGCTCCTCCCCCAACACCAGGGACTGAACAATATGAAAGTAAGCCCAGCAGAGGTGTATCTGTGTGTTTTGAAGAAGGGAGAGAGCAAACAGGCTAATGAAACATTCATTTTTTTTTTTTAAGGTAAGTAAATCTTGATTCTTGGGTAGAAACTTTTGTGGTAGGTTCTGAGGATAGAGTTGAGAGCAGAGGAGACCAAGGGAAATGAAATGTGTTCCCTGCCCTCAAACAAACAGGTTTGCGATTTACATCATTTAGCGTGGGAGGCAGATGTGAGCACATGCCGTTCAAAGTGGAAAGAGGAGTGGGGCAAGACTAGATTCCTGGATAAGGCAGGGAGGCTTTGAGGTATTGGGGTATTAGTTTTGTGCAACTTGAATGTGTGGTTCTAGAGCCAGGGTGTCTGGAGTCCTTGGACGCAGCTAGGGCCAGCTCTAACTAGAGATCGGCGGCCTGTGGTCTGGCTTTTTACATTACATGGATCACCAATCTTTCCTCTCATCCTTCATACCTGGGGATCTGGAGATGTGGCAGATGTCTCTTCTGCTTCCCACTCACCTTTCAAATCCATTAACCTAGTTCAAAACCTGTGGGTCCTTTAAGTTTATGTTTCTCCTTGTAATTGCACGTAGTGCTTCTACTGACATCTTGAGAGGGGTTCTTTAAGGTATGAAACTAGATATGAAACTGCTGGGTGACAGGTATGCACATATTAAATTGAATAGATCCAAGTTGCCAAGTGGTTGCACCAGTTTAAACTCTCACCAGGCACTTAACGAAAGTTCTTTGTTTTCTCACATTCTCTTCAAACTTATTATGATTAAACATTTAACAAGTGCCTACCTAAGGAGAGCGAGGCCACTGACCTGAAGGAAGAAGGTGAGGAAATCCCTTCACCTGAGGAGAGGGTGGCTTGTGAAATGAAAGAGAAGGATGAAGTCACTCCACTTAAGGTGGGGAGACTGGTGAAATGAGATGGGGAAGAAGCCTTATCCTCTGAACCTCAGGAGCATGTGGAGACCTTTGAATTAGTGGAAGAGGAAGAACCAATAAGCATGTTTCCCACTCACAATGTTTCCTCCTTTCAATGTAATTCCCCCTTGCTCTGTGTTCTCGCTCCAAAACCTCCTTCTTAAATTTTGTCTCCTCAGACTGCTTCACTGTACAAAGGTATTTATTCCGATATGCTTTTTCAGTATCTTGGCTCCTTGCGGCTTTTTTTTTTTTTTTTTTGAGAAAAAGTAAGATTAATTGAAAGTACATTTTAGAAGGAGACAGGCCTGCTAAGGAAGGCTGCAGCCCTGTGGAATTTAGGAGATAAAGAGATACGATAGTACACCCCAAGGGAAGGATGGGTTTCTAGCCAGGAATGTTGTAAACTCTTGTGACATTTAATAATTTACATTAAAAGCAAAACTAAATTCAATCAGAATTGTATATTCTATAGTAGAACAATGAATGTTTAGTAAACCTTCTAATGGACCAATGAAGCAAAGGTATTTATTGCACAAATCCTAGACGAGTACCTTTCCATAAAAAACAGGGTTGAGGTGGGGTGGGGTATGGGGGGGATTATGTTTCAGAGAATTGAGAAATCAATATATTTTCCAGGTAAGTATAATAGTATAATGAACAAAATCTTGAGTTCCTTGCTTTACTCCTGTAAAGGAGTAAGCTTAGCCCTCTCAGATTTGTTAGGTCCCAAATTTTGCAGTATGAAATACAAACTCAGCACTCATACTCAGCCTGGATCCTAGATCCATAGTGTAGATATGCTGAAAACAGACAGGAAGGCTGTTGAGTGAGGGTGATCCCTCAGGAAGCTGGCATCTTAAGATGGGGACACATTAAAGATCAAGATGAGCGTGCCTTGTTCCAGGCCTGGCATTTGGTTAACTTTATGAAGTAGAAAGCACATATGCTTACAGATTTTCTTATAATCTCATGACACTGGTTCTAGTGACATCAGAATATATTGATTTTAATGCTTCTTTAAAAAATATATGGAATTGTTAAGTATTTGAAGTCAAACAAGAAGGGGCAAAGTGACTGCTAATCACATCACCATCCAGTGGCACAAACTTCAACTGCCGCCGGGAAAAACCACTACACTTTCAGGATTGTAAAAGGAATTTTAGCATCATCTGACTTCGAGCCTATGTTATTATAGTGAAAGTAATAAAGTACCACTTACTTAATGCTTACCATTTGCAATCCACTGTTTTTATTAAACATTACATCTCAAATTCTCACAGCAACCTTAGAGGAAAAGAGCTATGACCCTTATTTACAGAAACTGAAGACTTAAGTGACAGGATTCAAAATGCACAACTTTCTATGACACTAATGCCTGCCTGTCCTACAGAATTTCCACTGGGTCCTCGTTTCAGCTTTAAAACCTTTAGCTCTGTCTTCTTCCTGGAGTTTATCACTCCCTTCCTGGCATCACTTAGCTTTCTATCCATCATGAACCCCATAGAGCTTACCCCTGGCTACCCATTAAAATCACCTGGGAAGCTTTAAAATATCTTGATGTCCATACCACATCTCAGACCAATTAAATTGCTGGGGTGAGACCCAGGAACCGGTAATGGAATCAGCAATTTTATCGTGCAACCAAGGTTAAGAACTACTCACAGCCATTCCCTTAATGATACTCACATGTGCCTTTAGATGCTTGCCATTCTACCACATACCTTTTAAATTCCCAACAGAATCCATCTTTCTCTTCCACTGGAATTTTTCTGGACCAAATCGGTAACTGCTGATTTGTTCTTATATGTTCATGTCCCTCAATTTGATGAGCACGGCCCAACAACCCACTCAATGTGACCAACACTTAACTAGGCGTCTGCTCCAGGTCAGGTGCTGTGCTGGAGGCACAGACACTGTCCCTACTTTGAATCAATTTATGATTGGGGCGGTGACTAACTCCCTATTTCTGGTTAAAGAATTTCTAAACAAAGGATTTTATAAGATTTAAAAAAGAGGGAATGAGGGTTGGGTGAGATGGGTATTCCAGGCATACTGAAAAACATGTGCAAACCTTTACTCCTCCCTAAATAATGCACTACTCTAGTGGGTCTTGGGGTTGGTCTCTGAATTAGCAGTATCAGCAACACCTGGAGCTTGTTATAAATGCAAATTCTTAGATCCCACCCCATTCCTACAGAATCAAAAACTCTGGGGGTGGGACCCAGCTTTTGTGTTTAACGAGCTTTCCAGGAGACTTTAGAGCATGCTAAAGTTTAAGCACCTCTCTCAAATATCAAAATCTTTTCATTATTCATTCTTAGAAAAGCATCCTAAAAGAGAAGCCATCAGACTCAAACTCCCATGCAAAATTTCTTTTTAGAGGTAATACCATCCTTATCTTTTCTATCTCCTTTGCTCCCAACTACTCCCTTGTTCCCTACTGACCTAACACCAACTATAAAAGAAAGAACTCAATTATATTAAATATTGCTAGTGATTTATCTGCCACTTGCAGTGACGTTTCTGCAGTTTCATTTACTTCTGCCTCATTGGTAAGTATGCTATTCTTGAAATGCTTTTCTCCCTTAGTTTTTAGGATTTATATCCTCGACTCCTGGTCTTTTCCATTTTTTTTTTCAGGATATTTCTTTTTCTGTGCACGTGATAAAAAATTAAACAGTAGTACATGATTAAAAATTTAACAGTCTCACTCCCTAGAGACTCACTAAACTTTTCTCTTTTCAATTCTATAGGTATAAGCTAAATAATATGCTTATGAGCCTATTTTGAAATTTATTATCTTGATATCTATTGACTCCTTAGTCCGAGATGAAAATTTAATTTTCCAAACTCTTTCACTTAACTTTTATATTAAGTTTTACTTGTTTCCTACGTTTCTTTAAATATAATTCTGTAGTTCTGACAATTTCCAATAATTTGTTTTTTATTTCATCCTAAAAAATCAAATTTATTAATGTATAATTTAAAAATAAAAATGATTCTACAGTATTTAGTAAAGAGTCCCCTGACTCCTTGCTCCCTCATAATTGATTCTCACTCCCTAAATTATTCTCAACTGTTTTAGCTTTTTCTTCTAGTATTTGCTTCCATATTTCTAAAAAACATGCTTTTACTTCTATTTCTTGACTTCTCAGTTTTAAATGTTATCTGATCATGTCCTATTACAGAAGATAAGTATTTAACTCTTATATTTTCCTCTCCACCAACACATCCCAAACCCCATGCTACTGATATTTCATGCATTGTCATGATCCTTGGTTGTATTGGTTTTATATAAGCATTCCAAGACATTGGTTTTATGTCTTGGAATGCTTATATAAATGTTACTTGTACCGAGCCAACTATCAAACTATGATTACACTTTTGTTTTCTTTTTTTTGGTACAAGTTTATTTTCCCCAAGGTTAATAAGTACCTCATTTTGTCTAATTTTTAATACACTTATCATTAATGCAGCCCCAAACTTCCCAACTGATCTCAAACTTCTAATTCAGTTAAACATGAGATAATCTGTTTCTCTTTTTTTCCTCTTTAATTCAGAGGTATCTCTCTTGGAACCCTCTTCTCCTCCTGCTCCAATTTGGACAAGTTGTTCTCTGCCTGCTACACAGCTGTTTGGGACTTCACTGTTCTTTAACATTGGATTTGCTCGCTCCCCTTTCTGTCTTAGCTCTTTTGTTGTAGTGCATCCTAAAGTAACCGGTGCCATCTGAATCTCTTGCTCTTCTGTAAGTGGCTTATACTTTTCTCCTTGAAAATTTTAGAATGTATACAGGTATCGATCTTGTTTTATTTATCCTGCTTGCTGATTAATGGACCTTAAGCAGAATTTATTTCATTTGTTATTTTTGTTTTTATTTTTGCAACTCCTATGTGTTGGATCTCCTGAATTAATCTGGCATCTTATTTTTCTCTTTCATTTTCAATCTAAGGTTAAGAGACGTCACTGTTTTATATGTTATCTTATAAGTAGGGCATGTCTCTCTTCTAACCAGCCTGGGCCCTCTTATATCAGGTTTGTTTGTTGTTTGTTTTTTTGTGCTCTGGAAAATGCCCTCGAAGGACCTCCCAAACTACTAGACACTTAGTGTTCCTGATTTCAGACTCTCTTCTGTCCTCCCTACTTGCTGCTAACTCCAAGCCTTTGTCCTCTGTCTTTGTCTGCACTGTTTTCATTTATTTATTCAACTAATTTTCTATGAGGTATAATGTGTCAGGCAGTAGGGATGCAAACATTAAATAAAAAGCTTGGGATGGTTTTATTTTACCCTTTCTGTTTCCAGCACGAAAGTCCAGCCCCCGACCATCAACAGTACATTTCCCACACCTGCTGGACATTTCTGCCCCTGGATGTCTCAATACATAATGTTCTCTTTCCTAACAACCTCCTCCTAAATTTCCTAGATTGGTTAAATCTGCCTATTCTCCTATGCTCTAAAATGTCTGGAAAATCTCTTAACATACTCAGAATGAGCCTCGCAAGTTCCTTTAGTGATAAAAATCCTTTATATGCTCTTTTTATCTTTCACATTCTCGAAAAAATGTTAAAAAAAATTTTTTTAGCACAGAGGCTGGGTTACCTGATTTTGTTCAAAAAAGATTTTACAGTAATACCACAGGCAAAAGAGCTGAACCGGCATACTATCAAACTACAGAAGCAAATATAATTGGGAACATTTAAAATGACCCCTCATAGCCAAATCTATCTCCCCTGATCGATCTATAATCAGACTGAGAAACCATCAGACTTTAAGGGCAGAAATATCTACCTCATTATTACACCTAGACACAGCAATTTAAATTGTGGGGATAAGCTTCCAGGATCGCTGGCTGTCTCTCCCACCCTTTTCCCCTTCTCCACCCTGCAGTCTGCTGACCCAAACCTTAATCTTCCCTGAGCAATCAGCAGTTGCTGACTGCTTCGCATGATACACTGACAATAAGTCTTTTCCACATCGTCAGACACAATTATCTGACCTTCCCTACTACTCTGCCAATGGGCTGACTCACCTGATAATAAAAATAATTGCCTAGTGACAGGTCAGCTGTGATCACTGCATTGCTGGTACTACTCCATGCACATTGTTTTAATTAAAGTGAATACACTATGCAACTGAAAGGCATCTGATGCAGGACATAACAGTATCCTGGGCTTTGTGTCTAAAGCCTTTGGCAGCACATATGCTCCATACTCATAACTGTACATTGCAACTGTCAAAATCCCAAAGGATTCTATTAAGCTTTTAATAACATATTTAAAAATAACACCACCAACTAATGTGATTAATGCAAGAGAACATTCTGAAAACAAGTATCATTTTCTTCTTAAAATACATACAGAAATAGGAAAAATAAAGAACTCCTTAAAAAGTATGTTCATAGTGGCAATTGGGCTGAATGAAGTGTTAATTCTGCATTGAAGAGCATGAGTTCATTTTCATTTAAGGTACTTTTTAATAGCTAACGTTTTACACTGTGTCTTCTCATTTCTTTGTGAAGAAGGTGGAGCTGAAAACACTCTAATGGTGTATGAAAATATCAATAATGCCAGCTTTTCCTAAGGGAACTACTTTTTTGTCTTGCCCTAGTTATCATTTGAAATAATTTCCTCTTACAATTATAACTAACGGCCCATGGCTGGGAGGTTGAATGGTTGCACTTGTAGGGCCTCTAGGGGTCAGTCTAACTCGAAGGGAGAGGAAACACAGTGAACAAGAAAAAGTGAAGGATTTGCAGGCTCTGATGAGGGCAGAGAGGGAGGAATGTGAGGTAACCGTGTAAGTTTCCACAGAAAGTGAGGACAAGTAGGAGAAAGGAAGCCGACTCCAAAGCCAGTTCACATAGTGTTTTGGTTTCTGCTCAGCAGAAACTTGGGGACTCAAATCATTGAATAGTACATTGTGAATCACATAAACTCTCTAACAATTATTTTTGATTCCTTTCATACGTGCTGAAAGCCATTTACCTTTTTAATGTCCGTTTTGGCACTTAGACAATTGAGATGTGAGAATTAAGCACCACAAATTGGTTCTCCCACAAGTAATGTGTTGTTTTTTTTTTTTTTCTATTCAAACTTATTATCCTAATAATATGATCCAAGGGCCGGCCAGCCCTCTTTCTAAGGTACTTAATGGTGGCATTTCACACTACCTCTGAACTAGTATGCCTCTCACTCACTACATGGTATCAATCTCAGAGACATCTGAAATGCTGAAAGTATAATGAGGGGTAATTAATGGCACACCTTATTTTTACTTCCTGGTATATTTCTCTGTGCCTCTGGACAATACTCTTGGGGACCACAGCTGATAAATCATTGTCTGCCCTAGTCGATGACTACTATGCAGTGACAGTTTAACAGTGCTGGCAATCACTTATACAGTAGGAAAAACAGCATTATATTTCTCCCTTCTTTTAAAGGGAGTGGAAGAAACAGCACTTGGGCAGTTCAGTAACAGTTTTGGGCATAAGAAAAGAAATCATTTCCTATTCCTTACAAACTCTGATTTACAAAAGAACACTGGAAGCTAAAAGCCTTGTTGATTTATCACGTGAAGCAAAGAGTAATTTTTCTCCCCTTGTTATGCTTTCATATAATCATGCTCACTGCCTGTATGGGTGGCATTAAAGAATTTCTGAATAAAAATAATAATTTCTTGCTTTCAACCTTCATAATTCACATCAGCAAGCATCCTGCTGGGCGGTGATGCCTACTGCCAGTGACGCTCAGTCTTTTGCGCACGCCACTTATCTGCCTCGCGCAGCTGCGAGTTCCATTGAGTTCCATTGATCGCAGTACCTGCAGGATAATGCGCCCGTAGGCGTTCTTCAGCAGATTAACCACGTCTGCGTGAGACAGCCCATCCAAAGGTTGCCCATTAATGCTGACAATCCGGTCTCCAACCTGGAAGTACAAAAGTGGTAGAAAATCACTATCATTAAGAAAAATTAAATTTGAGAAGAATGCTTAAAATTCTTTGTAAGTCATATTTCCCATTTGTCACTATTGTGAAGATTCTGTGTTTCTACTGTGTATGCATGTTCCAGAAGCAGGAGGAATTTTTATGGCTCTCCCCAAATACAGACCAATCAGAGAAACAAGAAGGGGGTCAGATTTGATTATTACAAGGCACGGTAGGCCACTTTTGTATTTTGGTAATGGTGGTGTTTCATACATCCATTTGCCAGTAATAATAGGATGTACAAATTAACTGTTCACTAAAGCTCTAATGAGGAAGCGAAATATTTTCTGCTTTATTTTTCTACCTAAGTTAAGATTAATGGGCAATGGAGGAAAATCATAAGAATGTTGATTCTTTTGGTTGAAGAAAGATTCTAAGGTAAAATCTTTCTCAAGTGAAAATCAATTTTGGGTGGAATGAGCTGCTAAAAAAAAAAAACCAGTATGGGAGCCTTTGCGAATGAGCTGCAATTTCTTCTTTCGAGAAGCTTTGATACAAACAATAATATTTTTATATGCCCAGGGACCTAATGAATTTCAGGGATAAACTTTCTCCAACGCATTTTGCCCTCAGCATGAATCTCTGATGGCTGTTGGAATTCTAACTTTAAACAAAGTGCCCATGGCTGCAACTTCCTTTCCCACCCAACCACATGCTGTTAGCACTTCACCATTCCCCTTTTGTTTACTTTAAGCTTCTGTGTACGTGCAGCCACACCGCTGGCCTGAATCATGGCAATAAATATTGGGATATCTCCTAAGGGACTTCCTTTCCCTCCAGCAATACTGATTCCAAGGGCATCACTGAGCTCCTAAAAAAAGAAGCAAAACATAACACATATTTAATAAAGAGCCACAACCTGATTGTCCCCTGATAGCTGCTAAACAAAAACTCTGTGATGCAGGAGGCCAGGTAACAAAGGAGTTAAGTGCAGGGCCTCTGAATTCAGAAAAACCTGTGTTTCAGAAATAGGAATACTTAATTAGCTGGAAGGTCTTCAGGAAGTTCCTTAACCTCTTAAGCTTCCATATCTAAGCATAAAATGGAAGAATACCACCTCACAGTTGGTTTGAGGTTTAAATGAAATGATATAGTACAGTCCTGGCTTACAGAAGAGGCTCACTAAAAGGCAACAGTATAAGTTAAAAACAAAACAAAATTGAAAAAAAACCCGCACACAAAAAAACCCTATGTGACTGCTCAGTTTAGTGGCCAATTTTGATGCAGACTTGGCAAGTATGTTCTCATATGGTGTTTATAATTAAACTGCCACACATATCATGCTCTTTTGGGTGTGAACAAACATACTTGGCTCTAGGAGAGCTACATGACTACATTAAACAAAGGATCTTAAAGGACACTCACTAGAATGACAACAGAGTTTGGAGAGAAGTAAAACTTGACTGCAAATGTTCCCTAAGATTATTAGGAGAGGCACCATGGTTCACTCGGACCTTGGTGAAGAGGTCTTGGCTTTAGTTCTGGTTTTTCTCACATTTATACCATAAGATTAATAATTTAAAAATCACTAAGAGAACAAATGACAAGTTCTAGATTCAGCATGGTGGCGTATACATACATATCTCTCTCCTGCTGATCAAAATAAAGAACTTGTCAAAATACAAAAAAACAACTACCTGAGACTTTTGAAAAGTAAAGAAACTCAAGTTGTGATGGAAAGCCAACACTTAGAGGAGAGACAGCAGGGATGAATGTCCTGGTTGTTTTCCTGGCAGTATTGTCTTCAGGGCGAGACACAGGCAAGGAGCTGTGGAGGTGGCACATACTAACACTCTGACAGAAACTCCCATCTTCCGGGTCAGATCGAAAAAGGAGCCCCAGGTTGCGGGAGAATAAAGGAAGAAAGCTAGAGCCGAGAAAGTCGGAAAAGGGGGTCCTCTAATTCTGTGAGTAAACCCATAGAATTCTCAGGCTCATCTCTAAGCTGCACATGTATGAAACAGACCCAAACTAGAGAACTGAACCACTACTCATGAAAGGGGAGACAGAATTTTTAGTCTGAACCTAACTGGGTTGACTGCATCCTAAAACATAAACACCAGCATTCTTCAGAGTCTATACAACATAGCATTCGTGAGGTCCAGGACAAAACCCTAAATTACTAGATGTGTAAAAAAACCCAAAAAACAAAACACCAAGCCAGGAAAACGTGACCAGTTTTCTTCTTAAATTCTTTAAAATATGTAAGACAGCCAAAAGCCAAAACTATAACACTGTTTGGTGGGGTTCTCAGTTTATGCAGATATAAATATATGACAACTATGGCATAAATGCTTGTGGGTTGGTTGTGGTAAAGGGAGCTGTATGGTTGCAAAGCTTCTACAGTTTTAATTAATCATCTGAAAACACGCAGCTTAGTGTGCTTCAATTTAACTTCAAGTCAATTTGGAAAAAGGGAAAAGAACAAAATGACAACAAAAACCATACATGAAAGAACTTCAAAAACTCACATCATATAAGTGTGAGGAATTATTCTTTATTATTAATATTACTAGCTACTGCCATGTTGTGCTTATAAGATAGAATAATGGTAATGCTGACCTATTCAGTAACAGGTGGCCTACATCCTGTTGTCCAAAGTATTTACGTCTAGCTTATATTTTCTGAATGCATCAAGAATAAAGCCCTGTGTTTAGAATGGCAAGATGTTTTTCATTATGATTTTTCTGCTTGGACTGTGTGTGGGCAAATAGAATTGGTAGGGTCAGGCCTTTTAAAAAGCCTATAAAAACAAGTGGTTGAAATGACCAAGTAGGCATAAAATGATACTTTATAAATCTTGGAATGAGGAGAAATTTATGCAATAATTTGGCTTTGTTTAAATACATCATGCCGTTTCCTTAATTTATCCAAAATTATGTACATGTTGGTATATTTCACTTCCCCTATTAAAGAAACATCTGAGTTGAAACTCAGGTGGAAAGATACTGGAAACGAATAAGGCAGGTGTAGTCAAAGATGTAGGCAACAGTTATGGATGCCACTTTCAGGAATTCATGATGCACTAGGTACTATGCACTCTCTCATTTAATCCACACAACAATATTTACTGTGTGAGGTAAACAGTGTTATCATTCTCATTCTACAGATGAGAAAATTGATGTTAAGTAACTTGCCAAAGATCATAGAGCTAATAAATAGCTGAGTGCCCTCAAACACAGTTATGACTGACTTCAGAGAATAAGCTATGCTAGATATCACATTACTGTAGTTGAACTATGATTAAAACAATGTCATATTTTTTTATGACTTCTTGAATCCCAAATTTATTGGTCAATGTCATCAAAATAGAAGTCTACTTTCTAATATTCTGGATATCACACCAGGAGTTTGAAAATCAGAACTTGACAAATTTACTAACTGAAATGCATCTTACACAATCTTCTGAGGACAATTTAGCAATATGTATAAAAGTATTTTTTTGTTTGTTTGTTTGTTTTTAGGTGAGGCAACCCTTGGTTGACCTCACAGATTCCACGGACCTTGTCAGTTTACAATCCCTTATTTATTTATTTACTTATTTATTTATTTATTTATTTATTTATTTATTTATTTATTTATTTATTTATATGCCTGAAGCACCTGTTCTTCCTAGGTGGTCTCCCATTCAAGTACTAACCAGGCCTGACCCTGCTTAGCTTCTGAGATCAGATGAGATCGGGCTTGTTCAGGGTAGCATTGCCATAGACTTAAAAAAGTTTTTAACAACAAGTATGGTTTTTGACTCTACAATTTTACTTCTAGAAGTTAATCCCGAGGAAATCACCCATGATATGGGCAAAAAATAAAATACAAAGGTATTTTGCTTTAAAAGACAGCAAAAATTTTTCAGAAAGCTAGAACAAATCACATTAAAGTTTATATGTAACCATAAAAACCATGGCACTCTTGAGACAAAAGTACAAAGTTAGAGGTAGCACACTACCTGATATCAAACTATACTATAAGGCTACAGTAATCAAAACAGCATGGTACTGGCATAAATACAGATACATTGATCAATGGAACAGAATAAATCCATGTCTATAAGCTCAATATATCACAAAGGAGGCAAGAATATACAATGGTGTAAAGACAGTCTCTTTAATGATGCTGGGAAAATTGAACAGATACATGCAAAAAAAAGAAACCAGATCACCTTCTTATACCATATACAAGAAGAGATTCAAAATGGATTAAAGACTTAAATGTAAGATCCCAAATCATAAAACTGCTAGAAGAGAACAGGCAGTAAACTTTGATATTGCTAACAGTAATTTCTTTTCAAATATATCTCCTTGGGTAAGGGAAACAAAAGAAAAAATAAATAGGACTGCATCCAACTAAAAAGCTTTTGTACAGCAAAGGAAACGATCAACAAAACGAAAACACAATCGACTGAATGGGAGAAGATATTTGCTTATCATACACCTGGTAAGAGGTTAATATCCAAAATATATAAAGAATTCATACAACCTAACAAGAAAACAAATTTAAAAATAGGCAAAAGACCTGAAGATATTTCTCCAAAGAGGAAATACAGATGGTCCACGGACATATGAAAAGATGCTCCAGGTCACTAATCATCAGAGAAATGCAAATTAAACCACAATGAGATATCACCACACACCATCAGAATGGCTATCTATCATCAATAAATCAAGGAACAAGTGTTCGTGAGAATGTGGAGAAAAGGCAACTCTCATACATTGTTGGTGGGATTGCAAATTGGTACAGACACTATGGAAAAAAGTTTGGAGGTTTCTCAAAAAATTAAAAATGGATATACCTTTTCACTCAGCAATTGCACTTTCTGGTCATTTATCCAAAGAAAACCAAAACAAGAATTCATAAAGATCTATGCACCACTACATTCATGGTAGCACAATTCATTCATTCATTCATTCATTCATTTATCTATCCTCTCCTCCTTCCATCCCTGACCTACGGAGGTTGCCATCTCCCCTTAAAAACTGAATCTCTGAAGGTAGGGCATCTCCTCTCACATGCTTGTGGTGCACACTCTGGGGCCTGGCACAACCAGGTGGCCTGGCGCACTTGGGATATGAGCCATGGCTCCACTGGGGCTCGAACCCAAGACCTTATGTGTGTAAAGCAGATGTGTTAACCACTACTCTAGTAGCACAATTTATAATAGCCAAGATATGGAGGCAACCTAAATGCCCATCAACAGAAAGAAGTTATGGTTCATATATACAATGGAATATTACTCAGCCATTTAAAAAAAAAGAAATCTTCTATTTTCAACGACATGGATGGACCTAGAGGTTATTATGCTCAGTGAAATAAGTTAGACAGAGAAAGATAAATACCACATAGTTTCACTTATATACGGAACCTAAGGAACAAAAAGAACAAACTAATCAAAAACAAACTCACAAATATAGAGGACAATCTGGAGATTGCCAAAGGGGAGTGGGGTTGGGAAGCTAGGTGAAAAGGAGTGAAGGATTAAAGAAGTAAAAATTAGGAGTTGATAGATGGTCATGGGGATGGTGAGCATAGCATAGGGAATGCAGTTAGTTTAGCATTAATGTAATGGCTAGATGGAGGGCCAGAGTAGAGAAAGAGTAATTAAGGGGAATGGTTTATAAAATAAATGTCTAACATGTGTACTGTATACTTGAAACTAATCATAAGAAAAGAGCAAAAGCTGTGAAACATGCTAATTGTTTTATAAGGGCAAGCTGGTTAAGGAAATTACAGCACATTCAAATGATGGAATATTATGGAATCAATAAAAATCATGCTGTATGCTCCCAAAAAATACTTATTGGCAGGGCTATAAGTTCATGCTTTACAGTGGAAAAAAAGCTACAAGAGTATGTCTAACACGATACCATTTTTTGTTTTATAAATCTCTAAGTATAGGCACAATATGTAGTAAGTGGCATATACCAAAAAAATCTGCAGTGGTCCTACGTGTTTTACTGTATTTTTCTAAGTCTGTTCATGTTAAATAGACCACATATTTGTTCAGTAACTTAAAAGAGCACACTAACAGTCTAACAAATTGTATTAAAAGGAAATGTACATTTTATGCAAATCTTACACAAACCAGAAAAATAGCAAAATAACTACCTTACCCTGTTTATCTCAACAGTCCTTGGTCTCACATCTGTGGCTACAAATAATAAAGCAACATAATTAACTTTTTAAAATTAAGAGTTAACATATTTAAGTTCTAATACTGTCTCATGAAAATGGTATCATTTTCTAGGCCTTTCAAGAGAGAACAGTGAAGCAAGCAGGCTTCATACCCTTTCTTAAAATCCAAACCAGCAGCCACTGATCAGGGGCTATATCTTCTACTTCAAAGACGTCCTCTCTGTCTGAGACAGATGTGGCCATAATCATTTGGTCTGACAGAAGCTGATGGACTGTAGCAGTAGCTGCCTGGAATATGGTGATTAAATGGTTTGGAGGGTGAGCCATTCGTGTTTCACTGTACATTTTTCTGCCTTAATCACAGATAACCCTCTACCCAAGGAAAGACTTAAAAAGACCTTTGCCATGCCCCACCTCAGTGGTACACGCACTTCTGACTTTCCTTAAGTGACCTATAATTTTTAAATTTTTTCTTTGTAAATGGTTTTACTTTGGGAAGCACTTTAGATTTCTGCTATTCTGCTTTTCATGTGATTGGTGTAAAGTTAAAGGCACATTCCAAAAATGAATCTTTATGGCTTTACTTCCTTTAGAACAGGCCTTTTAGAAAGCTTGGGGCAAATGTGGCCAAGTTCAAAGATTTAAAAATATTTTAATTAAAGGTGAAAAGATTTTTTTCAGAAAATACTAACATTTAAAAAAATTGGGTAAATAGTTGATTGCTTGAGGCATGTCCAAGAAATACCTGAATTTTGGAGGGAAGGATCTGAAGCTCTTTTTGTGCTGACCAGGTTTTGCAGGCTGGTGATGACAGGCGCGAGGGAAGGATGAAAGCTGCTGTGTGTGCTACGCTGACATCCCTAAGAAGAAAACCCAGAGGTCAGCTGTGCTGCAACACTGACTTGGTCTTAAAAATTCATACTTAGTATTTTAATTACTGAATAATAGAAAATTCTGAAGAGACTAAAATTCTGAAGATCCATACATACCCTCTTACCACCCTAGCACAATCTTATCTAAAATTTTCTCCACTGCTATTAATGAAAATCATATACATAACATAACAAAGGACCTTTCCAATGTAGAACATTTCCTTTACACAGCCAGCTGCAAGCCTTCTCCCAACTAGCTAAATATCATATTGCAGAACTCTTATATCATCTCAGCCACAATTTTAAGGACAAAGTAAAATATATTTAATGTTTTTCCTAAAACTGAATTAAACTTCTACCCTCTGAAATAAAAATTCTGTGCAAGAAGGTGAAATTAAAGAAGATTCTTTGTCCCTGATTTTCAAACGATGATAGCTCACATTTATAGACCAGATAAATGATAATTGTGGTTTTGCTATTATTTAATGACAGAGCTCTTAAATTTGTTAGCACTGTATTTAACCTGTGAACTTTATTAATCACCTCAAGGACAGAAATCCAGTTCTACTCACCACCTCACCTGCCGGTCCAAACTTTTCTTAAAACATTGAAATTCCTTGCAACCCTGTCTACCTTTGCATAGGCTACGTTCTCTGTCTGGGATGGCTTCTCCCTCTTCCGATCTATCAAACTTCTTTTGAAGTAAGACCTGATGGACACTCCTTTGTGTAGCTCTTACGTATGCTCCAGGAAGAAAAAATTTTACCTCCAGTGTAATTCATTCTGGATTCTAACCTCCTGTGCACAATGAGGCTTTAATAAAATCAATCAACAAACAAATCTTCCATTAAGGAAGAGCTGAGTTAACTATTTTGCATCCTAAGTTGCCACTGTTGATACAAGTCTGGTCCGAATCATCACCAATTATTCACTCCTAGAATCCCGCCACAGCATTGTGTCTTAGTACACGTGATACTTGCTGCCCACTACATTAGCCAGAAAAGCTTTGAGGAATCTCTTAGACAAGCCAGCTAGTCTGTGATACTATCTGACAATGGTACTTTTCCTGACTCATTTTCTAACACCAATAAGGCAAAGGAGATAGCGAATAGCATTTCAGAAGCACCTGAGTGCTAACCACATCAGAGCATCTTCTGAACAAAAGGCCTTGGAAAGACTGTAAGCCTAAACCAACCAGAGAGGGAACCAAAAGTCATGCTTTTAACCTCAAAACACAGGGCCATCTATAACCTACAAAGGGGAATAGGGACTAACATATGTTTCTATAGTTTTATTATATACCAAATGGGACTAAACATATAGTCTACCATTGTGATTTTTCTCAGCCATTACAACAATTTAAAAAAATTAGTTAAACATACTTTGTTAAAAAAAAAGTGGCACTTACATCAGCCTTGCAAATAAACATAGATGTTTGCTAACCACAAAACATCACCCATTAGTCCTCCCTTCCACAGGAGAAACCCTCATATTTCGTTCTCCTAGGAATATACCATTAATTGCCCTCAGCATGTGTGAGTGGCTATTCACAAGTTAACTTTATAGCAATATTTAATTGAATGAATAGAACAATGTTGTGCTAATGAGGGTCAAATTGCCACCAGATGTTGCTTCTTTCTTTCTTTCTTTTTTTTTAAATAAACACAGCTGTGTACATGCATGCTTAGGCAATATAGAATAGTGGGGAAGAAAAGTGGTCCTAAGAAAACATTTGTAGGCAATAAAGGAGAGAAAAATCTAGGGATTAATGAATTTCCATCCCACCATTCATTTTTATTTCAAACACATTAAAATACACTAAACTTGGTATTGTGAATATTCTGTATATTACACATTATTTCCGAATAATCATTTATGAAGTGGGGAACTTCCTCCCAGTGGGGACAGGCAAGGGAGTCAGTCTGATAGGAAGTCATCACAACCTGACTGTTCCGTGATGTCTTCCTCGAGGAGATCCAGGAACCAGCTCGGAGCCGTCCGATCTCTAGCTGCACAAGCCCCTGTGCACACTTGGGAACAAAAGAAAAGAAGTGAAAAAACAGAAGCACTTATGTTCTAAATTATCACAGCAGAGCTTCCTCTCATCTCTGAGGCCAAGAATCATAAATGAGTGATGAACACTATAGGCAAACAGAAAATTCAGTAACCAAAAAAATCATACAAAATAACAAAATGTAGCAATGGTATTCATCTCATGACTTCATACCTTCTTTAAACCTGTTAAAAGACTACATTTGAATTCACCTTTTTTCTCTTCCTTTTCCTTCCTAATGGTCATTGAAATAACTAAGAAAAAATGGTGAAAGGAAGACAGAAAAATTAAAGATAGAAGTAATCTACAAATACAAATTCTCTCTTCAGTAATAATTGATAGTTGACTATATTAGAAAATCAGGATTTTAAAAGAAACAAAAAATTCATTTGTCTTTGCAAAGCTTCCACAGCTATTTGTGAAACAAAATAAAATGCACCTGGTTATAGCTGAATGGAAATTTATAAGAATTTTTTATTAACCAGTTTCCTCCAAAGTGGGGTAGGGTCCATGTGGCAGGGACACTTGGAAGTGAATTTGAACCTTGGCATCTCTACAGCTTCAGGGAGAGACAGCCTGGGTGGTAGGAAAACCACTCCAGCAGAGCGTTGTGATCTTGGGAACACCATTCTACTTTTCAAACTTCACTTGTGAAATTGGAGGAATCGGTCTAGATAGTTTTGAACATTCCTCCAAGCCATAAAAGCTAGATTTGATGAATCCACGGTAATCTGCTCCCTGACAGCCCTAGTGGGAGGGGGATAAATTTTGTTACTCCAGCTGAGCCCATCCCATCAAATGCATTTAGAAGACAATTGTGGATACTTGGAATTTTCACAAGAATGAAAATATAGCTTAGAAACCCCAAAGCAGGGTTCTCTTCGATCCTGCTAGTCAATATAACAGCTTTCTTTTAAAGCTATTCCTGATTGGTTAAAATAGTCAGGGATTAGATCTCAGGTAAAAACTAGAGTCATCATAACATCCAACCCATTTTACAACCCAGCTAGATCAGAACTGTTCCCACCAGAACTCCGTTGTGCCAACTAGACAGAAAGCAGTCTATAGACTCACTTTGAGGATAGTGGCCACTGTCTCCTGTGAGGCATTTCTCGTGTCCTCTCCATTCACAGATAAGATCTGATCTCCCTGAATCAATCTTCCATCAAGGTCTGCGGCTCCACCTTTCACGATGTCAGAAATAAACACTCCACTTCCATTTCTGTGAAAACCATAAAGAAGTGGGTACTGGTACAACTTAATGTTCCTTTATTATATTTCAGATTATTGATATTCTGTATAGATTCACTAAGTCCTAAAACTTGGAAGGGCCCTACAAAGCCATCTAATCCAATAATATCTACTAACTTCCCAAATGATAAACCTCAGAGTGGTCACATTTTATATAGTTTATGCCTATTTTTGCTGCCTATTGTAATATTTATTTTATTGTCCCATAGGCATAATTTCTGCAAGAAAATAATTTTAGTGAAATGAAATGAAAATTCACTTTAAAAAGTGGAGTTAAGTACCCTTAAAATGTATAGGCTGCTTCCTTAGAGATCAGTTCAATTTTTAGCTTCTAATTTATTTCTAGTCTCTCACATTCCCTTTTCCTGACATTATTTTAAGGGTTTAATTATATTTATTTGATGAATAGATAAATGGATGCCTCAAAATCTTAGAAGTAAAGAGGAGGGACCTTGAAAAGTTTCCCTCTAACCTCTGTTCCCCAGTCTCCAAGTTCCCTTCTCATAGGTAAGCAATGCTACTTATTTTTTGGGTATCTCCAAGGGACATTCTGTGTTACACAAGCAAATGCATGTATGTATAGTGCACATGTGTGTGAATGGATATACATGCAGATACACACTCCCATTTCTCTCCAGTTTTGTTTTCTTTAACTTTTTTTTTTTTTTAACTTAATACACTTTGGCAATTAGTACTTATTGGCACTTGGAGAGCTTCCTCATTTTTTTTATGGCTGCATACTATTCTACAGATGTTCCTTAATTTCGCTTATAAGTATTGATGAACTCATACGTTATTTCCAACTTGAATTCTTCCTAAGAAGATGATAAAACCATTTGAGATCATATTATAGTGTCATCTGAAAATCCTGCAACCTATTGAAATAAATATATACCAGATATCTATGGCCAGTAAACCATGGAAGCTAGAATTGCAGTTTCAAAGTATTACCTAATTTACTGCAAGAGAAATCTACTACTATCACCTAGGACAATTACTGTAATTCCCATCATATGGGTAAGCAATACAGACTTCAAAAGAACAGCCTAGCCACCAGGATCTACCTTCATTTTTGGTGCAAGCTATAATTTTGTGACATCTTTCTGAATAGAAAATTATCGTCATGAAGATTTTGTGTCCCTCAACTATGTCTATTCAACTAGTTTTCGTAACTCTTCAACTTGTTTTAGTAACATAGTATGAAATTAACATGGTACTCTATGGCAGAGCAAATTTTTTTTAACCCAAGAGTGCATAAGTATATCTGTTGGTATTAGCTATTTCCTGGGTATCGTTGATTTAACTAACCCCATTGAGACTTCAGATCTAAGTGACTATTCTTACCTTATATGGAAGTAAGTCCGAACAGTCTAGGTTGATTGGGTTTAGAGTTTTATCTTGATATGACTTTTTTTGGTGTATAAAATATTGCTCAGAAATATGACCTATGTTGTTCAAATATTCATAAATGTGTTAATTCTAGAAATCATAGTATTAGTTTATACTAGGCTTTATCTTTTATTGTTTATAGGCATTAGTCCCTAAAATCTGAAGGAAAAAGACCAATCAATCCTGACTTGCACAGAATTTTTTTTACCGTTTCCCAACGATGCTCAGGCCCAGTCCTCGGCCGGCCTTCTTCTGCAGGTCTACAGGGAAAATCTCCAAGTTTTCCTCATCCTTGTAGTGTGAATCGTCTCTATACATGACCAGTCGTACCTTCTGGGGGGTCTGTCTCAGGGCTGTGATGGCTTCTTCATGGCAGGCGCTCCTCAGATCAACCCCATTAACCTGGAACAATAGGCATCCAAGATGAGTTGCTGACAGCAGGGGCCTCTCTGCCTGCTCTGTCTGCTGGAGCTCCTAGATCCAGCCAGTGAATAACCTCTAGAAATGTCCAGCAATTTCCAAAGCACACAGGTAGTGACCATTAGCAACTGTAGCTGCTTCAGATATAAAGGAGGTGACCCTTGTACTCCCCCATTCCAAATAAGTACCCATAATAATGCAATTTTGCACAGCTGTGAGCTTTACTATGGATTTGATATGAAAGAGAGAGCTGGGACTAACTGGCTCATTTAACCGAGGCCAAGGGAAATAAATATTGGTTTTTAGTCAGCATTTTCATACTCAGTTTGCTTACTGAATTTGACATCCTCACTTTTAATTGCTGACATCACAACCACTTCAGATCAGGCCAGAAGAAATGAGGTATCCAAGATCCCCTAAAGTTTGCTCATTTGAACCTGGATCTGAGTGAGCACAGATGGCATATCATATGAGACAACAAATTGTACTGGAAACAGCACTGAGGAAAGCCATAACTATGCTTCTTGCAAGTCACGTGAATGTGGCCAAGTCACGTAGCCTCTGTGAGCCTCTATTTTCTGGCTTGTTAAATGGAGACCATAGTCAACTTATGTATCTTTTACTTAGCAGATACTTAATTAGTGCCCATGTACTAGCCCTTTATGAATATTTACTCATTTAATCCTTACACTAACGGTCTGAAATAGATATAATTACCACTTCACAGATGAGGAAACTGAGGCATGGAGAGGTTAAGTGACTGGACCAAGGTTATAGAGTGAGCAGGTGGAGGAGGCCAGATTTTAACCAGATTATCTTTCCAGACTTTCTTTTTAGTCTTTATACCATGTTGCCTCACAATTTACTCTTAGAATAGGTTATTGAAACCCCTTGCCACAAAGAAGGCCAAGTACTGGTATTGGTTAGTGAATTTGATACAAGGAAGAAATTGAGGGGCAGAGTAGTCCAAGACTCAAAGGAAGGAAGTCATGGGTCACTCCTTCAAGGTCACAGCTATGTAAAGAGTTAAGCAAAGAAAGAATGGGCCCAGGCCATGGCCAGGTAGATGGCAGAATGGAAGAGCTCCCTCACGATGTTGGTTCCTGCCACGTGTTCATCCCTGCATGTCCTAAGCAGGTCAAGCCTATCTCTGGACCTCTAGTCCTTTGTTTGTACAGTAAAGGGCTGGTCTGAAGCTTTTCAAGTTCTAGCATTTGAAAGACTAAGGATTCATGTCATAAAGAATGGTGACAGAGAAAGGGAAAAAGAAGAATAAGCCCTTCTTGGAGAAGGTGACCTTTGAGCTATTACTTAAAGCTGATTTTATGAGTCAAGAAAATGTTTTAAAGTCTAATTTTTAAGTACTTTTTCTTTTCTGGTGTATCTTGGTGGATTTGTATACTCAATTTATTATACCTAGCATAACACTAGTTAAGTATGGGTTTCAAATATAGATAGACTTCAGTTTGAGTGCTGATTCAAACTTACTATGTGAAACCTTATATAAATTACTCAAACTAAGCTTCTACTGTATCATCTGTGAATTGTAGATAATAATGGTAATAATATATTTAGTTTTATGAGGATTGAATGAAATAAAACCTGTAATGCATTTGGCACAGGGCTTGGCACATAGCTAAACTCACTATAAGCTGAAAGTTTACATTTTACAAGGAATTGAAGTAACTACCATCAGGGCTGTTTTCTCTCAGCATCAGCATTCACTGTTACTTTAAGCCCATGAACGCACTCTCCTTGTTTGTGAGGTAAAACCACAGAACAAAGGGAAAAACAGTGTCTCTAGAAAATGTGGTCTGAACTGATTATTCTCCTGTATTCCAATAGATGGCATACAAGACCACTTCTGTTACTCAGCTGGAACAAAATTACCTCCATGGATTGAAGGTGAACTCTCTAAGCCTCTAAAACACCTTTTGAAAGGCCCTAACAATTATACTTTTAATTAAAAGCATCAAACTCTAATATTACAAAAGCAATTTATACTAAATTCCAGCATCACGATGTCTGTTCAAATCAAAGTGATCTCCAAGTTCAGGGTTTTCATTTCCTTTTCTGCTTATCAAGAGATACCGCTAAATGCACAATACTCCTAAGAGAACTACTGCTGTATGGCTGAAATACTGTGCAGTTATGTATTACCTTAAGTGCCTTACAGAACCACTATATGCATTATTTAGAATATTGATTGTAGAGGGGTAGGGGTGGGAATAGGAGAGCTCCCTATTTAAGAAGAGCCATAGGAAGTCCCAGTTCTCCGTGGGAGTATATCACGTCTCTTGGGTAGAATAGACCAGTGGAAAAGTGGGAAGAATAACCAAATTAAGGCAGCAGTTCCTCCTTACTTTATTCCTCAGGGAAATCCAGGTATTAGCCTTCTATTCTTTCTACTCCCAAACATAAAAATAGAAGGGAATAATGGGAGTCGAGGTAAGATAAGTGGAGGAAATGACCCTAAAAGAAGAATCAGAAAGAAGACAGTCCCTGCTAATCACAGAATTATAAATTTTGCATGCTAAAAAATTAATAGACTATATCTTTGTAAGCAAAATCTGGCTTGCCCTAAATTTGACATGAGGATAGTATTAAAGCCATGGAAGGTCAGCGTGCATAATGCAGAGGACCTTTGTAAACAGAGGCCATTGTTTGCAAAAGCACTGATATGGAGTTGCTTTGTTTCATGGTCTCAAAATATACCACACCAAAGCTGGCCTGTCTTCTTCTCAAAACAACCTGCAGGCCACAGGTTGATCATGCATTGTTATGCATCTCTAGACAGCAACCACAATTAGAACAAGTTCAAATGTGGGGTCTAAAGTTGCTTAGAAAGAAAACATGTTGCTTGTCCAAACTGAGGGTTATATTTCTTAACTATATCTTCTTGTGGCCTAGATCCTGTTTAGGGTAAGAAAAGATCCTATCCTGGTCATCTTTAATGATAAGTGGAGGCCATCCATCCATATTAGGTAATATATTTCAGCTAGATGCCAAGAAATGACTTATCTGACCTTTCAGATTCTCCTACTGAAAAAAAAATTGCTTTCTTTGTGCTAACCTGTCCTGAGTGCTCACTTGAACATGAATATACTTTATGGAAGACAGCAGCTGCAGGTGAGTGTCTATCCAATATAAATAGGTATAGTTAAAAAAAAAATTTATTGAGGTATAACTGTTATGAAATAAACTATATATAAAGCGTACAATTTATACTGTTAATTTATGTGGATTTATACCTGTGCAACCATTGCCACAATCAAGATAATGTACACATTTAGTTTCTAGTAACCACTATAGAATAATGTTGCTTACAAATCATTTATCTATCAACACATTAATGCATCTTTACTCTTTTGAATTTTCAATCTGTTCATCTTATAAAGCCAATTATGACATGACCTGTTAATTAAAAAATCTAAGAAGAAAAAAAAAAACAAATTCCTGACCATTAAAAAATGGTGTTGTATGCTAAAGCAGCCAGTTCCCAAAGAGGCTTCGCTTATTTTTCTAACCTCATACACTTGTACCTTAATGAATGTACTGGGAATTCGTCCTAATCCAATGATAAAGCACAGTAAAGGCCTGCAGAGAAATCCTATAACTCACCCTGAATTTAATTTACAGTCAGCCTGGCCTCTCTTTTAACTCCTTCTTGCCTATATTTTCTGCCTTTAATTATATCTCTGGTTTCATCTTGGGAGGTGGACTTGAACCACCAAAGGGAAATATAAAATAGTATGATGTCATTCATATCGTGCTATATTAAAGTTGCAAAGCAAAAATGCACATGCCCACCATAAAATGTTAACCGTTCAATTAAATTCATCCAATGAAAGAAATAAATGTTGCCTAAAGGTTTCACACCATTGAAAAAGCTCTTTAGTTCCACCTACCAGAACGCCTGGCATTGACTTTCCATTCATCCGTTCCCCTTTTCAGACACTGCCTGCCTTGGCACTTTTTAAAAAGCTTTAACGCTTTTGCTAAATGAGAGTCCATTTGAAAGAGGCAAGTTAAGCATTTCAATTTTTAATAAGTACCATATACCACCTAAAGGGAAAAGATTCTATGTTTTCACCAACTAGAAAACAAGAGTAGCAAGGCATGAACCTCCATTTGACTTAAAGATTAGGAATGAGAAAAAATATTTAAAGCTGCAGTGAAGTCTTTAAAATATCAGGTGTGCATGTTTATGTGTATGTGCTTTTGGGAGAGAATTTAGTAAGGTGTAATGGAGAGGTAAAAAAATATCTAGCTATAATATTATATAGTCTCACTTGATATTAATATTATAAAACCATAAATTGTACTTTTACTTTTAATTAAAAAGTTTTCACAGGTAGATTTTGATTGATAATGTCATGATGATTCTGAGAAGTATTCAATGTACATTAAAACAGAAAAAAAGATACATGTTTTCTTTAAAGGGAGAAAAATAAGTGTAGAAGATAGTGAATAGATAAGCTGTGCATTAGGTCAGTAAAGAAACCATATTTATTGGTATAAAATAAAATTCATAATCGTATACCTCTAATATCTGGTCACCAGCCCAAAGTCTTCCATCTCTGGCTGCTGCTCCTTCCTCATAAACTTCATGTATAACTATAGCATCCTATGAAAAACAAACTTATTAATTTTCAACAACCACAAATGTTTCCTTAAGCAAACCACCAAACCATAGGCAGCAACCCATAATTTGCTATTTGCTAATAATGTGATATTTTATTTGACCTAAAGATAAACAAAATACAGTTATGACATATTCAGAGGTATAATAAATTTTTCTTAAGTTTATTATTTCATTGCTTTAGGCCTGGCTTTGCCTAATATTTCAAGTTAAACTTCCCCCATGTGTTTTACTGTTAACCATGTACACTGCTGCTGTGTATGAACTTCAGGTGAACTATGTGTCATTCTTATTTATATTTTATGGTTTATTTTGAAACATGGTTTCAGGTATTTATTGGTATTCAAGGATTTGGCATAGATGTGTGGCCTGATAAAGGGGGTTTGTCAGGCCTCATTACTTGGGCAATGAAATAAAGGAACGTAGTGAAATGAATTGGCCCTGGAAGACAGAGCATGGAGTAGGGAAAAGAGCATTTGTAGACCTAAGTGTAAGACAGCTGTGGGTTCGAATCCTGACTCTGCCATTGTGTAATCTGAGGCAAATTAACTTCTGAACTCAGCATTCTGAGCCATAAAATCACATCAGTATCTAAGGTAGGTAAACTTTGGTTGAGGAAAGTGTTTTGTGGTTAATGAATTAAAAAAATAAATTGTATCTCTTCAAATAAATAATGTTAACTTTTTTATCATCATAAAAATAACATATACCAATGTAAAGGCCTCAAGCAATACCACAGAGCATAGTAAACACAGAGATTGCCTCCCACACCAGGCACTCACTGACACTCCCCAGAGACAACCACCCAAGTTTCATCAGGATCTCTCCAGACAATTTATATTTATACACTCAAATACTTATATGTTTTCGGGCCACTATTTAAAAAATATTTGATTGAGTTTGTTCATATGATTTTTCTCTTCCATGTTGAGGAAGTAGTTGAGCTTTGAAATTTTCTTGCCTCATGGATTTTTGCAGAGCTGAAAACTGAAGCAACCAGAAATCATTGGTTTTTTTCTCTTGTTTATAAGACTGATGGGCACTGAAAAGATGTTGAATAGATTATACTAGGTATCTTGGAGGGCCTCTGGGAAAAGAGAAGAGCTTTTGAGTTGAGACAAGAAACACAGATCTATGAGTCCCATCAGAGGCAAGGATTTGAGCTCTGCACTGCCCAGTAACTTCCCATTCTCCCACTCCCCCAGCAAAAATACAGGTTTCAAGATCTCACAAGCAATGGTCAAGGGGGACAGGCTCTAGGTATAATGATATAACCTTAAATCAAGTCCAGTTTCCCAAACACGGGGGCCTAGAAGCAGCAGGATTTCTATTCCTGAAGAGATCATGTAGGCTTGGATACATACAGGCTTGATGATAACTATGATAGACCAATGACAATGACCACAGGGGCCTGCCTACCCATGTCTGGGATCTTTATGAAGAAACTGGTACCCTGAGAGTTAATGAGCCACCAAAATGACTAATGTTGAATTATGCCTTAGTCCAGAAGTATGGAGCCTCAGAATTAGAATTAAGTTGACATTAAGTAAATAATGAAATATTTCTTGCAAAAATATAACAAGACAGAAAAAAAAAAAACCCCTTACTTCCTTAAAAAAAAAAGTTCCCATACAAATTCTGGAGTAGAGAAGCAACAAAAGAAACTAAGAGGTTTATAACCATAGCACACATCTGGATTCCAAGTATCTTTACAATATTAAATCCTTTCATTTTATCATCCCACAGCTCTGAAAACATTCTTTATTACAGCAATTAGAGAGGTAGCCCTCAAGAGCCAGGAAAGGTTCCTTGATCCAACAGTTTACATTTCAGATTCTGTACGAGCAACAGATTTAGACTATTCTTCGTCGTAACTGACTTAGGAAATTTCCAGACCCAGGGAGTATTTACATTGCCAAGAGATTTTTCCTCTGAACTGTTTCTAGGGAATGGTTCTGAGGAAACCATTCCTGGCTCAGTGGCTTGAGGTGATCCCAACAACACTGCCAAGATGACACCAAGGGACATTTTTTTTTTTAAGGTTATATAGGTAAAAACTAATGCAAACTCCTGGTAATAACCTTGTGTAATGCTGGTTTTCAAAGTTTGGTGGTCAAACACCCTATCCTCACTGGATAGGGGAATCAGACTGAACTCATACTACACATGGTTTGCAGAGAGCTTAATTTTCAGCATAAACTCTTTTGATCTTAGAACAGTATAAAGTTAAATGGGAATTTCTCTTCATTCAGACTCAAAAGGAAGGAAGGAAAAAAACCCATAAAGTTTTTATTCAATAAAGGTAGCCTGACTTCTGAGATATTTTCTGGGTGCTCCATGAACTATTACACATAAAATAAATATTCTGTTAATAGTCTCAAATAAATGCTGAACTCATTGCCGATGATCTGTTTTTTGTCCACGAGTCTTTCTGTATAAAAAATTCCCCATTTCTTTCTTTCTTTTTGCTTGGCTACTGCTCTGATTTCTCTTAAAGTTACCAGAAAAAAAAATACAAGAAAACATGAGATACTCTGACCTATCAATAGAAAAAGCCCATATTTCTTACCATGTGCCCTTGTGTGCTGAAAGTGTTCTATAAAACTGCGGTTCTAGACAGTTGCATTAACTGAGGGTGACAGAGGTGAGAGGTGGGGACCGATAGTTAAATTAGACATGTAGCCTGGTGAATTGAAAAGAAAAATGGATTTGAATTATTCTTCAAAAGTTATGTAGTTCACAGGGTAGGACAAAATAGTAAAAAAGATACTAGATTGAGATATATATATATAAGCATCTATTTGACAAGGCTACATTAAAATTTTACTTCTTGCTTTGGAAAAATTGTGATCAGGTGAAATAATGGGTCATTAATGAAAGACTGACTTTTATTATTTTAAATAAAAATTTGGAGCTACAAATGATTCTTATCTCCTCCCATAACCCCCTAAATTGTAATGCCATGAAACAATTCATGCAGAACTGCTTGTTGATACAGCTCCGTGTGCCTTCTCCCCAACCAGCCCCACTTCCGATCTCTGCATATTTAGATAACATTCTTTCACCCCAGAAAACTTCGATGACTGTCTACCAATACTGACGTCTTCTAAAACTCATCTATTCCAGAAGCAGTCTATTCATCATTTGCTTGGGGGTGGGTTGCTGGCTTAAGCTGAGGAGCGACAGTAGAGACAAAAGATTAAGAGGCAGGCCTCTGGAGTCAGACTTCTCAGTCCAAATCCTGGCCCTACTACTACTGGCCAGGGGCTTTGGGAAGACTGTTAACCTCTCCTGGATTTAGTGCCCTCATTTTTATATGGTTTTAACAATATCATTTACACCCAAGGCTTTATGTGCAGTTTCAGCACATAGTCAGGGAGTGATAACATCTCATTTATTTAACATCTATGTGCCAAAAATGCTACACACTTCCCATTTTGTGCCATTTAACCCACATAATAACTAAGCAAGTTTGGTATTATTAGTTTCAATTACTCTTGAGGAAACAGAGTTCAGAAGAGTTCAAACTTGACTAGGTCTTTGCAACTTCTATGTAGGAGAGATTAAATTCCAGCTCAGGACTATTTAATACCAAAGCCTGTGTTCCTACCACTATAGCAAGCTTCTCATCTGTTTTGAATATTTTATTTTGCACTTGTACAAAAGTGAACTTGGGATTTTCCATATGGCACCAATTCTGCTGAAATATTGTCTCCTTAACTCCGCAGCAAAAACCTTGAGGGCATGAGCTGATCATTTTATACAGAGTGAACACAAAGACGACTTGTGGGTGAGAAAAAGGATGTCTTTGGCTTAATGAGGTGGGGTGATGATCTATGGATATCACTTGCTAGTGTTGGTACATGATTAGGGGTTTGCACTACACACAGCATGATGGGTAGGTCCTCTCCCTACCCCAACATGGAGTCTCCCTCTTAATTCTATTTGCTTTTCTTGTCTCTTTCCTTCCTTTCATCTTTTCAATCCTGTTTCTGTGCTCCTGTATTATTCACTTAATGATTTTTTTCCCCCACAGGAATGGTTATAAAATAGTATAACAGACAAAAGTGATGAATTGATGTTTAAAAGTTGCTAAGTTCAAGAAAAGATTTCTCTTACTTAATGGCATAGACTTGAGAATCATTTATAAACACATAGATAAATGAACCAATATAACCAATACTAACTTCCTCTTGGTAGCTGTGTGATTTTCACCAGGACAACAGAAATTTAAGTAAGATGGTCTGTTTACTTACTGCCTGAGACAAGACTAACATTTTCCCTCTGGACACTCTAAATTACTCATTTGACTTGCCAACTCAAGAGCCAGAGAAGAATTTGATCAGTGAGTTTAAGAATCTCTCAAATATTCAGTTTTCTCTATTTAGAAGGGTTAGGCAGAATTTTAGAGACATAAAAAAAGTCTTCTGCTTTAAAACTACTCCTTCACCAGTCTATGTCTGAAACACATTTAACTGAGAAAAATTCCTTTATGCTACAATTAGGGATACCATTAAAAAAATGGACACCCAGGAAGAAATAGTTGGATAGCAAATTCATCATATTGTTTAAGGGACCACTGTCTTAATGTCTCCATTCCCAAAAGAATAAGTATTTATCTTTAAATATATATAGATAATACACACACATGGTATTAGACTCAAAATAGCAATGAAAAGTGTCCCTCATCCACCCAGTTTCCCTAATTAGAAACAAACAGTATTAAATTTCTTGTGTATTTTTCCAGAGATATTATATATATATATAATTTGAAAAGTATGAAGGGCACCAAATTCTTGAAGGTCATGCCTTTTTAAAAAATCTGCTATCTCTTTTGCTTGAATCAGCCATGTGCCCCCTCTCCTATGAAACTTTCTGACTCCCCAGTTAAGTTGATCAACACTACCTGTGGGTCACTGTTTTATCTCTTAGCATTATTAAAGTTACCACAGTATCACAATAGCTTGCTATGGATGTAGGTCCTGTACCGCCGCCTATCTTTGGTGGAATCCTTCCAGTCGGGGGCTGTTTCTAACTCCAATTTGTATCCTGGTGCCAAGCCCAGAGTAGGCATTTAATAAATGTTTGCTAAATGACTATCAAAAATTTGGTTGGAGATAGAAGAAGAAATCAAAATGACCCAGAAAGAGGAGAGTTAGTATGTCAAAATCTTAAACTAACTCAACCAAGCTTCTGATAGTAATATACAACAAAAACACCCATCACATATGGATATAAAATCCACCTGAATTTCTAGAGAATTTACTTTAGCTCAGAGAGCAATTTAAAGGAGCTAAGTATCAGGGACTCAATTATCACTGAGCCCCACAAAAATCACAGACTCCTCCAGGGGGATTTAAACTCTGAATTGCTGGAAAATAATTTCACAACACTGAAGTAATGTATCCTTAGGCAGAGTCAAAGTCATCAGAAACTTCAGTCCATCAATCACCATTTTCTTTACTGTTCAAGCTGCCAACAAGTAGATAAAGTAACTCATAAACACACCAATCATTCAGCAAAAGGCAATTTTATTGTCACAATAGGCCCATAACACTTAAAGAAGCCATGTGTTAGAAAAATTAACTAACGGTTTCCTGTAGACCGAAGGATATTGATGAGCACCCTGTGTGGGTGAACTATTTCCATAGAATGGGATTTTATAGTTTACATTTCTAGATATTCAGAGGATTGTTTTAACAAGCATCTTAGGACAAAACTTTGATGAAGAATTTGATGGTAGATATTATAAAGGACTGCGTATACACGGCTTAATTTTACTGTTTGTAGGCCTGTTTTACTTAACTTGGATTACGCTGGAATTAAACTCAATCTTTGCCATATTCATAAAAGCCCCTATCCACTCCCTACAAAATAATCCTCAAGGACATTTTAACTATAGAAAAGGTTCACATTAAATTATACATTTAGGTGGAAAACATATTTACTCATGATCCAAAAAGAGTATTATGTCTTATTTCCTGCTTTACGGGAAAAATCCCTCCTAATAAGAAAGACCTGTGGGGATTAAAAGAAATATTAAAATATTGTATATAAAATGGGTATTGTTTTATCCCCTCTGGAAGAAACCATGGTTCACACCTGCAGGCTTAGAGGAGCTACTTTTAAACATTACTTAATGGCGTTCGCCTCCATGGCCATCACCATTCAGAAATCAGACACGTCTTCTACACACTAAGTAGACTGCTTTCTCAGCAGGAAGTCTACACAGTAGATGACCAAGCCAATGAGTGGAATAACATGGTGGGGGCGGGAAGGGTGAGTAAAATGCTCACTCTAATGCTGTGCAGGCCCAAACTATACTCAACTCTATGCTGAAAAACACATGTAGATGTATTAAGTTACTGATTTGTAATGTCACTACAGTTAGAGTTTTTTTTTTTTTTTAGTATTGGGTTAAAAATGTTAAAGTATATCTCACTTTGAGCAAAGTTGATAGGCTCCAAAGTATATTTATATAAAGGAATGAGTGTCTCAGAATATGATTCTTTTCTGTCCCAAATCCTTTGTGACCAAATTCTTTAAAAACCAAGCTTCCTTATTATATTTCAATTAGAATGTGATTTGAAAAAAAAAAAAAGTGGGGCAGTAGGTATGAAAGTAGTCAGGACTGGGAAGCAAGTTACATTCTTTGAAAGCTCTGCAGGTAGCCAATTTTGCAAATGGGTCCGCATGAACCACTTTGTTTACAACACTTAACATTATCAGTAATAAAGAATTGAACTACATGACTTCTAGTCCCTCCAGCTCTAAAATTTGAGACCAGTATGAACCCATACATAATATACAAAGTGAGGCACAGAAGGCCATCGTGTCACACAGATGCTTAGACCCTGCCTAGGAATAAGACCTCCTTCTAAATGGCAGACCAGAAGAATCCTAAATCTCACAAGTTGAGAGAGATCAGAAAGATGTGGAGGCTGGGTCAGCCTTTGTATTATCTTTTGCTATAAAAACTAGAGGCTTAAAACAAAAACTATTTGTTCATAATTCTGCAGTTGGCAGTTTGTGTTGGACTTAGCTGGGCAGTTTTGTTCTGTTCTATTTTGTGTCAGTTGGGGTCTCACATGAGTGTGCAGTCAGGTTTGCTAGGGCCTCAGTTTAGATGGCTGGGGCTATTCCCTACATGTGCTTTCTCTATATAATGTGTTATCCTTCAGGCTTGTTTGCAAAGTGGCAGTATTTCAGGAGGACAAGAACTAAGCTTTAGGCTAAGGCTTGAAAGTCACACAATGCCACTTTCACTACTACTGGTCAAAGCAAGGAAATGAGCTAGCTCAAATTCAAGGAATCTAGAAAGAGTGGCATGAAATTTATGATCAATTTTAATCTATCACAGACTCTATCAAGCCTGCCAGAGGAATTTTCCAGCCTGTAAACAATAAAGGCAGCAATGCATGCTGGGAAGAGTCCTGGCTATGGCCACATAAACCTGAGTTTAGATTTTAGCTCTGCCACTAATCATACCTTTGTAATATGTCTATTAGTTATTTAACTTTTTTGAACCAGTGTTTCTTTCTCTGTAAAGTAGAACTAATAAATCCTACTGTGTAGGGTTTGAGGACGAAATGAGATTATGTATGTAATGTCAAGGTGTGTCAGCCAAATAGATGTTAAATAATTACTAATGAGGGGGTCTCAACACAAATATATCTAAGGTTTAAGGGGCATATCTGGCGCATAGAGGAATACATGTATGTCAGAGTGGTCAGAATTTGTGACTATAAGGATGAACAACATCAGTCATGGTCCATATTTTATCTTAAATTTTCCTGTTATCATGGTGATCCCAGAATATTAATTAATTGCTTCTTTTCAAGACAGATTATGCTACAAGAATATTTTAGGTTATTCTTTCTCAAGTCATGAACTGTTCAAGGCTAAGTCCAAGAAACCATTTGAATGCCACAAGATATAAGCCAGATACAAAAGTCCTGTTCCTAGATATTCTGATTTTCTTGTTTTAGTTAAGTACAATCTTCATTGTTCATTAATTCTGTATTTGTGAATTTGCCTACTCCTCCAAATCAATGCTGTTGGTGCATTCACAGTCATCTGTAGACATGCTGTAGAGTGGTGAAAATTCTGAGTGGCCAGATTCACTCATTCAAAGTTGAGGTAGAGAACAAGGTGACATTTGGCTTCTTGTTTCAGCTTTCATACAGTAAACAAGCATCCTGTTGTGGTCTTTTTACTGCCAGGTGTTTTTTACATTTTGTGCTTTTTGAACTTTCTGTTTGTGATTTTTTTCTGTTTAAAATGGACCCCAACCACAGGGCTGAAGTGCTGTCTAATGTTCCTAAGTGCAAGAAGGCTGCAAGGTGCCTTATGGAGAAAATACATGTGTTAGCTAACTCTCATTTGGTTATGAGTCATAGTAATGTTGGCCATGAGCTCAATGGCAGTGAATCAACAATACATATTAAATATGGTATCTTTAAATAGAACCACCCATAAAACAAGGTTATGTATTAATTTGGCTGTTGAAAATGTTTTAACCAGAGGCTTGGAGGAATCTTACTCTTCATTTCCCCTAGAAGCGGTAGCTCTTATTATTTACCAATTCAGCATTTGCTGTGACTTTATGAGACATAATTGTGGTGAATACCAAGAACTGACCATACTTCCTAATGGTGTTTTTCAATGGTGATACTTCATTATAATAAAACTGGGAAGCTTAGTGTAAAAAATGCTAAAGGTGGAAATGCAGATAAATGCTACCTATAATAAAGGTGATAGGATTCATGCTGACAATGACAGTTCTCCATTGTCCTTGCCACAGTGGGGCAGTGTGTTGATTAACCCAAAGATGCAAAACTTAACACATTTTGTTGTTATGCTTATAACTCAGTGTGTTTTGTGTATCCATATTTTTTGAACCAATTACAAAGGTAAAATGCAAAGATAGTTCAAGACAAGTTGTAAAGTTGCAAGTCTTCCCCATTTTAGACCAAAAACTTATCCCTTCTTTGATGCAAAAGGTATTTGGCATTCTCTCATTGATACATGGGAACCAAAGATTCAGAGGTTATTTAATTTCAATATCTCATAAGAACTTTGAGAACTCGAGGCAGAATGTAGTCAATAGATACCATATTTTCTTTATTCTAAGATGATTTTTTCTTATTTTAACAATTTCATAAGTTTGATTAGCCTTATAGTCAAATGGACATATACTGTACTGCTTTCTCACCACGGATACAATAAAAGATTATTGCTTTACAAGAAATAATTTTTTTGTCAAATTGATGTAGTTTTGCTTGCCAACTTCATAGGTTAAATAGATCATTGTTTCTGTTCGGAAAACCTGAAGAGGCTGTAGCTATAAAAGGGAAGTCAGCAAGAGTCAAAGGAACTTATCTCATACTTGGAAGCATAATTTTTAAAATCTGGATACTCTACCCTGCTCACTAATAAATTCGGGTTCACTACACAGGTTTTCTAAGAATCTCAGAACACAGTCACAACTTCACTTAATCTTCATAAAACTCCACTACAAAAGGAACAAAGAGGAAAAAAAAAGAACAAAGAGATAGTCAATATATCCTAATCTAATATATTCATCCATTCAATATGCTTGGGGGTATGAATACACAAACCTACCAAACCTTCGAAGAGAAAGAAAATGGATCACAATGTTCAGAACCTATTACTTTGCAATGCTGAAATATTCTCAGGTAATAAACAAGAAACAACATAAATAAGCATTGAATCAGCAACAGATAGCGTAGTGTGTTTGACATTAAAAGTAAGGATTAAATGATCAGCTATACAGGAAGCAGTAACACCAATCTGTGTGTGTATGTGTGCGTATGTGTTGTTTTAAAGCAATGGACTATGTAAGCTATCCTAGATCTCAAACTCAGGGATGGCAAACTCTTACATACTATTTACAGATAACTAAAACATGAAATGAAAATCACGGCAATAAAACAGCTAATATAAGAACTGCTGTGAATATATAAGAATGTTTCACATTTTAAGACTCTAAAAAGCTTTCTCAAGCTCAAAAAAAAAAAGAAAAAAAACCTGTTTTATATTTACTTAAAATGGAATTCCCTTGCCAAGTCTGATTTAACAAAAAGTTGATACTCATCAATATGAATATAATTTTTCATACCGAAATATAGATTTATTTTAAGGAAATGGGACAATATTTGCCTTATATTTTATAAGTCCCTGTAGTTCCATCTGGTCCTTATTTATTTAAATTTTACTCAGCTTGCATAATATTTTTGCTTACAGTCATATTCTTTAAGATCAGAAATGCCCAAATCTGGAAATTCAGAGGTACCATTCGTTAACATTCTTTCAGTGTGATTCATAGACTTTGTGCAAACTCCACTTTGATTTTAAAATAAAACTAAGGTAATAAGATGTTTTGTGTAAAAATATATGACTTAAGCAATAACGATAAAAGGAGCCTGGCTTTGGGAGATTACGAGCCAAAGCAAACCACACTCCTTATGAAATAGACTGTGCAAAGTTCATTTGAAGGGGAATAGCAAAATAAAACACTTAATCAAATGTAAAATAGCTTTCTATTCTGCTTACTTTAAAAACTATCTAGTGGTTTAATTGCTGCAGTCCTACATTTAAATAGTCGAAAGCAGTAATAGCTAAATAACAGCATGCAACATGGTGGAGGGTTAAATGAGGTTACTTCAGAACTTGACATATGTTTATAGCTAAAGGATAGATATTCTTCACTTCAATTTTTATATGAATTAACTTTATCACATAATATCCAAATGGGGGAGGTCCATCTTGATGCTTCCCACTAACATTAACTGCCCTACAGAACTTCTGTTTAATAAGAATGAATTAAATTGGTACTAAATCAGATGATGAAAAAAATACAGGTCTGAAACTTGGATAGAAATGACAAGATCCTGAATCTGACATTCCCAGGCCCTTTTGATATTAAGAATATCTCATTTACAATCTGTCTTGGGAATCTGCTGACCTCATTTACAAGGAGATGGTACCAAGAACATAAAAACAAAACAAATGCCCCAGTCTAACTGTTTTTCTTTTGCAGAGACAAGCTTATCTCAAGCCTCAGTAAAAGTATAACAATTAGGGCTTGTTTTCTTAAACTCACCTTTCCAAAAGTGACAACAATGATTAGCTTCCATAACACAAAACAAAAAAACAATAATTAGGCATTATTCTCCAGTTAAAAAACTCAAGACTTTGAAATTTTAAGAAATTGGTGAGATGGGAATGCAAAGAGAGAATGAATTTTCTTATATAATCATCATTTTGAAAAAGAGAGTTATAAGTGTAAATGTTCTTTCCCAATCAAAAAAAGAAAGCCTAATAATAATATCCTTGCAGTGTGGCTGTCTACCTTTGCCAAAATATTTCTCAAGATGGGGCATTCACTATACCCAGGTAGTTAGTTCATTCCAGCTTTGGTCAGCTGATATTTAGAAAGTTCTTCCTTATAATCACACAAAATCTGTTTTTCAGTGAGCCCCTTTGTGAGCACCTGAATTATTCTTATCCTTCATCCACAAGAAGATAACCTTACATGTGTATAGAAAGTCCTCATTGTCCCTTCTGGTCTTCCCTTTTCCAGTCTGTTCAACTCTTCCTCGAATGTCGTGGTTTCAACGATGTTCTTTCGACCACATAAGTGTGCCCCCAAATAAATAAGATACTCTAGCTACAGTTAAAACTGATCAGAGAAGCATTCCAGACAGATCTAAGAGCAGATGTAAAAGCCTTGCATCAGGTAGAAACAAAACACATTAAAAAAAAAAAACTGAATGAGGACAGCATGGCTGGAATTCAGTGGTGCAGTAAAGCTGGAGAGTCATATTTTTAAGTGTGCATGGCACTATATGAGAGTACTAAAGAAACAAAATAAAACAGAACTGTTATCAAGGAGCTTAGGATCTGGTGAGTGACAATGATAACTCCCTTTTACAGAAGACTGATGACACATAGTGGTAGCACTAGAAAAGGGGCACCAATAGTTTGGCATCAGAGTCCGATTGTCTGATTAAACCACAACTGGACCAAATGCTAGTATTATGTCCTTGGAGAAGCTATCTAACTTATCTGTGTCTCAGTTTCCTTATCTCTAAAAGGGTTGTTGTGAGAATTAAATAAGACAATACACATTAATTACCTATTAAGAATAGTGCCTGAACCACTTCGTAAAATTTTTGTGCTAAAAAACAAATATCTACTTATTTAAAAACAGTCATGTTTCTCAGTGTACAGGTAACATACCAAAGACCCACAGATGAAGACAGCTAACAATCTACTTTAATGTGACTGTTTAACAACAACAACAACAACAACAACAACAACTGAACTCAGTATAGACAAGCACTAGGAAAAGTCCTTTACATTCTTAATTAAGTGGAATACCAACTATAAGAGGTAAATTATGTCACTACCACTATTTTACAAATGAAGACACAGATTTAGAAGGGTTAAGTCACTTGTCCAAGGCCCCACAGTTAATAATGATGCAATAGAATCAGCATCATTATTCTGCTATGTTGCCTGTTAGGTTTGATACAACGCATGGTCTATAGTCTGAGACCTCTGGCAATGGTACTCAGAAAAAGGAAAATGCACAGAGTGAGGATTCTGGAGAAAGTTTCCTCATTCTTCCTCCACTTTATTTGTTCAATCTCAAGAATAGTTCAAGTCTGATAATACTCTAAGATAAAATATTCTTAAGGTTTTCCTTCTCTTCTCTAGAATTCCCAAGGCTGATAATAAAATAACCCCAACGACACTGGAGAGCTATATTTTACTTCTGAGGACAATAGAGATAAACCTTCTAATCAACAAGCAAACATTTCTAAGGGGGCACTAAAGGATTCAGGGAGCAAACATTTCTAAGGGGGCACTAAAGGCTTAAGGAATATGGTGCAAGCATCATAAGAGATAAAAGTCTTTGGTCTTTCATTTAGCAGAACATGCTAAGTCCTCTCAGCTGCAAGATCTCATGTCAATTCCCACTCTATGACCAAAAAGAGGAAGGGAGAGGAAGACAGGATGAAAGAATGAATGCATAGATGGATAGAAGGAAATAAAAAAATATGTCTTAATATACTATCTCTTTTATGCAACATGCCTTTTCTGGCTGTGTGTCCCCCTCAAATTCATGTTGAAATCCTAATGCCCAGTGCAATGGTATGAGGAGGCAAGTGATTAGGTCACGAGGGCAATGCCCTCATGAATGGGATTAGTGCCTTTATAAAAGAGGTCCCACAGAGCTCCCTTGCCCCTTTCACCCTATAAGGCTACAAGAAGCCTCCAACCAAGAAGAGGGTTTTCAATTGATCATGTTGGCACTCTGATCTTGGATTCAGTCTCCAGATCTGAGAAATAAATTTATGTTGTTTATAAGCCACCCAGTCTCTGGTATTTTGTTATAGCAGCCTGAATGAACTAAGACTCTGGCTTATGAGCAACATATAAAAACTAGCCTACATTAATTAAATCTTTAAAGTATGTACTACAGCTCTACTTTTTTCTACTTTCCAGAGGACATCCCTAATTTAATAGTCCCCCTTATGATTTTTCATCGGTTGATCTCCTATTTTAGACCATAAACATTAAAGGCAGTAGAATCAACTTGAATGAATGTGTGAGTACTTTAAAGGGAAGGTTTTTCACTCAATTTTGTATCCTCAGCACTAAGCAAAGTGCAGCCTTTGAACAAACATATGCAACCTATCACAGAAGAGCCATATTCACGAAAAGCAGACCCAGGAGCACATCACAGGATTAAAACAACAGAGGCAGAAGTTTGTCATTGAGGATTGGGTCCAGGTGTGCTCATAAACCTTCCCAGGAGGCTCACTCTCATCATTATCTTGGTATTTTAAAAGGTCTATTTAGATGACCTTCTGCAAATACATTGAGATGCTAAGTGAGAGCTCCCTTTGAGATATCAGAAACCATCTGTCTTGCCTCCAGAGATACTATTTATAGCAGATAGAACTGATGTGGTGTCAAGACCAAGTCCCAGAGGCTTAATTCCTCTAAAGACAGCAAAAATATCTGTTGGACACACAACAAAGAGGACACAGAAACCCTAATTGGGAGGATTGGAGCAGATGCTAAAGAAGAGTCACCAGCATGCAGAATACACTCTTTCTTGATATAAAAACTGAAGTAAGGATGTATCACATGAGCAAACGTGCAAGGGCAAGAGTAAAGGTGCTTTTGACAGTGGGTCTCAACATTGTCCACAATTTCCTTTCGTACACTTCTATCTTAGTTTGCTAACTTCCCGATGGCTGCATGCACTCCCAGAACCTGATTGGATAAAATGACCTGGTGACTTGGAGTGTTAATTAGGCTGCATGTTCCATGTCAAAAAAAAAAAAAATTTTGGGGGGGGGGGAGGTACAATGAAAAATAAAAAAGATCTTCATTGTGATAAACAATGGTTTTATTTGTTAAAGTACTTTCCACCCCGCACTGTTCAGCCTCACCAAAAACAACATGCCTATATATTATCATGAGTCTAACGTACAGCTTTTGATGAGGTACCTGAGGTTAGGAAATGAAATCTGTGTCCCATTTCTCATTTTTAAGTGGTGGTTATCCTTCCAAGGACAATGGGATTTACAGTCTGGAAAGGAAGAACTATATATTATGAACCTCAAAGATGCTTTTAAAGAATTTTTTTTCATTGGCTGCCTCACGGTGGCAAGAGAAGCAGATCGCACAGGGGGTGACGTGGAACAGTGGAAGCCCTCAAGCTGGCAGCTAGTAGCACAAACGTATACAATATTAAAGACCCAATATTAAAGACCCAGAGCAACATGGGCACATCTTATTCAAGTTTTCTAACCAACCCACACAAAGCAAAATAGTAATAACCACAAAAGAAAAAAAAAATCTGCTAACAAACTCTTTGAGTTAGGCCTCACACACTGATCAGTCTTCTGATTTCCTTTGGTAAATCTACTTCTGTTTTATTTTAAGCAGCAGAAAGAGACTTATATTTGCACTAAATAAATCAGAGGGTTACTTTTTCTTTATGAAAGAATTCAGTATAGAATTTCCCTAAAACATAATTTCTTTGGTTCATTTCAAATATAACTTTATTTATACAAATTAAATTATTTAATATTCAAGAACATCTCTTAGGAAAAATCAGAAAACAGCCCCTGGAATGCAGACACACCCATTATTCAGGGTCAACCAGGAGTTTTTGAATATTATTGTAATGGGTCATGAGAACTTATGTATTTAAGATGGCGATATAAGATCTAAGATGGCGGAATGGAAAATTTTAAATTCCCCCAGCAAGGTAGACTGCAATCCCCTCTGACCAAGGGCCGGAATTCTCCGCCCAGACATCCTGTTTGCTTGCTTATAGGTCAGGCCATAATCAGGCCATATGGTTAGCCAATAAGGAACTGCAACCTGTCCCGCGCGCGCAAAGTTAGCCCGCCATAAACCTAATATAAGGAACCCCATGCTAAGGATCAGGGCTCTTGTTCTCGCAGCTGCGTCAGTGGAGGCTTGAGCCCGGATTCGAATTCGTAATACAATTTTCTTTTTGGTTCTAATTTGGCTCTGAGGTCATCTTGTCCGGGTGCGCTCCGTAACATTATCCCAATGTCCTTAGCATAACAATTATACTGCTTATAAAGTCTCATCCTTACATGTGGAAACTGAATCTTGGAGAAGGTATATGTCCTGTGCAATTGCTTATTACCTGCTATGCACCAGGCTAAGCACTGTATACAAGTCACTTCTTTGATCTTCCTAGCAGCTCTGTAAGGTATTACTATCCTCATTAATAGATCAGTAAATAGACTCCAAAAAGAAAAGAACCTGCCAAATGGTAGAGAAGAAATATGACTGAGAACTAAAAGAGGAATGGTGGACCATCAGCTCAGAGATCATGGAAGCTGAAGAAAACAAGCAAGGCATCCTTGGGTGGGGGAACTTGGAGGAGGTAGCGAATCTTCATTTCGGGTTGGGGGAGGGATTTGGGCAGGAAGAGAGGAATGCGAGTGGAGGGGAGTCTGAGAGTCTGAGAGGCTGGAATGCATATGTGGTTTGGGGAACAGCGGTCTGCTCTGGTATTTTGCTGATGGTGTGTTACTTCCTGCATATATTAGGAGCTGGCTGGCAAAAGTGTTTCTATGAACTGCCCAAAGACCAGATCATATATAATTAGAAGGCATTATTAAAAATACAATTAAAAAATATAGCCTAGACCAAAGAGAAACTAAAGGAAGAGTTTGTCCCTTTCCTCAAAAATAAAAACTGAACAGATAGTATTCCAAGTCAGACAATGAAAAATGTAGAGAAGTTCTGGGGTCTTAAGGCAAAGACCCATAAAAAGGCTGAGAGCTAAAATTGGCTATTGAGCTAGTTAAGTCCAGGTGTCCTAGTTCCATCCGTGAAGATGAAAACACATCATAGAGTATGCAGGAAGCCACACACCGCAGTTCCTGCCTGCAGAGGCAAAGGGAGAATAATTTATGAAATAAATTATCCTGAACTCTGGAGAAAAGTTTTAACCAATCTTTAGTTAAGCTGATGGAGAAGAGATCCTTTAATAAATAAGCACCAGCCTCTGAGCATGTTCAGGTGCTCACTAGTAGGGTTGAACCAAACACCAGGATTCTCTAGGTCAGGCTAGATAGTAGGAGAGAGAAGAACTGTGAAGCAGGAAGCATGCAGAAGGCATTAAGGACCCAGGTTTCTGAAGCATATGCTGTTTTTGAGTTGCCTAGTACATTAGAGGGCTAAAATTTGTTACAAAAAGAGAACAGAATCACCCCACCCCTCAATAGTCCTAACACAGAAACGTTCTATTCCTGCCAAAAATGAAAAGAACTATTTTACTAATATTATACTTATTTTATCTGTAAATCTGGCATATACCATTTATCCCTTACTAAATAAAACAGGCAAATGAAACACCAAAATACTCATTTAAACACATACTAATTAATAAGCATGATTGTCTCTAGGGAGAGGCCCTGGTTGGAGGTGGGGTTGGGGTAGAGGGCAAAGCTAGGGCAAAAGGGTAGGGATATTTATTTTTCATTTGATATTCTCTTGTGTCAATTTAACTTTATATAAGGTGTATGTATGACCTATTCAAATATATACACACTGATTATCACAGTTTGAATAAATCAAAACATGAGAAGTTTTAAATTTTAATAGCACTAGCGATTAGTGACAATAAAAAGGTACTAAATAATCAAAGATCTATCATTCAAGCAAAAACTAACATTCCAGTCCCATTAAAAAAACCATTATCAGTAGATGTGACTATATAATCAGAATAAAGCAAAGCCTAAATTTGTTGGACTACAATAACTGATGTATACTTTTATATAGCATTCCATTAAATAATGATAGTAGCAATAGTTCACACATATTTATAAGTTGTATGTTTCAGCCACCATCCTAAAACCTGTTATAATATTTCTATATGCTGTTGTAATGTTGTTGGTCTAACAAGCATTTATAAAAAATATTCGACATCCTAGATGGAGAAAATCCTCTTAAATATTAAAAACAGGAAAATTTGAAAGCTGGCCAGAATATGGAGATACATAGTCATTTATATTTTTTCCCATATCGTGAAAAAACCAAGTCTTCCATAAAGTGACACATGGCCATAATGAGGCTCAAAACTAACTCTAATGATGAATATATCTCACACCTAGAAACTTACCAACGGTGTATCTTTTCCTCCTACAATGCTGAGACCAAGCCCTGAATGTCCCTTGGATATCTCTATAATCATTTCCTGGCCAGGGATAATGGGACAAGTGGCAGGGTCCACTGACAGAGGAGCCTGGAGACCACCTGGAAAAGGATTGAACACAGAATGACTGGCAAGTAGGAGGTGAAGCTAAGCTTGCATACTACGTACTTGGAGAGTGCATGGTTTACATGAGTTTATCATTTCACTCTTTTCCTGCTAAGCACCTTGAAGGAAAAAGCTGGATCGTTACTGACTGACCATTCATCCAGAGATGAAACATGACATTCTTATGACACTTTTGAGATGAAAGCAATAACCAGCCTCCTTCAAAAAGCATCCATTTTAGTTTGAAATTTATTAAATCTTAAAATACACCATGAAAACTGGTATGAAAAAATTTAACATGATAAAATGATTAAGTACATATAGACATACTGTAATGAGAATAAAGACTGGTATGACAGAAGATTCTGAGTTATAGATAGAAAACACTAATAGTGCTTAAATCCTTTTAATTAGAGTATATCATATAAGATTATAAAGTACTTAATTAGTACAGTGTGATGTAACTGAAAATAACTATCTAAAAATTATCCCAAAGATACACAGTAAAAGAAAAAAAATTTGTGTTATAAGCACAACAATCAATTGCTGGCACCATAACTAAAAAGCTTGTTATTGCTGTTTTATAAAGATTTAATTTTAAAAATCATTGCTTTATACTGGGCTTTTCTAAAAACGAGGATAAAAAATTACAGGCTAAGTAAAGATGTTTAATAATATCCATTATTTAGCATAAATTCTACATATGTATGTGCATTTTCCAGATGGCTGAACCTAATCTGTTGAAAAATCAAAACATTTAAAATGTTATTTTCAAGAGAATATTATACAGATAATAGTCTTCTAAGAATGTCAATTTTTTTGATAACAAAGTTTGATCATAATGAGTGTTGATTCTTAAACTGTGATATAATTTAATAAAGGGCTGATAATAGATCGCCCCCTACTGGTAAGTTGCAGCTAATGCACAGCGGCCACATTGAGATCCACAAAGTTCATTGAACCTATGTAGAAGCAAGGGCCAGTGGAGTATGGCCTGAAGGTCAAGAAAGGTTTTTACATTTTCTGGAAGGTTAGAAAAAAATATTTCAAGACGTGAAAATCATATGAAGTTCAAATTTCAATGTCCATAAATAAAGTTGCATTGGAACGCAGCCCTACTAACTCATTTACATGTAGTCTATGGCTGCTACCGCACTACAAGGGCAGAACTGAGCAGCTGCAAGAGACCATATGGCCTGCAAGCCTTAAATATTTACTATCTGGTTCTTTACAGAAAGAGTTTGCCAATTCCTGGTATAAAACAAAAGGAAACACTTTAGGTAAGACTGTGGGGGTTCTGCTCTCACTAAGCAATAATTATGGTCTTTGTGACAAAAGTATACATATTTTGAAGGGGCACAGAAGTGGGTTTGAGTTCCCAAGGCAGATATTAATAGGTGGGTAAAACGGAGGCTCACTCCTCACCAGTAAAATGCTGTAACTACCATCTAACAGGCTGTTAGAGGAATTAAATGTGTTCGAGGTACCCTGCCCAGGGTCTGGCATATTGCACCATTCATATGTTTGCTGTTCCTGACCACATGGAATTTATTAATCTAATGGCCTCTTGGTTAAGTAAGAGTAAGAAATTTAGTGGCACAACCTCAGTAACAATAAAAATATGCTACATTAGAAGTAAAATATTATAAACCTAATTTGTCTCGATCTCTTAGCAGCATATGTATTTCACACTTCATTTGCCATTAGCTAACAATAAAAACAATGAACATCAGTGGCACCATTTCATAGATGCTTTAAAAAGTTTATCCTCCTTTTATAAATGACCAGTTTAGTCTTTTGAATGAGAAGACAACGGACACATAGTAAGAGACACTGGAAATGGCATTTCCTTCCCTCCTCCACTTTTGCTTTACCTTAGGCCGTCCTGAGTCAGTCTTGGTATTTGTTTTTCTCATGGAATCCAGTCCAAAGTCTGACACATACTGAGCCCCCAATAAATGCTTGATCCGTAGATGACTGACTGAATAGAATTTCTACCGATTAAACTCTAGAGTGACTAATTTCTGTTATCGAGGTCTAAATATGTAATCTATGTCTTCAAATCTCAATTAGTCTACATTGCAGTCAGCAAACTTTTTCAGTCAATAGCCAGGTAGTAAATATTTGGGGCTTTATAGAGCATATGGTCTCTGTTGCAATTACTCAACTTTATCCTTATACAATATAAAAAGACAGCCAGAGACAATATGAAAACAAATGAGTATTCCAACAAAACTTATTTATGAACACCGATATGTAAATTTCACATAATTTTATTAAATATTTCGATTTTTTTCAACCTTTTAAAAATGTGAAAACCATTACTTAAAAACAGATGATAGGCCAAATTTGACCCAGAGGTTATAGTTCGCCGACCATATTCATCATGTGTTTTATTAAAAATCCAGTGGTTTAGAATAATATCTGCTTGCTAAATTTTATATGAGTTAATATTTATGAAAAAATATGTAAAACACAGATACCATAAGGTGTCAGGCCTGCTAAATTCATACAGGGTTATACTTTGCCATTGGGGAGCATGGTGTTTTAAATGTTTTTTTGTTTTTTCCCTTAACTGACTTATAGTGCGTAAGAGCAAAATGGAAATACTTACTACTCATTTTGAAGTTCTATTTTCAACCACCAGTAATCATAATTCAAGCCAGGAATTCAAAGAGAGAAAGTGCGTACCAACTTCTCTAAGCACTGAAAATTAACAGTCTTCAAATAGCTTGCATCAACATATGCAAGGCTAACAATTTGGCTCAATAAGATTTTTAAGAAATATTACTCATGAACTAAACAGAATCTTTTGGAGAGATTAGAGAATAATTTGTAAGCTTCAGAGTCAAACAGCATTTACCAAGGGCCTTTTTGGTTCTAATACTTTTATATTCAATAAGCAATAGGCAATTCCAGTGACAGAGATGAAGAAATGGCATAGGAAGTAAAGTGATCTGCCCTCTAGAGAAGCAGAGGAGCGGTGCAAAGCCAGGCTTCCAGACTCTTAGTCCAGTGCTCTTTTCATGATCCCTTCCTTTTCTAAGGTTTGATGAGTCAATTCAATTTTGCTCAGAGAAAGAATCATACCATAACCTGTGGAGTCTGTATCTGTTGAACTGTATGATGGAGTTGGTGCTAAAGGTATCTCCTGTGAATTGAAGGGGACTTTCGTCAAATATTTTTGTTGTTTCACCTGGCTGGCAGCCTACAAAAGGAAAGAAAATTTGATGAATGTCAGGAGAAGACTTTAAAATTCCTGTATTTTACCAAAACAATGGTGCACTGCAATAATGTCTTTTAAGAATATAGAGTGGGAGGGTGACAAGGGAGAATTAAAATAATTTTTGTCCCATTCCCCATGCTTCCCTATTAAACTTTACATCTAAAATGCTTTGGTGAAGAATGACTCAAGGAAGAGAAGAAGCATAAAAAGCTGAAGAAACTCTACCATTGTAGTCTGTATACAAAGCTGGGGCTGGGAAGCAAAACAAAAATTTTTACAATTTCTACTCGTTCTGATGAAATCAATGTGAAGACTGTAAATCTGTGCTGTGTCCACGGAAAAAGAATCTATGCTGCAGATGTCCTGAGCATACGACACTATCCGCCTTTTCTGGACACATGCACAATGGTCAGTGATGCATTAGGTGGGTTAACTGAGCAACATGAGAGGCAATAAGGAAGGGACAATAAACATCCACTGAAGGCCTACTAAATGCTAGGTACCAATTACATTTAATTCACCTAAAAGAACTGTACCTTATTCACCAATGGTTTCCAGTGCTTGCAACATAGTAGGGCCTCCATAATGTGTGATAAATGAATGAATGAGCGAGCAAATAAATGCATATAGAAGAGCAAAACTGAAGACATGGAAACTCAGAGTAGGAAATGAATTGGTAATTCAATGAAGGTAGAGACCTTTGCTATGTGAGTTTTAGAAAATTAACTTGTAATTCTGGATATTTGTTGATGATACCTCCAATGAATATTACTATTACAAAACTAAGAAGAAACAAAAGGACTCCATGCTTGCTTAACAGGCAGTTAACAAATATAGGTAGTAACCTGACCTGCCTTCTGGATCTGGAGTTAGCCAGGGAACCCATCCCCAGATGGAAGATTCTGGTAGAGGCAGTGAAGCACCAGGCTGTCCCTGGAGTCTAGAAATAGGATCAAGGTAACTGCTCCAGAACAATAACACCTCAAGATTCTGTCAGTGGAAGGTTGTGACTCAATACAAGGCATTGTGCAGTATGTAATAACTAAAACAATACCACCCACTGTATATCTTTATTGTACTTTCCAGTTTTCAAAAACACTCTTACATCCATGAATTCATTTTACCATGAGAACAATCTTGAGTTAGATGATACTACTCTCTTTTCCAGATGAAGGAACCAAGACATAAATGTCAAACGACATATCTGAAATCATACAGCTAATTAGAAGAAGAGATAGGACTAAAAGCTGATAGTTGAAGAATGCTACAAGTTTAAAGTGTTTATCAAACAGCTGCTGGGCAATAATTGAGCAGATGTTCAATTTCTTTCTGTAGTTTTTCTATCACCATCATTTAATAATGATTGTATACTTATAGAAAGACTCATTGAAATATGTATTTTTGGTAATTTTAAAGAGAGGGAAGTGGAAGAATGACAAATAAAAAGTTACTACCAGAACATTGAACAATGAACCCACCTAGATTTCCGATTATTCTAAGGACCACTTTTCCCAGCCTCCTTGACGCTAGATGTATAAATAAGTGCTGGTCAATAGGGTATAAACAGACAAGAACTGTATAATTCATGATCACCCTCTTAAGGAGAAGGATCTTCTCCTTCTACCTCGCTGGAAAATGGGTCAGATGGTAACAACTGGAGCGGCCATCTTAGACCAAAAAATGGACACCATGTTTTTAGGATGATAGAGTTATCAAAATAAGAATAGATAAGAGGTGCTTGGGTCCGTGACACACTGGGGACAACATATCACCCTTACACTGATCACATGCAGATTGCTATGTAAAAGAGAATCTTCTTGCAGTGACTGAGCCTAATCTTAACTCATACAGTACTCATGTCCAACTTCCATTTTGTATCATCTCAGGAAGCAATATTAATAACAAAGGTGAATGCAAGCTACAGAGTTCTTTTATGAAAAAATCATGTGAATTTTAAAACAGGAAAGCACAAGAGATAGCAATCACTACAGTATGACCTTAATAATAGCGGGAAATATTTGTTCCTCATCTTTATATCCCAGTTCCATGTAGCATCCCATTTCGGTGCATATAATGGTTTTCCAGTAGATATTGGTAGAATTAAACTCAATTAAAATATAAGGAAACAGCCCAAAGAAACCAAAGAAAACACTAAAACAAGTATATTTAGAGGTAGATCTTGTCATTGGGAGGTGTGATGGATGAACTGTGTGCTCCTGTAACTCACCTACTGACACAAAACCAAACTACTAAGTATGAAAGGTAAGAAAGATTGGATTTTGTTAAATGTTACTGTATTCGAACATGAGAGTTGGGATGGACTTTATAAGTCACCCAACCTAACTAAACCAGTAGTTCTCAATCCTATCTTCATAATAGGAACTACTAGGGAGCTTTTAAAATTTATGGATGCTGCAACCATCCATAAGCACAGATAAGTTGGCTCCTAGGTATGTGGAGCCCAGGCATGTTTTTTCCTTTTTTTTTTTTTTTTTTGAAGTGGAGAGACTTATTCCTTAAACAATGGATTCTTTACCCAGAATAAATGGTTTCTAAGAAATCCACAGAGGGAATTCTGGGAACTATTAAAACCTCTATGGCTGTATGAATATACTTATCAGTGTTTTTCTGGAGAAAGGATCTACAATCCATCAGCTCTTCATGATAAGGAAAAAAACTACTCAAAAGCAGATATAAACTGCTAATGCTAAGTTTGCTGGTGGCCACAGGCAAGTCCTTACAACTGAACTTCCTTATCTGTAAATTAGAGATGATACCTCTACATCTTTCATGATTGCTATGCAGATTAAAGAGAAAAGTAAATAAATAAGCCTAAACCTGTGCCAGTAAAAATTTAAGAGTTATTAATAGTTATTAATGTTTTTATGCCCTTTGATGACATTAATAAATGATCAGACAGCTTCTGATCGAAAACCTTCAGGGATGGAAAATTTCATTTCTACAAGGAAGCTCATTCCATCTTGATACAGCTCATGTTTGGGAAGGTCTTCATAATGAGCTGACACAGCCCCTTTGGAGGGCTTGCCCAGCGATCGCTGAGCCATTTCTTTTCAGCAGCCACAGGAAAGGTATATAATCACTTTCCCAAAGGATTATCCTTGAAGTGGCATTTTTCGGTAGGGAAAAGAAAAGCCAGATGATTTTTAGGATTTGCTCCAGCTCTAAAATTCTATAGTTATAAAATTTTAGAGATATTTAATACGTGCTTTGAGATAGGTGGCAGTATATAAAGTCATAACAAAACAATAGTATTTGCAAATACATTATATAAAAAATCTGGTTTTAAACTTAAAAAAATATTTCTTACATGTTTTCAGTTGAACTAAATTTGGTTATTTTTAAATACTTATGTGTTTTTAGCATATAATTTTGGAGACTTTTTAAATGTATTTTCTTTGGCAAGTTTTGAAATATATATTTTCTGTAAGCTCTAGTAATTGATAGTTCCTTAAATATAAAAATAGTTAATACAGTTATAATGTAAATTTTAGCGGGACAAAAGTATAAACTAGCACATAGAAATGAGAATCAGGACTGAAAAAAAAACACAAAAAAACTCATAGCAACAGGAGAACAAAAACTTGACAGACAGAAAGAAGTTTATAGTTTTTTAAGAGAAATGAAACTCAAAATAGGGAAATGCTGAAGTTTATACAAGTACGAGTTCTCCCATTAAAATTTTTTGTTTATGACTTTATGTAAAGCATGGTGTTCTCAAAATTTAAGTGCAAGAGTATTTTCAGAGATGCTTCATTTTGAAACACCTCATTAGGGTGTTGGTACAAGGAGATACACAAAGTATATTTCCACACACCTTACACAGAATCGGTGATACAGTTGTGGGTTGACTTCAGATTGCAAGACAATCTATAACCTCCTGCTAAGTAATCAAGGATCTGATTTCATTGCAATCACCTCCTTTTCTTCTGGAACCTATTTATAATGCACACCATCCCAGTAAAGCAAAACCTAAAGTGCAAGTTACATACATTGTCAGTTGGGCACTCCTGCACCTTCTGCTGATCTGCTACCATACCTTGACCAACCACCTGGGAGATGTCTTCCTGAAATGTGAAAGGTACAACCAGTCAGCGGCACTGTAGGGCTTAAGTGCACTCTCTAACTTTAGCAGTCAAGTGTGATTTAACAGGGCTTTGGTCTCCTTCAAAAATGACCGACATCCTAGGCGTAAAAGTTCTATTCATTCTTCTGGACTAACTCTCAGAAATGAACACAAACTTGTCATATCCAAATGCTTTTCTGGCCCTTTAAGCTCTGTTAGGCTTTAAGCTTATTCAGATATCCTTTGATAGTCATAGTGAACAGAGTTTTTTCTTCTTCTGTCACACCAGTAATTCTTATGTCTGTATTTATACTCAATATTATTTCAGGGTTCAAATCTTGATATTAGAATTCCCCCGCCTCCCACCCAAAGATAGTCATTTAGAGGTAGATACAAAGACAAGTTAGTCCTGAATCTCGTGGAAGAGTACAGAGTCCAGACTTAGGAAAGAGGCAGACTACTAAACATATGGGAAACCTCTGCATAGCTAAAGGAAAGTTAATGGAACTAAACAATGGCAATGATAAACTGATTTGAATGATCATGTCCGCCTCCCACCACATCCCAACCCTTCTTACAGACAAATTTACAGGAGAAATGATCATCCGAGGTTTACTATGATACATGAACTGCTGTATTTGGTTTGGACGGGACAGGATACAGAGAGAGAAACTGATATGGGTAGAAGAAAGGATGAGTTTACTCTAGCCCTTGGTAAATGTCTGTGAGAGACACCCAGGTAGCAGGTCTAGTGCACAGATGGCAGGTAGGTAAGCTATCCAGGGATGAGAAGCATAATTTGTATAGCAGAGTATTAGGAATTGGTGACTCTAGTTCCATGACTTGAGAGTTCTGCAACCCTGAGCAGGTTATCTGACATCTCCAAGACTGAGTTTCCTTACCTACACAATGAGAAAAAATGAGTAGTTACACCATAGGAATGCTGCAAGGATTAAATGGAGCAATATATGAAAAGCACTTATCATGGTACTTGGCAAATGACAAATATTTAATAAAGATGCTAATGATGAGAGTAACCAGAATCAACTTATGATAAGTGCATGTTCCTAACTCTAAGAGCAAGTAAAAATAATTACCGGGACAAGACACTCTCTCTTTTGGGGAATGTTGGCATGCTGATACCCGCATCCTGCCCCTGCCCTGGTTTTTCTTCAACAGGCTCCCATAAGATTTGTAACAATATAGCAGGTAATGATCAGGTTATGCCTAGCCTGAATATTACTAGATTATATTACAATCTCATCCTGTCTCATCAATTCCCTACTGGTTTACAACCTGAGATTAAATCCTACCACATAATATCCTGAGACCACAACCTAGAACCCCTGGATGACTGTGACTATCCTTAGCTGCCGACTTGTAACTTATTTTTTAGGACGAGAACTATCACTCAGTTAGATTCCCTCTTATTTCCCCTAAATGAGAGAAAGATCCTAGAACTCCTTTCTGTCATCCCTGGCCTTTTTTTTCCCCCTTAACTTTGCTCCTGAACAAATTATACGACCTAAAATAAATTTTAAAATTACCTCATCCCCTAATTTTTTTTCTGAGCCTCTCCAGAGCGTGACCAATTTATTATATCACTATTTTTTAAATATTATTTTGTGTTTTATAATTTCTATGTGTCTGTCTCCCATATACTAATATGGTTGATTTTTATTTATTTTTCTTATTTGTTTCTTCAACATATAGTAGAATAGAATATGAGCTTGTAAAATGTTAGTGCTGTATAAATCAAAGTTCAGGAACTTAAATGCACCTGGGTGGATTTCAGAGCCCGTCATGAAAAGAAGGACACACAGTGAAGGTAATCCTGTGGCTTCCTCTTTAAAAGACCAAAGTCGAAAAGAAGATATGAGGTCAATAAATGGTGCTCATGGGAATTTTTAGAGTAAAAGTTCTAAACTGCCTTATAAATTGAAACCACTGGTGTTATTCCTTCCAGGGCGGAAGAGTAAAAGTGCCTTTATTTGAAAATGATACTACAGGTCTGCAATTCTACCTTTGTTTATACCCAGATTAACCAGCAGTGTGACAAAGGAGCTGACTTCTCCAGCTAAAGACTTAAAAACTCAATTTGCAAGTAACATAAATGTACTGCTGATTTGGTTGAATTTTCCTTATCACTTGCACCTGTAAATAAAAGAAAAGGACTCTGGAATAGTAGCCAGAAAAATCTGGGTTCAGATTGGTTCCATTTCTTACTGGCAGTAGTGCTTAGAAACCTTCATTTTTGCAACAGTAAGAATGTAAAATCAGCTGAACAAGGGGCTGGAAGCAAAATTAAATTCAGCACATGCTTATTGAGCATCTACTCCGTGACATCAGTGAAAAGGACTAACAGAGCCTTGAACTTATGACATTTACATATCTGATGAGAGAAAAAAATATGGCAACTCTGAACTATAGCTAAATGATATATGTATGAAGGGGCGTGGCAGAGGGCAGGTGCTTGGGAAGTGTTAATTTTCTTCCCTTTCTGTTGTCCTCAAAATGTGAAAGGATGACATGAGGAAATTAGAGCTCTCAAAAGCACCTGGTCCAACACACTCTTCTTTTTCTTATACTAATTACTCTTAAACCTCTGGGCCATGGGACAGGGATGGTACATGACCATTGCTAATAATAATGACAGCTAAAACTTGCTGAGCACTGACGTGCCAGTTGCTGAGCTGGGTATGTTACACATTTTAGATATGGGTGTACGTGACAGACCTGAGTGTTAGGTACTATTATCATCCTAATTTTAGAGTTGATGTAATCGAGGCACAGAGAATCTAAGGTATTTGCTAAGCCAGTACTTAACCCAGACACATCTTGCTTCAGAGCCTCCTGCAGCCCTTAACCAAGGAGTAAAGGTAAAGAGAAAGTGTTGTTTACCTCCTCCCAAACACACACAAGATTCTTAGGACCTCAACACAGTGATTCCACCTTAGCTACACTGTTAGGTCAGAGCAAGTCATGAACAAGCAGTCATGGCTTGATCTGAGCTTGTGCAGGAAAAAAAAGTGACTTGGCTGAGTCACTTTCTTTTGTGTTTAAACATAAGTTTAAAACTTGCTAATCTCCCATCTACTACACTGGGGAAGTTCTTAGTGCCTTCAAAGCTGAGGTCTTGGAACATTCTAAGGCATTAACTTTGCACAGGGGACTCCCAAATAAGAAGACTGGGGAAGCAGTGTGGAAAGATCATCCCATTTCACGAAACAAACTGATTTGAGGGCATTATGATTATAACCTTCAGTGTAGTACCGTGAGCTCCTGAAAGAAGGTGTGCTAGCCAGGCAAATTACCCTGATCAAGAGAAACAGCTTCTGGTGGGTGAACTCTGGGAAATGTGACATAATCGATAATAATGAGAACAGAGCAATGTCCAGCTTATAATCACCAAAGCTGGTTTACTTCTGTCTTCTCACTGGGTAATCAAAATGCCCTATCTGAGTGGCCACAGTAATTGGTCCAAGAGTGGACAGCAGAACCACAGAAAAACATCCTGTGGATTTCCCAAAGTGGACTCAAGGGAAGCAAGCCAGCCCCCATCGGGCAGAGAAGCTGAGGAGCTTTTTGGCAGCTATGTTCCCACCATGCTGAGGTAGCAAGCCTGCAGCAAAAACAAAACAAAACAAAACAAACAAAAAACAAAGTCAAAGAACCATGCAGAGACATCCCTCTGGCAGCACCAGATCTCTGGTTCCAACTGTCCCTGAGGTCCTCAGTCTGTCAACTCTGCCCTTCCTGCAGTTATATATATAGACTCTGTAGCCTATCTGTAAATTTCCCCTTTTGGCCATAAGGTCAGGTTGAGGTTTTACTACTCGCAACCAAGAAACTCCTGATTAAAATGAAGTAGATCACGGAAACCATGTATTAGGATAACAAACTCATAGAGGTCAGGCCTAAGGTAGCTAAATGGAGATGAAGGAAGTAAACTGAGTATAAGACAAACTAGAGAGAGTGCTTAGCCTAAAAGTATTCAAATTCAACAATTTAAAAATCATGCCTATCAGACAGACAAACAAACAAATTGTCTGTTGTTGATTTTGGTCCTTGGACTTCTACTCTGTAGCCTTTGAATACACTAGAAAAAGACCTTTGCTGGGTCAGTCCCAGTCTAATTTCTATGTATTCATCTAACCACCTGGATTAGGTGAAATCACATTAGCAAAAGCTCTGTCTTCAACAGTAGTCAACACTACAAAATACTCATCTAAAGTTGGATTCAAATCCTGTAGTAACACTTATTACTTGAGTGTCTCTGTACCTCAGTTTCCTTATCTATAAAGTAGGGATAGTAACAGGCAAATAAAACTTGAATTAACACAGGCAGAATGATATCATTTGGAGCACATGCTGTGAAAGTGTTAGCTGCCATTATTCTCAGCAGTTCTGGAAGCTCCCTCAAGGTGAGATCTATTCACTGAGATTTGACCTGTGGCTAACACAATGCTTGGGACATAATAGGCCTTCAATACAAACTTGCTTAATTTCTGTTCCCTTTAAAAGATAAGATAATCAACATAGGTTTTAGATTATAGGATCTTAAAGTTATAACAGCAAACAAGGCTTTCCCAGAAAAGTGAAAACTTTACAGACTCAAATAACAGTGCTTGAGCGGCACCGTATTTCCAAAAAAGCTCTGGGATTCAGAAAATAGGGCATTGGACACAGGTAAGAAAGTCTCTGTGTTCTGGGCTCTGTGCTGTCATGGCATTTTCCTTCTCTGGGAAACAATTATGATAGTAAGATTGTTTTCTCATTTTAGAAAAATCTGATAAGTAATAGCTTCCTTCTAGGCAAGATGAATTTTAAGGTGAATAACAAGTCTCCAGAGTGAAGCAGTCAGTTAAAGTGGCTGGGAGTGAAAGTAAGCTAATGAGGTCAAAAGTGTGAATTTGTGTTAAAAATGTGTACCTATATTTCTGCTGTCTTTGAGTTCATGAGATTATTTTACCTGCTACAATCGCTCTCTATATCATCTTCCTTTACAATGCAGAAGGGGAAGAGAATGGAAGAAAAAGCCAAAAGCTTTTCCCTTGTGACTTTCACGAAGGAAGTAGACTTGACTGTAAATGTCTTTTTTATGACTAGGAAAGGGAAATTATCATGTAGGCAAACCTCAGGTGATTTTCAGAAATACAAGATATAAAGTACAATGAGCTGTGAAAAACGCCACATATTTGAATGCACTTGAATTCTGCCACTGGCAATTTAAATACTGTCGCAAATGAGAGGCCAATGCTGACTCAGACACATTCTCTCCTGTTCCTTACAGGAAATTCCTAGACTCTCACTATAGATGCAGTTTTCATACTGAATCTGAAACAGAAAAAAAATATTTGCACAGAGACATCTGCTCCCATAGCCAAATCACGAATCCTGCAGTTCTTGATGGAGTGCAAATTGGGGGTAATAATGGATTTTAAGCACATAGGATTGGGAGCTTGTTTTAAAAATGAGCAGGATATACACCTGAGAATTCAAGCCTGGAATACCTAACGAGAAGTCTATAATCATTAGAAACATCTCATAAACTATTTTTCCAAACGTAGATGCCAGCACTTTAAAAGCAGTCAGGAATAATTTTTAGGCAGTCAAATTGGTAAACTGAACCTGTATCAGAAACCACATGGCATATTATTCTTCCACGAAGAATGCACACTGAACTTCTTCCACGAATCTGTTTTTTTCTCATGATATCCTTCTTTTTTAAATTAGTGACAACATTAAGCTCTCACATATCCAGGTTTAAAATCAGTCATCTTTCAGTAATCTTTCTCCTTGCCTGCTTTTATCTCATCATTTGCCAAGTACTCCTTGAGACTAAGAACACTGCATGAAGCAAAGTAGATTTTTCTCAGACTTTGCGATTTCATAGACCAGAAAATTTTCAAAAGCACTCTGAGGATTAGAGTTGCCTTTTTTTTTTTTCCAATTGAGACCAAAGAAATACTAGGTTGGAGCATATGAATTTACTATTTTATAAGTCAATAAATGGTCAAATATCAGTGATTTCAGAGGGTTCAAACCTAATAAAGTCCTTTCTTCCCAACTATTACCATATATTATTACTGTAACGTCATGACATATAGGAAGAGCCATTTCAACATAAAAACTTTAGATAGAGCACAGTCTTAAATGGGGATAACATTAGTACTAATCTCATATGATTGTTATGTAAATGAGCTTAGAGTGATGCCTGGCACATAGGTATTCAATAAGTGCTATCTATTATTGTAAGCAATTGCATTTTGGGGGTTGAAAATTTGATTCCAGTTTTTCAAGTTACACTTTAATGGTTCATGCAGCACAGCTACTCCTTATATGGCTAACCCATAATGCTTTAAAAAGAATAACAACATCAGAAGCAGCATCAACAGCTCACACTTACACAGTGATTCCAGGAAACTCTGGTATGGTTCTACATAGTAGTTGATAGTTATTAACTCCTTTAATTCTCACAACAATCTTTGTTTCTTTCCCCCATTTTATAGATGCAAAATCTGAGGTAGAGAGAGTATTTGCCTAAGGTTATATTGCTAGTAAATGGTACCAGGATTCGAATCCAAGTAGTGTGGCTCCAATGTTTGCACTCTGAATAATTTAGTTATACTGCCTCAAAAGAGTATATTACATGAACACAGATATTTCCCAACATGATAAAAACATAGTTTTATACTTAAAAGACTGCAGTAATTATTTTAGGGACTCACAATCTTCTATGTCAAGATACCAGGGAGTTAAGGATCCTTCAGAATGAGTCCTAGTTCTTTCCATTTCTAGTTTTGTGATCTTAAGTGAAAGATTAAATCTTCATCTTAAGTCTGGGATAAATAATTCCTGCTCTACTTTTTATACAGTTTTATTTTGGGGATAAAACTGAATAAGATCATGAGCAAACAAAATATCATTTAAAAAAAATTTAAATATTAAACTTTTTAAACATTTAATTACAGGAGCCAGAAATCTGCAGAAGCATGAGAGAACATTTTTGGGTGATGGAAATGTTCTATGTCAATGCTTTGGTGGTGGTTACACAACTTTAAGCATTTGTCAAAATGTATAGAACTGTATGCATACAATTGGTGAATTTTATTCTATGTAAATTATACTGTTAATAAAGCTGATGAAAAATTTTTTAAATTAAGCTAATGAAATAATAGATGAGATTTTATTTTGCAAAATGTAAAGCTCTATGAAGTTTTTTTTTTTTAAGTTCTTTTCAAAAGGCTTAAAAAAGTCTTAACAGGCTCTCACCTAGACTTCTGAAATAGATTCCAGATACTTCCCTGCCTCCAGTTTTTCACAGTTGGAATCTATGCTTCACTAACCATCATCTGATCAGTTGCCTAAAAACAAGTTATTCTTCCTTTAAAAATATTTTAGAGAAATCTAATATCTACTTATGTTATTATAAATAAAGTTATTATTCCTTGACTGTGAATCTGGGGACTACTGAGATACGGACTAATGCCAACCATAACTGAATAGTGAAATAGCACTGGATTATGTGTAGACCCATGGCTTAGCCTTAGCTCTGAAAACAGGTAACCTTGGAGAAGTAATTTAATAGCTCTTTGGAGTACAGACTCTTATAGGTAGCACCTGTGTATACATGTATTCATCTAGTTACAGAGACATTTATTAAACATGGGACATAAAAATATGAATAAATTAATCTATAATTCATAGCATAAGGTCCCTCAATTCTGTGGTTGTACTGTTCAAATTCCATTGCCCATCGTTGCCCTACAAAAGCCCTACTCCCCTAACCCACTCTGTTTGATTCACCTAGTAGATCTATTTAGGACAACCTCAGCAGTTAATTATCTTCTCATCTTCAAAGGTTCACCTTAAATGCCATGATTCTAAGAAACCTTCCCTAATCCTTGACTGAGTTGGTTTCCTTCCTTCCACTTTTGAACTACTGTAACATTTTGTTTTTCTTCTCTCTAATACACTTCTGCCTAGTATGAACTTCCAGATACAAATTCTATTATCTTTACTGATGCTAGAGGTAAGCTGCTTCAGAGCAATGCCTGTGTTTTTTATCCTGGTCACTTCTGTAGGGGCCAGCACAGTGCCTGTTGAGATATATGTCCCCATAGGAAGCAAGTAAGCAACTTTTAGAGGATTAGAGCTTACTGTTTCCAACTATCTTGACAAACTAAGGTAAGAAGGGTCAAGATCATGTGCTGTGTCCTCTGACATCCAGCAACAATTTTAGGACATTGCAGCAACGCAAGGGGGTTTGCACCAATCTCATAATAGAAACACTCACATGATGGCTAGTGAAGAACTGTTATTAATACTTTATAACACTTATGACATATGCTAGCCACATGAAATTCTCACCTACAAACACGGCAATTTTTAATTATTCAATCTAATGTTTTGTTAATTTATGTATTATCTATCTTCTGGCCCCATGCCTACCCTGAGGGCAGGCATTTTGGTACATTTTATTCACTGTGGTATCTCCAGTGCCTGGAACATACTGGCACAGGCAAATAACTGTTGAATCAATGAATGAACTTACGGAACACGAACTATTTGCCTTATACTCTACTACATGGTTTATACTTTAGAACGTATTTGTTTCTTCATAACATCCTGATTACTATCATATCATTGTTTAGATGATAAAACTGAGGCTTGGTGAAGTCAAGTAACTTACCTAAGATCACACTCTTAACCAATATTTTATGCTAGGCCAGTTATATTCATGTTATAAAAGTTGCTCACATATGAGTTATCTTTCTTAAATTGACTAGACCATGCATTAAGTCTACTGGAAACGGTAAGAAAGAAACTGCAGGATACCAAAAAGAGAGGAAGGGGAATAGGGGATAAAATAAGACATGTCAGTGGAGTGAAACACAATATGAAACAATATCTAAAAACTACCCTCAGTTCTTCAGGTCTTCTGCCTGAAGGTGGGGCTCTTTTTAACTGTCCTGACACTTAGAGCCCTATCACTGGTGTTGCTTTCTTGGGATCAGGAGGTGAATGATTGAAGGCTTTTATTTGGAGCCTATAAGTGAGCCTTGTCTTTGGGACTACTAGACTCTTCTAGTAAGCGAGGGCGTGTTCTCACCCTTTTTACCATTTCTACCATGGATGAAATTGGGGATTCCTACTTAGCAAAACAAACAAACAAAAAAACAAAAACCCCAAACAAAACAAATCACAAAAAACACTGTTGCTTTAAAAGACTGTTCCCTAACTTATCCGTGGAGATACAGTGCCAAAAAGAACAAGTTCATAACATTTGTAAATGGAGTATTGAGTTTGAAATTTGTTGATGTTACTCATTTCCTTTCAGTGCAAATACAGTTTATCTTTTGCAAGAAACATCTTATTCAAGAACAATAGTTATAATCTGTTGTTAGTCCCAGGATTCTTGATGCCGGGGTTCTCAGGTTTCATGTAGGGCTTATCCGGGGTGGCCCACTATAATTCCCACTGTTGCTAAAAGATCTTTCCCTTCAGCCTGAAAGATTCAGTTCACTTTATAGGACATGGAATCTATGCCAGTCCCAATATATATTTTCTAAAACTTGAAAGAAGATAAATGGAAGATTTCTCAAACTCCTTAAAGTAAAATGGACAATTCTCCATGCTGTCATAAAATCAGGGTGACCCTAAGTGATCAATTATTCAAGATTTGCAAGACATTTTGAAACACAAGAAAAACAGCCCATTTTTCTTTCTAGAACTTGTAGTCTAACCCTGTCAAACATTAAGATATATAAGGAGAAATAGTTCTCTAAAACTGCCTGTCTCCTCATATTCTAGCCTCTGGGTGAGTTTAAGTATCTTTTCCAATGAATCAATAGAATAAATTTAATATCCCTTTCTGTGTCTCTTGGACTAATTGAGCACAGCTTTTGCCTTAAAGAAACTCAACACTTAACAAGATTTACAAGAAAGGTTGCATCTGTAGTTCCAGACAGCGCAATTCAAGTGGGAGAAGACGAATTTACTCTTTGGAGTAAATGGGTTATTCACTATACACAATACCTTCTCCTGTCTCAGAGATCAAGATTCCTAGAGAAGCAAATACAACAGTTGATCCTTTCCAAGGCAGCACAAAATATAAATAATATACCCCTAAAAACAACATTGCATAAAAACCATAGGAGTCTCACCAGTTTGGAGCTTTCACTTTCAGGCAATTGTTTAATACCACCTTCAAGACTGCCATCTTCCTCACCACTAACAGATTCGGTGCTGCTCTGATCCTAGAAGACATTAGGAAAAAAATGGCAAAGCTCTTGTTCTTCACTCACAGTTCCTTGTTTTGTTGTTGTAGTAGATAATGTTTCCTCTCCAGAAGCCATCCCTATTTTCTTCTTTTCAGGTAGAAGGTCCCCCATCACCACCCCGGGGTAACTATCCCTGTTGCTCACAGATATACATTAGAGAAAGCTAATTCCTACTTTCTGTTCCAAGAGGGCTGATTGCCTTAGAGTTAATCCCACTCTTTTTGCCAATGATTGTGTCAGGAATGGGCATGTGATCCAGTTCTGGTGAATGAGACACAAAGAGAGGTTTGCTGGAAACTTCTGGAAGAGTCCTTCCTTTATCTTAAAAGAACCACAAGGAGTCTCCATACATATTTTGTCTCAAAATAACAAGCAAGAATGAAATTCAAAATGTCATGGACAGCCATCCAATCCCACAGCCAAAAGGAAACTGGATAAACCTGACATTGTGAATGACAGAGCAGAAACAGAAATGGTAAGAACTGGTTCTCTGATGGTATAAATGGGCCACTAGATCAAGCAAACCTGAAGCCCAGCCTTATTGTTAGCAGTATCCTAATGAGAGGTAATAAATTGACTTATTGTTTTACCCAGTCAGGATTAGCTGCGTGTTCCCTCCAGCTAAAACTTTCTGAGATTTTTATCTTTTGCATAAGACTAAACTGTTTAAAATAAGAAATCACATCTATCTTATTTATTTCTGAAACTCAAGCACCTAAGAATCCTGCCTGGTACATGGAAAACATTTGACAAATACTGACTGAACCAATGAATAAATTGAGTATTTGTTTTCTTGACTTTGTCTGCAAAATCCTAAAAATATTTATGTAATATAAATAGGACACCTGGTAATAATAGGCCCCATTAAGATTCCAAAACACATTAGGCAATTCCTCAATTGAATTATGACACTAAATGTCATAGTTAATTAACCAGGAGTTTCTTTACTTTTTAAGGGCACATAAGGGAGAATAAGGATAATAAATAAAGTATCTACTTATGTTTATCTACATTATTATTTTAAAACATTACCATCCTGAATTATCAATTTTGATGGGATTGTTTACAGAGAAAATAGTTTTGATTTGAGGACATTCAACCTCATTTATAACTTAAGAAATGTAAATTAAAGCAGATATGGCACTCCTTCATCTATCAAATAGACAAGAGAATAGAAAGAGAACATTCAATATTGATAATGAAGGGAAATATTTACATACCACTGAAAGAATGTAAAATAGAGCAGTCTTTTCAGAAAAAAAAATATATGTAGATAGATATAGACGAAGGGAAAATAACTAAGTATATAGAACAATTTTTTTTAATTACTTATTTCTGAGGAGTAGGATTAGAGATTGGGGAATTTTGCATAAGTTATTTCTATACTGTTTGATCATAGAAAAATTAGTGTGTGTTACTGCATGCTTTTAAAAAAGGGAGAGCTATCATAAATATCTAAAGGAAAAAAAAACAAGAAAGAAAGCGTGGGCATTAGAAATAGTCAGCTATAGGTTCAAATCTATGCTGCTTAGAATACTATAATTTTCTGCAACTTACTTTCTAAATTTGAGTGCTTGTTTTAAAGTACAGACAAAAATACCAAATTAAAAATACTACCTCATCAGGTTGCCTTGAAGTTTAATGCATTAACATGTAAAAGGCCTATTAGCACAATGCTGGGTACTTTTTTCCCACTAGCTTTTTGTTCAGACAGGTTCTTTATCCATGCCCTGTTTCATGTAGTCTCCATAACAACCCTAGATGAGTATGGGGGAAAGAAAGTGTTGTTTAAATAAACCAGAGGAATCTTTACTTTTGTATTTCTCAGTAATGTAAGTACAGATGATGAAATATTTCTTGGTTTTAGGAAATGAATAGTAAAATGGGGAGTGGGAAACAGCTATCTGATGCTTTGACTTAGAAAATTTAAGAAACACTGGGCAAAGCAGTCTAGGTTGCAAATGGTCTATGTATCCTTTAAGATTTGAATAAAAACACAAAAGAATACTTTTTACACCTACACCTATAGAATTATCATACAAAGCTATGTCTCAAATGCCACTTGATAAATCCTTTCCTTCTTAGTGAAGACATCCTCTTCTTTCTTTAAACTCACCTAATATTTTACATGTCTTATGTCACATATCATAGTCTCATTTGTGTTAATTACGTATGTTCAGAATTGATCTCCCTGATGAGACTGAAAGATCCTTGAGTCCAACATTTGTGCCTCATTGATTTCCTTTGTCTGATTCATTTTTAAATTCATCCTAGGTCTATCTTGTTTCAAAGTTAATCAATGTTCTTTTTAACTGGACCATGAGCTCCTTCTAAAACTTTTCTTCTGTTTTTAAAAGTTACCAGCTTAGTCTGAGATGGCTCCATAGAGGAGGGTTTGAAGTCAAAATCTAGATGGAGAGGAGAATCAGGTAAAAATAAGTTGGAACTGAGAGAGGTTAGCAATTAAACATTTAGTTTCCTCAGAGAGCTGAAGTTTATAGAGGAGTTTTCATGTTTAAATGAGGCATAGAATAAAACAATGTGGGTTCTGCTCTGAGAATAGAATGACTCACATGTGTTAAGGAGCCTTCAAAATACTCCGCTGACCAGGAGTGTCGAAAACAGGAAACAGTCAGAAATGGGAAGGAGAAAATAGGTCAGCAGCATGATTTCCAAAGCACAATTAATTGTATCATAGTGGTATTGAAGACCATCTGGCTGATGGATGATGGCCTGTTGACACCCAAGATGATTCAGCTAATCCTGATGGCTATGTTCCCTTCCTCTCTTGCTGATCTTCAAACCACCTGTCCAAAGCTGCCTATTTAGCCGAAGCTGCTCAAAAAGAATGATCTTTGCCCTTAAAGACCACAGTCAATAGGTTCCATGATTAATTATGCTTTACAGATGAACAAAAGGAAAAAGGCAAGGCTGGTGATTATCCATTTAACACAGCCTTTACAAAAAAACCCCAAAAATCAAAATATAAAACAATGAAAAATGCTATTCAATCTCCACTAAAGAGTCTTCCAAATTTTCAGGATGTTCTAAACTCCCTGCCCTAGAATCCTCCAAAATCTACATAAAATAATAAAGTGATAATAAATTTTATTTTTATATTACTTAATATTTTCATACTCATTATTTGTCTATCGTTTTACCCAAATAGACAGTAAGAACCTTGATAGTAGGAATTTATGTTTGAGAGTAGGCTATTGATAAAAGTTAAATTAGTCAAGGATGTTATTATGGACTGGAAAAACAATTCTGATCAGATAAATGTTCTGTAATCTTGCTCCCTATCCTTTTTCCTCATTTAACATGACAGAAGAGTATATTAGTAAACACAACTCTTTTCCTTTTAATTTGATTTAAGATTTTACTAAGCAGAGTAAATTAAAATAACAACAAAACTCCAGCAACTATACCTCTCTGATATAATTGAAAAAAATTTTTAATAAAAAATAAAACTTATATTGGTTTAAATTTTGCCATCCCCATTATTCCTAAACCAATGCTCTCTTCGAAATCCACAAAATGATTTATTAGTCTCGTTGCCAGCCTAAATTCACAAATATTTCTTTCTGTAAAGTCATGTTTATTAGATGTAACAAACTGAATTTCTTCTACCTCCAATCATGAGCATTTTTCTAGGCTACTTGGAATTTTAGAAAGGCTGAGCATAATTAAAGATAAATGGAAATTATGCTAACAGTGCTTCCTGGGTAATCACCCTCTCCATTCTTCAGGAGACATGCTGCATCTTACTTAGTGTTCAAAAACGCATGACTTTGGGGAAAAAGGAAAAAAAATGAAGGTTCTTGTTTCTATAACGATATTCTAAAAGATCCAGTCTGTCTTGCTCAGGAATGGAACAATTATCTTACTACCCGAGTCCACTTGAGCTCTCAGTACTTCTTACAAGACGCCACAGCGATGGCTTCCTAATTGGGTTTCCTTCTTCAAGACATCTTTGACATTGCTATTAGACCAATTGCTATTAGAGCCTTGATCAGACCGTTTCATTGTTTAAAATGCCTTCAACATTTCCAAGTGCCTAATGCATAAAATTCAAACCTGAGATTTAAATTCAAGCTTCTTTCATTTGACCTCAATTTATTTTTTCGAACCATCTTCTATGATATCCTGTCACATACCCTTATACTCCTCTCCCCATCCCATGCTCTGATTTTTCTTAATTCTGCTTTTGTTTGTGCTATTCTCACATTCTTATCCAACCATATTCATATTTTAAAATCACATCTATGGATCAGAAATAGCTGTTCTCCTACTAGGAAATACCATTCATCTTCTGTGAACTCCTCCTAAAGCTTTATCCCTTAGGGTGCTTTGTTTTAGTAATATACATGCCATATTTCCCCTATAAGGCTGTAAGTTCTTCGAGGATAGAGATGATGTGCAATTAATCTTTGTAGGCTCTATAAAGTAGATATTTGGTAAATAGCAGCAGAATGAATTGAATCAATAAAAAGTTAAGTATTCAACAATAAAATAAAGCATCAAGGACACAGTAGAAAATCCAAAATATGATTCCTGCCCTTTACTTATTCCACAAATATTTATTAAGCAAGTGTGTGTGAGGCACTAACAACTGAATGGTCAAGGAGACAATAAGCCTGGCTCTACAAGAGCATACAGTTTAATATGGTGCTTATAATCCTACATTCTTAAAATATCAACATAACAAGGGAAATTCAAGTAAAAAAATCCTTGATAAAACCATTTAGAAATGGCTCTTTTTCTATCAGACCCAGGTGATGTCACACAAAAGACAAAGGATAATTTTTACCTTTGAAATGAATCATGAGTATTATTTAACAATGAAGAGAGTAAAGATTACTAAAGAGAATGGTATGGGATGAAGCTGGTCATAAAAATAGCATCACACATTTGAGCACTTACTATATATATTGCAGGCGCTATGCTTATTACTCTCTATACATTATTTTATTCATTTTGAGTCACAGAAAACTTAGAGGGGACTCCCAAAAGCAATTCTTCAAGGAATTAGTGGTTAAGAATTAATAAAGAGGAAGCAGGAAGACAACCAGGTGGAATAAACAATAGGGGTGGAAAGACCAAGATGTGTGAGGCGGAAATCAAGATACATGTAGTGTCTAGGGCTTTAGTGTGCTTTAATGAGCAACGAAGGCTGGTTCATAGAGGCTGTAGAAGTAAATACAGTTTTAATTCCAACCTTGACACAGGTCTGATAGGCAAGAGGGAGGCATTAAACATATTTAAATTAGAGGACAAATACAATAAATATTGTTAAGAAAAGAAGTCCTGCATTGTATGTAACAGTTGAAAATGGAAGATGCTGGAGGCTGGGAGTTCTGCTGGAGGGCTGTAATAATGTAAGTATAATCACGGCTAATGTGAGTTCTTACTGTGTGCCAAGAATAATGCTAAAAATTTCATAAACATTGTTCAATTCTTCCAACAAATTCATATAATTAATTATTGTCTAAACCCTTGTAAATGTGAGAAAATGCAAACTTACAGAGTATAACTGGCTCAAGTTCACTCTGCTAGCAAATGGCAGAACAAAGATTAGAACCTGGATCCGTCCAACTTTTAAGCTTATGTTCTTAATCACTGTATCTTATGGCTGCCCCAACAATATTATAATTACCAAAAGTAAAGTAGTTGGAATGCTAATAACCCCTTATATATGTATATAGCTGCACAGCTTATAAAATACTTTACCTACATTTAGTACTTGATCCTCATAATTACCTGTTGACACAGCAGGGGAGGCTATTAACCTGGCTTTACAGAAAAGGCGGACTTGAGAGGTAAAATACCTCTACCAAGGTCATATGCTCAAAAGGTTATTGGTAGAGCTAAAACAATAACTCATATCTTCAGCCTTCTTGTTCACTGATCTTTTAGTACTCTAATAGCACACAACAGCATGAAGCAATTTTGTTTTCTGCCATATCCTTAGGTCTAGAATAGTGCATGACATATAATAAGAGCTCATAAATATTTGCTTAATAAAGGAATGACTGTAAGATCCCATTGGTATTTAATAACTACTATTTAATTATGCTGAACTAATATTGGCAGGTCCAACTCAATAATGACATGGCTATACTTCATCTATCTGGTATGATTTAAATGGGCTGGCTTTCACGGCGATATGTCAGATATAAATTATGCTTAAGTACTTACTAGAAACAGCTGTGGGGGGAAAAGGCATAGTGAGAGGGGCCACACAGGTGAATGGGGAGGAATGAGGAGGAATGGGGAAATGGTTAAGGGATCAGAGCTTACCTATACATTTATATACCAACTGCAGGAAGGGTAACACTCGTCATATGGTGGCAGTTATTGGAGGCCAATAGTCCAGAAAGAAACTATAAAACCCTCTTTTGATTTAATTATTTTTTAAAATAAAATACAAATAAAGGCACACTCAAAATTGATTTAAATATATGATAAGACTCTTAAAATTTAAGACTGCAATTATTTATATTTTACACATATTATCAGTCTTATTTTTTTTAAATAAAATCAGTCTCCTAATTTCTCTTTGTATGACACCAAATTATTTTCCTGACTTATTACTGATTCTGTTGAAGTATAAGTAAAATTTCTGTGGTTAGCACAATTAAAAAATGAAAACAATAGCTAATACTGTATAATATACTTAAAAAAACTGAGTTAAATGTACTTAAATATTTGAATAAAATAAATAGTTCACATTTATTTTGAGCATTTACTTTGTGCCATGAACTATACTAAATGCTTTATATATATTACTTCCTTTACTCTTTACAGTCTATAAAGGTTTGGTGGTAACAACCCCAGGTACAGATATGGAAGCTAATATTGAATAACATTCCAGCCTTTGGTCATGTGGGTATGCTATTTTGCCTCTCTAGACCCCAGTCTCTTCTTCTGTAAAGTGGACATAACAGTACTGTCTCTCAGGGGTCTGGATGTAAGTGGGATATGAGACAATGCATCTAAGATAGTGTTTGACATAGTAGACACTACATTCAATCATTTACTTATAAGTTGCTGCTCTTTCAGCAGGAGGCAACAGAAACTACTTGGCTGGGTATAGGCTAGAGAAGATACGCAGCCAAAATCAGAAGTCATTCTTGACAGAAAGAAGACAACGGAAATCAAATAGAAGCCCCAGAAATAGTTCTCTCAAACGCAATGCTGACAACAACAATATACATTTTACCCACTCTAAAACACAAACGCTGGATCTCACAGAAGCTTTATAATTTTATGACAGGCTAGTTTTCTTGGTCATCATAAAGGTACTTTTCTTTTGCACTGAGAAAAAACATGGGCAATAAAAAAGTTCAGTTCCAAGGGGTTGATATTTAGATGGAAACTAACAATACTATAAAAAAAATTTTTTAAAAATGTTGACTCTCACACATCCAAAAAACTATGACATTCTATAAACACAAAAGAATTAGGAATTAAGTGCTAATGTTTATTGAGTAACTACCATGTGCCAGGCCCAAGAAATATATAGATATAGACATGTATTTACAGATATAGCTATACATGTCTAATTTAATCTTAACTCTATGAGAAAGAAACTATTGTTATCTCCCTACATATAAGTGGGGGTAGAAGAGTTTACTATAAATACTCAAGGTCACATATCTAGCGTATGGTTGAAATAGGATTTGAACTGAAGTAGTATGGCTCTGTGGCTCTTCATTTTCACCACCACGTCAACTATCTACCCTAGCTCCTAATTAGAATAAAAATATGCAGTACTGGCAAAGCTGTGGCTATTGGTAGGGAGCCAATATATATCACTACAATCTTTTCATATAGAAATTTGTCAATACAGATTAAAATTTTGAACTTGTATAGCTTTTGACTCAGCAAGTGTATATTGGGGAAATCTATGCTATAGAAACAAAAGCACTAGTACCAAATGATTGATACGTGTGTGTGCATATGTGCACGCCTCGCATGGATGTTTATTTTGGTATTCATTTACTAGAAAAACATTGGAAGATCATCTGAATATCTGTCAATTGGAAAAAGATTATAGTAGAGTATATTAATATGTGGCTGTTATATTAAGCAAAAAAGCAAGTTTTCTCTTTTTAATGTATGAAATCTATTCTAGAAGGATATATAATATATCTCTCAAACTTAACCTCTTAATTTTCGCCTCCCTGTTACAGAACAGCATTCTTCAACAGACTGTAGTAAATGGTACCACTATCCAAAAATCTAGGTTTATCTATGATTCTCTTGTTCCCCATAGCTCTTGTATTTAATCAATCAAGTCTGATGTAACATCCGAAACATCAGGAATCAACTCATTTTTCTTTGCTTCTAATACCAAAACCTCATCCAACCACAATTGGTCTCACGTAGGCTTCTGCCTTTCAGCATAATACTTTTACTTTCCTGTAGTCCATTCCCTACCAAATAGGGAATTCTCTATCTATCAGGTCACTTTACTCACCTGTTAAAAACCTAGTGGCCTCTACGGCACATAGAATAAACTCCAAATTTCTTCCTTACTCATAAAGCTCTCTTTTTCTCATCTCATATTCCCTTCCTATCCCTCTCATTACATTCCACTACTCCCTAGGCTCCCAATATGTTCCCAGACACATTCATCAAACACCCTCAGCTCATTCTCACTTGAGAGCTATTTTTGTCCCTTCTACAGAGAAAGCTCTTCCCCCTGATTTTTGCATGTCTGGCTCATCATTATTTCAAACTTGTTTAAATTTCACCTTGTCCAAGAGACTTTCTCTATGATCAACCAAAGTGGTCACAAGTCACATTCTCTATTTCAATTACCTGCAAGGCACTGACCACTTCTGATAATTTTGTTAGTTTATTTGTTAATTTTGTCATTACAATGTAAATGGAACCATGGCAGGGGAGCCTTATCTGTTTTATTCACACTGATATCTCTAATACCCTAAATAGTGCCTGACACACTCATTGAATACTTGCTGAATGAAAAGAATGTATATTATATAATCGAATATTTACTAAAAGAGACACTATTCATATTAACTTTTTTTTTTTTTAGAAGCAAAAGAAAAAGTGTGGAGAGATACTAAACAGTAAATACTTCTTTGGGGAGGTGGAGAAAGAAAAATTAATTTTTTATTTTAATAAATCTTCATTGTTTGATTAGTTATAATAAGTATGTATTTATTTTTGAAATTAAAAAATAATTCAATAAATAAAAAATGTAAAGAGAGTATAATATTCCCTCAGCTGGAGAGATATACTGATTGTCTATCTCTAGAAGGAGATCTAAGTGATAGAAATCTTGTTTTATTAGGAATTTCCCTATTAAACAATGAAACCAATTATTTAAAGATAGCTATGCTCACAGGTATTAAAGTGTTTTTGAAATGATAAAGAGATATGATTCAGTCATTAAAAAAGAGAATTTTCTAATACATTCTGAAATGTCTAATTAGGACAAATTATATGTCCAGAAAAAACCTTAAGGAACTCTGAGGAAGGTAATACTCATATGATTCAGTTCTAATGTGTTTGTTTAACATTGTTTTATATTAGTTTCTAATCATACCTCAACACTTTCTATGTTAATTAGGGAAATTCCCTAGTGAAAAAAATTCTGAGTTTGGAATACAAGATACTGAAAATCAAAAATGTTAGACTTGGAAAAATGGTCATGATAAATTCATCTGATATATTCACTGTAAGCTAATTAGGGGCCATCTTACCTCAATAAAAGATGGGGAACTTGATGGTAATGGAAAAGGAGTAACAGCCATTTGATTGACTGCATCTTCATTTCTGTGGATATTAAAACAGGCAGAATCAGTACACATTAAATGCTAAGTTCCTGGCTCAAATTATAATCATTACCTCAGTTTTCAGTTGAAAATGCATGCACAGCAATATAAAATAAAAAAATACAGATAAATATGTGCCGGTTTCAAGCATGCAAAACTATTAGGCATAAAATGAGATGTATTACTCAATGGATACTAAGATACAATTACTGATGACAAAGAATGATAATGCTAGGAGCTGGCCAAATCCTGTGTAGTACTTCAGGTGCTGCAGAAGATAATTTTGGAAAGGCATCAACTCTTTCAGCACTGAGGAGTATTTTTCAAATGTGTGTTACCTCTAGGCCCCACTAATGTCTACAGCATTTTGTTTTTTGAACTGGAAAGGTTCCCAGCCTCCTTACTTAGCTTCTAACTTTGTTCTGCCAAACGAAGGATGATGGGATGTATATGACAGTCTCCACATGGGTGGACTCTGTGAGGAGGAGTGATGGATGGGGTGAGCAGAGATCCAGACAATCAATGCTTTGTGGGTTAATTTAATTTCAGTCCTCCTCATCCTAATTGAACCAGAGGAAGTGGGAGCTGAAACTTCATCACCAGGGTGACAGGCACAGAGCAGCTCCTAGAATATTCCTGATTATTTGGGCTTATTTCCACTACGTTATTAGCAAATGGTAGGCGGTGGTTCTGTGGAAAATTTATTCTTTATTCTTCTCTCATGATGCATGACCAATGTAATTATCTCAACATTTATGTTAAGTTTGATTTTAAAGTTTCACAATATAAACCAAGGAAGCACAAAAGAATGCTTCTTACTGGTGTGTGAAGATCTAAGACTGCTCATACATCTCTTGATGGGACCAGTGTAAGTAGGATAGCCACTATCTGACTTAAGAAGGCACTCAAAAATCCCACTCTATTTTATTTTTTACTTCTCAACAATTGGAAAAATATTCATTGGTCTGCCACTCCTTCTTTGGGGCTTTAATAATATCACAGCCTTTACCTGAATGCCTTTCTTTATTAAATTTACATCCCACCCATCTTTCTCCAAAGTGAGTTCAATAACCTCAACTAAGTAAATTATTCCATTAAGTTCCAAGCCTATCTATTCCCATGGTTTCTTACTGCACTTAGGATCAAGTCCAAAACTGTTAGGGAGGTTATAAGGCCTTGAGAAGTCTGGTCCCAGACCCTGTCTCCAGCCTCCTCTTGTTCTCTTCTCACTCACTTTGCTTCATTCCAGCTACGCAAGCTTCCTTTCCATTTCTCAGCTGAACCAAGCTGCACCCACCCCACGAACTTCTCTCATTCTATTCCCTTCTGCTCTGCATGCCAGTTGCCCAAATCTTCATCTGATTTATTACTATTTCTCTTTCACAGCTCATCATAAATGTCACTTCCTGAAACAAGCTTTCTAGGACCTCCATTATATGCTTACAGCATCCAACACAATGATCATAGATTTATTGCTTTGGTAATTTATCTAAATTATTTGTATGAACATTTTCTTCAAATCTGTCTTTCCCCCTGATGGTAAAAACTCCAAGGACAAGACTCATGTCCTTTCTACTTTCTATTACATCATCTTGGGCAAACACAGTGCCTAGAAAATAGTTTGTAGTTAACAAAACTTTTTTTTTTTTTTAAATGGAATGATCACCCACTTCTATAAGGAGACGGAGTTAGGAGTTTCAGTTCTAGCACTACTGCTAACTAACTACATGATTTTGAGGAAATAACTTCTAAGAGAATCAGTTTCCTGATTTCTTAAGTAAGGAGCTTGAACTGTATGAATCCTAAGCCGATATAAATCCTTAGGGAATGAGGCAGAGTATAAATAAAGAGATGGAGTCTAGGTGCCATTTCTTGCTCTGACTTTCTCAGATTCTTGGATTACCACGCACACCAGCCAAACCAAAGCAAAAGGGAGAAAGACTAAAACTATAAAGTGACAAAGCATGAAGAATATATCCTTTTTTTTTTTTCTGACAGCATTATCTATGCCTTGAGGATGCACTATATGTTAAGAGATGGCTGTTGGGAGCCATTATTGCTGAATGCCTTAATGCCCTACAAACAGGGTTAAAAGTGCCTGCAAGCTAGAAGTTTGCAGGGCAGGTAAGTTCGTTACTGAAGGCGGAAGATTGGCTTAAAGGATAAGCTTGTTACTGAAGAAAGAAGATTGGCTTAATGGATAAGCTCATTACTAAAATTGTTTGCATATCTGTGGGTGTTGCTTCTCATGCACATCCTAGGGTATAAATATACTGTTCTTAATAAACTCGGGGCGCAGTATTCACTGTTAGCTCTCCCGACTCTATCTCTTTTTTCTCTCTCTGTCTCTCTCTTTTTTTTCTTTTCTCAATCCTAACGCCTCCTCTTGTGAACTGTTTGATCTTAGCTGGCTGGCTCCGGCAGATGGCTATTGTTTTTCAGGGAGTACAATCCATTTCTCAGCAGTTTGCTCTTACAGTGAAGGAGTAGTCACTTACCTACCCCTGGGTAAGTAATAGCCTTTTCCCAGTGGTAATTTCCTTTCCTGTTCAGTTTCCCCCATGGAATAACATAATAAAGCTCAGCTCTAGCTTAGAGCTGAGAGCCAACAGGACATACATGTCTGCTCAGGATTCAAGCCCACAGGGCAGAGTATATTTCGCATTTATTAAGCAGATGGCTTTTCATATCTATTTAAAAGGTTATCAGCATTAAAAATATGGCTGTGCATAAATTCTTATTGACAAATCATGATTAACTGGATCGAGTTAGCTCAAATCAGCCAACTTATCCCTTTTGTAATTTAATGATTTCCCCCCAATTAGTATGACTTTAATGGCCTTTAAAGTGCATATTAATTTTTTTAAATCTCAAAGAATAGAAAACCTACAATTATTCTCAATGGAGAGAAAAAAGCTGCTATAAGAAGTTACAGTTCATGATCCTTTATAATCTACTTACTAGTGAGTGTTCATACTCCTCAGCATCAAACTAGGGTAGACCTGACATGGCAGCAATTTTAAAGAGAAAGAAATATGAAGAGGAAGACTAAAAGAGAGAAGGCATTTACACTTCAAACAAGCAATTAATCTGAGTGACTTCTGGGGACCCTCTGACTCCTCATATTCTATGATTCTTATAAGGAATGGAATCTGTTTCCTTTATAATTAACTTTTCCTTTTCAATGTAATTAACAAGGTTTTAAGCCCCTGGTATCCTGTGAAGGACACAATCAGGAATTGTAATTATTTGTTGGCGTTTTTTATAATTATCTTTAATGGTTGTTGAGAGAGAGAGATAAGGGAGTTCTACCATAGATAACAGTGATAACAGTTTTTCAGCATAAGGAAACCTGTAGAATATGTTCTTAGGGTTGTACTTGTTGTGCTCTATTACATTTATTTGTTCTGTTTTTTTTCTCTTTCTCTAAACATAGAGATGGGATCTTATTTCTTTGTATCCCCAGCTGGTAGCAGGGTACCTGACAGACAGGAGGTGTACTATGAATGTCTGTCGAAGGAAAGTGATCTTAACAAGGCAAAGATGAAAACAGAACTACTAAAACTATGCCCTTGCTTTCCAAGCTGCTTGAAAGAATTAATGGAAATGTGCTACTTGTGCTCAACCAGTTGTCAGTATTTACCACATTAATAGACCTTTCTTGGGGTGTCTGCCCAGCTCATGGTGATCCCTGGATGGGCTACATTAGCAGTGTCTATACTAGATAATGCTGACAGCCTGCTTCATCTCCAGGGGATGTAGGAGGCACATACAAATACCTGCCTCAGTTTGGGCCAACAGATTCTCTATACCAAGGACTCAAGATTTAGAAGAGACACAGAGAGATCAAGAGTATAATATCTAGATAATAGCAAGGCAATGCTCAAGGACAAACAGGGGTTAAAAACTCCCCTCTGCAGACATCCTTCTCTTCAGATTCTTAGTTGTATAGCTGCTTCTTAGGAGTCCACAAGACATCCCTGTTTCTCACAATACATTCTCCTTTTTAATTTAAGCTGGCTAGAGTTTACTTTAACTGGCTGAAACTTAACAATACAGCTCTGATTTTATTTTGGATATATATATTTGTTTACATTTAAAAAATATTTAAACTATGGATGCAAAGATGAATAAAACTTAATTCCTGCCTTTGATGACATTAGCAATTAATGAAAACCACAGCTAAGAAAACAGACAATTACAACACTGGAATTACTATATAGGGACTGTCAATTTAGTTTTTCTCCAAAAGGATGCTAGGAATACTTCCAATTCAGTTTTTTGTTTGTAGAATTTATTTTTATTTATGATAAAGATACTTTCTAGATCCTGATTTTAATTCTATTTTAGTATAAAAATACATTCATATTGGTAAAAATCATGTAATGTGTGTTGGGCAGAATTGTAAGAAGGCTTTTAAGATTCTAGTCCCCATGGTTTACAGACTGTGAAGGGGATGAATTTCACTTCCATGATTAGGTTATATATTATACAGCACAGCTGACTTTAAGATAAAGGGAGATTATCAGGTTGGCCCAACCTATCTGGAAATTTCACTTTTCACCCAGAGCCTCAGGGTGCTGATATCTTAAATTAGTAGGTTGACTTACAGGAATTTAAAGAATGCCTGAGGACAGAGATAAGAAGTCATAGATTAGAAGTACCATTGCTCCCTTGAAGATGGAAGGGGCCTTGTGGCAACAAATGTAAATGGCCTCTAGGAGCTATTGGCTCTCAACTAAGAACCAACAAGAAAATAGAAATTTCAACAAAAATGAGCCTGGAAGTGGGTCTTCCCCCAAAGCTCCAGCTGAGAACTCAGCCTGGCTAACACCTTGATTTCTGCCTTGCGATAATACCCTGAGCAGAGAATCCAGTCACTCTGTGCCAGACTTCTGACCTACAGAACTATGAGCTAATAAATGAGTACTGTTTCAAGCTATTAATTTTGTGGTAGTTTTTCATATAGCAAGAGAAAACTAATACACAAGTTTTTGATTTGGAAGACATGGTTACCAGAAACATAACATTTGAGTTCTTACCATGTGCCACTGTTCTAAATGATTTTCATACAGTAATTCACTTAACCTTCATAACAACTCTCTGTGGTACTTACAATTATTTTCTTCATTTTATACAAGGAGTAAGCAACCTGACTAAAGTCAGAAAACTAATAAATAACAAAACTGAGACTGAAATCCAGTAGTCTGGTTTCAAAACCTATTTTTTTTAACTGCTACACTATAGTGCTTCCCATTTTAATGGCCTGTCCTAGAGCCACAAATATCTTCTTCTCCCATATTTCCAAGCTAATATTCCCAGAATCACATTCGGGAAAAGTTTTAGTAGACCATAATTTACTCTTAAAGCTGTATCTTAACAGATGCATGGCAAGGTTCTAAGCTTGCTCACTCTAATTCTATCAACTTTTCATATTTAAGTGCTGGGTGTCATACCTACATTACCCATCCTATATATACAGATGTAATGATTATAAAAGGCTTTAAAAATTCACTGCGTCTGGTAGTGTAGGTAGAGTGGTAAATAGCACAATGAAGTGTAATCCCTCTGTACTTTTTTGTGATAGTTATTAGGGCTATTTGTAAACCCTCTGGATTGTACTTTTCTTCTCCTTTCAAACTGAGCCAGTACTTGATTGACTACATTTCCTTTTTCTGCCTTGGTGATTATGGAAACGTTGAGATGGAACCTCTGTTGCCTGGATACCTAAATGACTATGGTGAGCAGGACACTTTGCCAAGCCCTGATGAACATTTAACATGAGAAAGAAATAAACTTTCATTGTTTTGAGTCACTGAGATTTGGGGCTGTTAGTTACTAAAGCTTAACTGAGTCTATCCTGCCTCAAAAATACTCTAAGTTTATTCTATAATATTATTTTTAAGTCATACTTATACTTTACTCAGAATTGCTAAAAATGGCAACAACCCACATGTCTACCTTCAGAACAAATCAGTAAGTTATAGTATATTCATAGATTGGACTATTACTTAATAATTAAGAAACAAAACTATTGGTGAAGATAACAGATCTCAAAAAATTATGTAAAATGAAAGAAATCAGACAAAAGAATATATACTGTTTGATTTTATTTACAAGTTCAAGAATAGTGAAAACTATCTCAATGGTGACAAGAAATCAGGAAGTGTTTGCTTTGGAGAAAGGGATTGACTAAAATGAGCATCAACAAACTTTCTGGGGTGAATGAATGTTCTATGTTTTTGTTTGGGGTGATAGTCATGTTCTGTATTATTAAAACTTGATAACTGAACACTTACAATCTACTGAATTGAATATAAATTATTAAAAAATAAAATAAAGTAAATTTTAAAATAAATTTATGATTATATATTGTGTAAGACTACTATACATTCTGGAAAGAAATCTAGATCTAAGCAAACCTAGGAAAAATACAGTTCTATCTATATTTTTATCAGGAAGATATAAGCAAGATATTAAACAACTTTTAAAAATCTTAATCTATAGAATTGGGATAATATCTTCTAATAGAATTGTTATGATATAATGTAAATGTCAGACCACTAAAGCATAATAATAACACTTAACATTTATTGTTTTATGATTTGATGTTCAGTTCAGATGCTTAAATTTCCAGGTGCTAAGTCTTTAGTTACTGTTAATTCATTCAACCATCAACCCTTATGTACAAAGAAAAAAATCACCAAGTCTAATTGTTTCATTCTAAACACTTTATCCTTTCTTCTCTTTTCTTCCAGTCCCATAGTTCTCATCTAAATTCATGTACTTTTCACATTGCCTGGACTATGATTACCGTGTACCTACTGGTTTCCTTGTTCTGTTTTCTCTGTGTCTCAATCCACCCACATTGCTCTTCTCTCAACTGTGAACCACTTGGTTGCATCCCTAGCAATTAAACCTGAAAATGCAATCTCAATAACCCAACATCACAGAATCCCTCCCTCCTTTGGTGTTTGTTTTGCCTGATGTATTGTTATTTATTTGCATGTCTTGAAGAGCTGCTTAACTCTATGGTCTAATATAGCATCTAACATACAGTAGATACTCAATAAATGCTTAAATTAAATTCATTCGTGCAGTTTAGACTCAACTGCACTTCCTATGTAAGTCTGTCCAGGTAGCACTCCTGCAACAGTAATCTCTCCTCTGAAATTCTAAACTTACATGACTTTTCTCAGCATTTTCATTTTATTCTTCTAATAATGCTTTACTACATTCTTGGAATCATGTACATGTCACATAGAGGAATTTGTTGATAAAACTCTATATGTTTAACCATCATAATTGTAACTGTAATTCAAACCCTAACTAAAATTCAAATTATAATAAAAGATTTCATTAACATGTTATTTGAAACATCAATCCAACAACCATTGACTAATTCCTTAGAATAAATATGGGATGCTCTTTCTAATATAAGCTCTGAAAGAACATTACAGATTGTACTCAAAAAAGATTAGTGGACTATGAGAACATACTTATCCTTCAGGAAAGCACAATGAACCTATGACAACACTTTTTAAATGAGGAAGAAAAAGAAATCTGATATAATGAGTGATGTGTGTGTGTGTGTGTGTGTGTTTGTAGAATGCCAAAGTTGGTCATTTATCAGAGACTGAGTTATCTCCAAGAAGCATTTCTATTTCTTTTAAAAATGAAAGTGTGTTCCATCCTATAATCCATAGAGAATATCAAGAGATCTCATATAGGCAAAATAATCTTGAAAAAAAAAAAAAAAAGAAAAACAAGTTGGAAGTCTCACCATTCCTAGTTTCAAAATTTATTTCAGAGCTATAATAATCAAACAATGTGGTACTGGCATAAGGACAAAATATAGACTAATGAAATAGAGAGCCCTGAAATAAACCCTCATGTATATGATCAACTGGTTTTTAACAAGGGGTCCAAGACCATTCAATGGGGGAAAGGATCATCTTTTCAATAAATGGTGCTTAGAAAACTGGATATTCACATGTTAAAGAATGATGTTGGATCTTTCCCTTACACCATATACCAAAACTAACTCAAAATGAATCAAAGACCTAAATGTAAGAGCTAAAAATACAAAACTCCTAAAACATATGGGGAAAGCTTCATTATATTGGATTTGGAAATAACTTCTTAGATATGACATTGAAAGTATAAACAATAGCAACAAAAAATAGATAAATGAATCTACATCAAAATGCAAAACTTCTTTGTATCAAAGGACACAATCAATGGAGTGAAAAGGTAACCTATGGAATGGGAGAAAATATTTGCAAATCATATAACTGATAACAGATAAATATCCAGAATATTAAAGAATTTAATTTCTACAACCCAAGAACAACAAAACAAACAACCTGATTTAAAAAATAAGGAAAGGACTTAAAAAGACATTTTTCTAAAGAAGATATACGAATGGCCAATCCACATATAAAACGATGTTCAATGTCACTAATCATCAGAGAAATACAAATCAAAACCACAATAAGATACCACTTCACACCCATTAGAATGGCCACGACCAAAATGAATGAATGAATGAATAAATGAATAAATAATAAAATAAAAAGGCAACTCCAATTCCCCACCCCCAGAAAATGAATGTTGGTGAGGTTATGAAGAAACTGGAACATTTGTGCCCAGTTGCTAGTAATGGAATATGGTGCAGCCACTATGGAAAACAGTCTGATGGTTTCTCAAAGAATTAAAGAAAGAATTATGACATGATTCAGCAATTTCACTTCTCAGAATATGTTCAAAAGAACTAAGAGTAAGATCTCAAAGAAACATTTGTATACTCATGTTCATAGCAGCATTACTCACAACAGTCAAAAGATAGAAGGACTCCAAGTGTTCTTTACCAGATGACTGGATAAACAAATGTAGTGCATACATAAAATGGACTATTATTCAGCCTTATAAAGGATAAACTCTAAACTCTACAACATGGATAAACTCTAAAAACATGGTAGTGAAATAAGCTAGTAATAAAAGAACAAATGCTATATGACTCCACTTTCATGAGGTACTTAGTATAGTTAAATTCAGAGATAGAAAGTAGAATGGTAGTTATCAAGAACTGGGGTGAGGGGAGAATGGGAAGTTATTTTTTAATAGGTATAGTTTCAGTTTTGTATCAAGATGTAAAGAGTTCTGGAGATGGATAGTGGTGATGGCTATAAAACAACGTGAATATACTTAATGCCACTGAACTGTACACTTAAAATGGTTAAGATGGTAGATTTTATGTTATGCATATTTCACCACAATTTTAAAAAATTAACTAAGCAAGACAAAAAATGTACATGTGTAATTAGAATGTGTTTGAATTATGTAGACTATCACTTATAATTGTTATTGTTTTTAGGACTGCTCCGGTCTTGCCACTTGCAAGTTCACTTTCATGATACCCACAGGATCTTATTTTATGCCAATAAAATGGCATTATATCAAAAGTAGAATTTATATGCCTGAATTTAGTATGGATTGCTGAGTAAGATAATTTAATTTCTTTGCAATATGTTCTAAAATGATTATGACTACACTTAGTTGTAATAGAAAGCAAATAATGTGAGTGATTTTATATGGATGACACTTATTCATGGAGACGCAAGGCCTTGATCAGAGGTTCCTGCTCTCATATTATTCCACTCCCTGCTTCCTTGTCTTCTGGTTCTACTTTATACCACTCCCAGGTATAAATTCTGCCTGATTCCCCTGAGATAATGATGGCAATCTTATTTCAAGAGCCAGTGAATTGGTTTGGCATTCATGTCATAGTAGAGATCCTTAGTAGAGACTTAGTAGGGTCTTCTGCTCTGCTAAAAAAGTCTGAAGGATTAAAAACTTCTCAGGATCAAGGCTAAAAGCCTACATGTGCAGAGAGAAGCAAATATCTCACTCAGGATGCTCATGATCTGTTCAGGTAGCTCTACTTTTATCACCCGTCCTATTCATTAGGATTCTAGTACCTAGCACATCATTTAGGTACACATGCAAAAAAGTAGAATAAATGAGGAACATACGAACATAACTAAACAGGCCTAGATATTATTTCCTGACTGTATTAAATACAGTGATGTGAGACATGTGAAGATAGAAAAAAGGAAATCAACCTTATTTTCACTCTATTAATTGAAACATGACAATGAATTAACATTTAGCCAGGAAACATTCATGTAAATGAACCAGAAATATCATATAAGACAAAGCAAATCATTATATCTCAATGAGATTAAAAGTCCTTTCTGAAAAGATTCCAGAAGATATTTCTAACCATACAAACAGATTGAATATATTGTTTCTAATTTCCAGTTGGAAGAAACCACCAAAATAGCTGGATATGCTGAATCTGAAATAAATGTCCAATGAGAGGGGAATTATGGACTCTATTTACTTGACATTCCAAACAATGTCAATCACTAATGAGGGCTGCTGGGAGGTACTCAGCATCCAGACCCACATTTTACAAAGGTGGCCCTAGGCAAGTTCCAAATAATTGCCAGTTGTGCAGAGAAAAAGGTGGCTCATAAAATATTTGGCAGTGCAGACTGGTGGGAGGGTTCATGTGAGGAGCTTAGGATTAGATGGGATGCATGACTTAGCCTAATAAGTTTCCCAAAGAGATTCTTTCTAAAATGTAGGGTAGTAGATACTCTATGCCATTCCCTTCTTTATCCTGGCTGGCAAATATCTTTATCTTGGCAAAGTCCAAATATTGTTTAGATATCCATTCTTCACCATAAGGCCATGTCCTGTGAAAAATGACACCCCCCACATCCACTCCCAGGTATAAATCCAGGGTAAATTCTGCCTGATTGCCCTGAGATAATGATGGCAATCTTATTTCAAGAGCCAGTGAATTGGTTTGGCATTCATGTCATAGTAGAGATCCTTAGTAGAGACTTAGTAGGGTCTTGTGCTCTGCTAAAAAAGTCTAAAGGATAAAAACTCAGGATCGAGGCTAAAAGCCTACATGTGCAGAGAGAAGCAAATATCTCACTCAGGATGCTCATGATCTGTTCAGGTAGCTCTACTTTTATCACCCATCCTACTCATTAGTATTCTTTGCCAGAAAGCAATAGAAATGAATTTGGGCCAACTTAAACAAAAGGGAATGTATTACATTCTATGTATTAGACTAGGAATAGATAGAAACTAAGAAACCACCAGAAGACAAGGAAGCAGGGAGTGGAATAATATGAGAGCAGGAACCTCTGATCAAGGCCTTGCGTCTCCATGAATAAGTGTCATCCATATAAAATCACTCCCATTATTTGCTTTCTATTCTAAACCTAAGGTATCATATTGGCCAAGCTTAGGTCACATGACTACCCATGGCCACATCTCAGCAATGAGAGAAAGATCTGGATCTATTAGAGGGAGATTGGCATCTAGATTTACTGGTTTTACTGTTCCCCCATACTACACACATTGTATGTGTGTGTCGTATGTATATGTGTATATGTATGCGTATGTGTATGTGTATGTTTCAGGGAAGGGGTCTACCAAAGGAAAAAGGCATTCTATAGGGAAAGGAGTATAAATATTGACCAGCAAGAAAGAAAAAAAATGCCCACATCATCCCTGTGACCAGCATAATTTTAGGTGTTTCTGAGTGCCACAAGAAGTGAAACAAACGTAGTTATAATTCCCACCATCTGGTATGTTGAGGAATGGGAGTAGCAAAAGAAAAAATTACCAATTCTATCCTTGAAATAATAAAAGTGGATTTTCAAAGATATTTTGCAAGTCATACGTTATTTGGTAGCATCACTTTACCTAATTCACTAAATTCACCTAATTCATGAATGACCTTCATAAAATTCTTGGTCACTTCAGACTACCTAACTACAACTACCACCAAAAGAGGAAAATTTACAGTTACTGTGGCTATTCAAAAAAATATGCCATAGGCTTTCATGATGATTACAGAAATGTATGACTTTATGGAATCAGGACTAGAGGAAATGTACAACTTCCCAAGGTCACCATAGTATGTCAAAGGAAGCAATGATTCTTATTTGGATGTATAAATTTTAGACTTTGACAAAAGAGCAAAACACAAAACACTCCAACTCATCTTGTTCCTTAACTAAAAGGCTTATAAATTCTACTTATGAATATAAAATAATCAAAATTACTTTTTAAAACAGGTAAAACAGGAAAAAAGTATTGAAGAAACTAAGCAAAAGTCAGCATTTCAGAACACGGGAGAGACTTGTATGGATCTACCATATGGTCCGATTAAACAGAGAAACAGAAGAGCCTTGAAATTGCAGGAGTGTGTCTACTTCCTTCCTCCATGTGACTCCCAATAAAGTTCAGTGCTAATGACAGGCCTTTTCCTTAAAACTTCTTGTTCTATATCCATCCCATGAATGATATTTTATGTGCACATTAAAAGGGGCATTGCATCTTTAATGGTTCATGAGAGTTAGAAGCATAGTTCCTCATCGTATTCAAAACAAATGACAAACAGAGCTGTAGTCATCCAATGGTACTTCCTTAAAGAAGGATTGTTTTTCTCCTAGAAGTGAATGTTTAGGTAAACTGAGCATAACGTCCAATTCTGAAAACCTACAGCTCTATACACACCATATGACTTTGCTTACTTATCCTTCAGGTCTGAGCTTCAGACCTTTCTCTGTGACAACTTCCCTTAGGCTCCAAAGATTAGGTTAGGTTTGTCTCCTATGTGTCCCTACAGTATCATAGCACTTATATCACTGAATGAGTTATCAAATTGTTTATGCTTTACCTCTTTCTTTAGAGCAGAGATTGTGTCACTAACTCCACAGCACCAGCACAAGTAAGCACTCAGCAAATAACTTGATGAATAAATGCATGAATATTTTTTGATGAAAGTAAAACCCATAATTGTGCCCATCATCCTTCCCCCTCATATTTATCAAAACAAGGTATAATGAGTCAATAAGGACTTTAAAAACAGTTATTCAATTTGCTTCTTCAGATGAACTTGTTCTAGAGAGGACTCTGACATTCACATTCATTTCAAGTCAACATCATCTTTTAGGGACATGGCCAGAGAATGACGATTCACACTATATTTTTAATTACAAAACAAGACATATGTTCAATCGATACAGTAAGGTGGATCCCATGGTGAGTCCACTTTTACTCAGTAGGCGTGACAGCTAGCACTAAATCTTTCCAAGGGTTCCAGTTTCATTTGGCTTCCTTTAGCCCCAGGAGTTTTTACACAGTACACGTAATTAAGTAATGGAGAGTGAGTTGTTATACATGACATTTAATTTTCGATAGTGGGGGAAGGTACAACAAGAGCTGCAGGCAAGATCATTAATCTCCTTGGATCCTTGTACTGCCAAATATAGCAATTCCTTCTTCATTGTATTAATATAGCTCTCCTCCTGTACTTAAATTGGAATGCTTGTGTAGAGGGGATAATGTTAAATAGGAAAACCCATAGAATCGAATGTGTGGCACATAGTAATAACCCAGATGGTAATATACCTCTAGGTGATCCAGAGTAGAATAATTTAGTGTATCAAAGTCCATATGTGGCTTACGGCAAATTTACATGATTATGAGACTGTTGAAAATCTAATGATGTAGAAAAAAAGGGTGGGGGGAGTGATATGTAAGTCATGTATACATAGCAAAAACTTACTAATTTTCACTAATGACTCACAGACCCTTTGTGAATTACAGATCAATCAGTATATGAATAAATACAAGCGTTAAAAAGAAGATGACAAGGAACTGATCATACAAATGTACATTCACTATACTAAATCCTAAGTTAATTAAAATGTTGCCTGCAGCATATTTTAACAGTTTTCTGTAATTACTGCTAATCATACTCCCAAATATGCTGCCAGTTCCCATTTTTATCTCAATTGTCAATAAATTTGAAAAGGAGTTATCAAGGTATAAAAGCCAAAACTTTCTATGTAATGGAAATGTATAGAGAATCAATAATTTCAGCTAAGGAAGAAAATATTGCCAAATAGAAACACTAACTGCAAAAAAATACAACTTATAAAAATCAGTTTTTAAAGTAACATTACATAACACAATGTAAGCTATACAGTTAAAGAAAGGTGTAATTGCATCTGTTACACCAAGATGACCTAAGTGTTAACTTTCTGAAACTTGATAACAAATCAATATTTAATTGCTTCAGGATTTGGTTCCAAAAAGGCAAAATTAGGGTTCTTGTAACAATAGTCTGAAAGAGATAATACATAGGCAGAAGCCGAAAGATGTACCTAAATGATTATTGAACTAGACAATCAGCTTGAAGGTGATAGGAGGATATGTTGGATAGTGCCTAAAATGTACTAGTTACCACACCTGAATAGGACACCAGTCTTCCACTACACCTACACTGCTGAACAATATTTTCTTCTTTGATTTCCTTATGTGCTTTAAATTCTGACACTATTTGATATTATTCACCTCAGTAAAACCTATTATAACATGTTTTATTGTCATGGTGATTAATTCATGTTAACTGATTTCTCTTTATATGTTCCTCAATTAAAAAGCATTCTACTCCTTATTCGAATACTAGGTCACCATTAAAAAAAAGAAAAGGGAGAAGCTGCTGACAGAGAACTAAAAGAGATGTTTTAGGCAGATGCCCATATCTCTTATTCTAACATTTACAGGAAATGGTTTTATATAATGTCTGTAGTTACTTCTTCCAGTGCCTAATCATTATCATGTTAATTAAAGCATTCTTAGATGGTAAATGTATTTCACTTTAAAAAATATTTAAGATTCTGAAATTAGATAAAGCATACATGAAGGAATAATTCTTTTTCCTCCTCTTTCCTTCACCAAGACTTCTTTTTTTTTTCTTTTACCTTCTTCCTCCCTTTTACCACCTTTTCCTGACATCATCATCACAATCATCTTCTTCATCACTATAGCAATGAACATTGCTGAGCCCATACAGTCACCACCACGGGCTGAGCACTATGTACAGACACTGTTGAGAGCTATGTAAGTCTTCTCATGTAACCCTCACACAACTCTATACAATGTTTTCAAGCCTAAATGGCTCAAACTCTTTGCTTATATGGACTTCTCTTGTAGACACTTTAAACTCTTGAGTGGTGGGCCTTTCCTCAAGTCTGTCATGTTTTCACTATCCAAGTCTAATTTTGTAACCTCTGGTTACAGGAAGAGCAAAGAAGTCCAAAAAAGAGATTGGTGCCAAGAGAGTAAGCCAGAGGAGGTTGTCAATACAGAAAGACAGGAAGGAGGACGGTTTTAACTCTTGGACACAAGAGTGAAAAGCCAGGAGACCAGAAAGTGCTACTGAGTGGAAGAAAATGTCACCAATGTAGGATTTCTTTAGGAGCAAAGCAGCAATACTCCCCAAGGCCAAAGTGATGTGTGGAAAGAAAGATTTCATTAGTGTCTGTGTCTGGGAATAAAACTACCCCCTTAATCCTAGGGGTCCCCTGGGATTGGATAAGTCTTATAGACAGGTAACTAAAGAGAAGGGGGAATAATAATAATAATAATCAACATCATAAAATACTGGCTAACACTCTTTTAGCTTTTACTCTATGCTAGACACTGTACTGAATATTTCAACTTTTTTGAAATAACACAATGAGGTAGGTGCTTTATTATCTCCATTTTACACATGATAACTGAGGTACAGAAAGAAAAGAAACCGAGCAACAGTTAACATACGGGGTTAATTATATTACCTAAAAATAATTCAGGGTTACCTGTTATTTCAGTCCAATAACAGGGACTCAAACCTCATTCCGTTGCTGATAAGGCAATGATGGCTACCACCAATGAGGATTCCCACTTCCTACTCACTTATGCCAAAAGCGCTCAGCAGGCGAGGTACAGGTAAATGTGGAGCCCTAAACACACCACATGACAATATACGGCAGAGCTCATATCTCCTCCCTTCTGGATTTCTCACCAGCACTCTCAATAGGAAGCTCCTAAAATTTTCCTGAGTTCTGTTTTCCTCCCTATTCCTTGATGAAGACATAAATGAGTCAGCAAATGTACTAAATGATGGTTACAGAAGAAGGAGAAGCTAGAAGGCTCTATTATATTTCTAGGAGGATAATAAAATCCAGGAAGAAAAAAATTTTTAAACATTGAAATACATATAATAGCCTCCACTACATACTATCAAGTGAAACATATATAACAAGAAAACTCCATAATCGAAACAGTATATACTTTTCTTAAAGTGACGGTTACAAAAGAAAAATGTATTTTTAGAATACAGTGATTTTCTTAGGCAAACCAAAGATAAAATAGTTTTATGTAAACAGTAACATCTCCAGAAGAGATCTTAGATTTTAGAAAACCAGATCTGTCTTACCTGATGAAAACAAGCTTGACCTTCGATGGGGCAGTCTTGATAATGGCAGATGCATTTTGATGACTTCTTCCATACAGGATCTGATTGTTTATCTGTTTGGGAAAAAATAAAATGCACTAAAAATGTAGTATGTATATATTTTCACATGTATACGAGATATATGTATATACTTGAAATTAAACAATAAAGTCCATTCATTATTAAGTGGGTACATGTAGGACTCTTTAATGATAAAAACCTTAATATTCTTTGTAACATAGATTCAAAAACCAATTCTAAACAGCTATTAAAATCTCTTAATTTTAGTTTTGAATGCAGTTAAATTTCAAGAGAGTAGTAGTTAATGAGATGCAAGTTTATAATATATATTTCATTTCCTACAGCTTTTCAGATTCCTCAAAAATGTAGAAAACAGACCAAACTGTGGTATTCACCAGTGCTCTGGACAGCCCATTAAACATGACTCTGTGTCAAAATATGTCAAAGTTATTATATAGCATAAATTATGTTATTCCAGAGGAAGTAAACATTATATCCACATTTTAAGTCAAATTTTAGATCAATTGTACAGAAACATTTTACTGTCCATAATGAATAAGCAATCTGTTCTCATCTAAGATGTGATAGGATTTTTAACTTGATTAAATTCAACTAAGTACACATTTCCCACTGATAAACTATGATGACAGTCATAATCAATTTTTTATTTTATTTCACCCAATTGATAATAGCTTATACAGTTTTGGCTTTTATTCATTTGTCTACTTAATAAGTAGTTAATGACCTATACTATACTATCCCTACGTAACTGAGACCTTGATAATTTCTACTATTAAAGGGATGTGGAGTACACTGTATAACAAATAGTAAAATGAGACATATGCTTTTTTTTGTAATTAACATCTAATTTGTTCTTTATGAAATTTTGCATTTGAAGACACACTTGAAAAAGGTATCATTTTTTCTCATAACAGTTATAAAAAGTATATGGAAATGAACACTTCAAAGGATGAATTGAAAACATTTTTCACTGTCTAAAATGAAGCTCCTCCATCACCTTGAAGTGGTAAAGCTGGGATTCAAATCAAAGGCTGCTGCAAAGTATGAACTCAAACTGCCTCTTCACAGTGCCTCTCATTCTATCAGTTTTTGTTTTTCACCAAGCTAATCAATCTCTCAGAAATCTATTGATCTCTACACTCTCATTTCTCTGAGCCTCAGTTTCTTCTTCTTTAAAAGGAATCAAGCATCTACTTCATAAATTTATAGTGAGAATTAAATGAGGTAATGTTTTAAAATTTTATTTATAATAATGCTTGATAAAAATAATATTTTTATGTATTCCAAACTATGAATGTTTTCTGTTAAGGTTTCTACCTTTTTAATACAATGTATTTGAAAATGTGCTCACCCTTTGTATGATACTTCTGTGGTGGATACCTGCCATTATACATTTGTCCAGATTTATAGAATGTACAAGAGCAAGAATAAACCCTACTGTAAACTATGGACTTGGGTGATAATGACATGTCAGTGTAGGCTCATCAATTGCAACAAATGCATTACTCTGGACAGTGATATTGATAATGAGAGAGGCTATGCATGGGTGGAGATGCAGTATGTGGGAAATCTCTACCTCCCTCTCAATTTTGCTACTCTAAAAAAAAAATACATATTTTTAAAGGATCCACCTTCTAGATTTTATATTTTCTCCTAAGACTTTCATGTTTTTTTTTAAAATTTTTTTTCTTATATTTACATCTTCTTACCTAACTTAGCTATAAGGGATATGGTTAAATAAGTCATATAGTCATTAAGAGTAATGTGAAAAAGCATACTTAGTGATATAGGAAATGTCCAAAATGTATTGTGGCAAAACCTAGATAAACAATAGTATGTCCAGCATGATTTTTTTTGGAATCCAAATTTTTCAATCTCTTTAAATTTACAACAAACTGCAAATAAAGATCTTTAAATCATAATTCAAAAATGAGACAATGTGCGGAGCACTTGATTCAGTGCCTGGCATTCAGGTCATTATTTGCGAATGTTTTCCCCACTGTACCTGGACTCTGCTTTCAGAAAGTCTTTCATAAATTTCGACCTATCAAACCTTGCAGTTTGAATTTTATGGCACTCCGTTTAAAAAAGGTTACCTTGTTGCACTTATAACCCCCCCACCCCAACATGGTGAAGTCAATCCCTGTTAAGTGGAAAGCACCAGGCAGGCACATAATGTTTTTTTTTTTTTTTGACTGAGCTAAACTCTGAAGGCAGAAACCAGTATCCTCCTCCTGGTATCCCCAGCTTGTCATGCATAGCTTGCACACAATGACACTGAATGAGGATGGACTAAACCATAGAGCCCTGAATAGAAGTGACACTTCCATTAATCAACTGCTACTACGCTTTCTCTGAGGTGGGCTCCCGCCTTCAACGTGATTGAGGTTAAAAAAAAAAATGTTTTCCTTTTCTAATTAGCAAAAATTTGAGCATATAAAAAACTTGAGCTGTTTCATGTTTATGGCTAGGCCTGCTTTTCAGCTGATACTCTGTTTGGATAGAATAGAATACATGGTACTATGATTTTAAGAGAGAAAAATTACAGCCCAAATGAAGAAAGCAGGTCATTAATTTTCATTTACCTAAATCTACAGTTAAGTCTTTCATGGTGTGGTTTCTGAATGTTGAGAGGCTCTGGCAGTAGAATGGCAAAGCATCTTGCTTATGTTTTTTCCAGTGCCAACAACTGTGGTGTTTACTGCTAAGGCAGCTGTTGCCTGCCAATGTTCAGAGGCCTCTGGAGAAACTCTGCTATTCATTGGTAAACTGGGAACAAGAAGAAGAAACTCAAGATAGAGTGAAACCTGATTTCACTGGATTAAATCTAAAAGGAAATTGCAGATCTCTAGATTTAAAAATCCAAGACAAAACCTCTTTTTTGGCCTCAGAAATGACACATCTGCAGCCTGAGTTTCAGGAGAGGAAGATCTTGTGTTTTGTTTAGGTTTTATTTAACACAAAACCATTTCACTATTTAAATAAAGGTATATAGCTTTCAACTACCAGAGCAATTTTTATATTTCTTTATCACTAAAGGAAACACACTCCAGAGAAAATTCAGGAAGTAATTAGAAAGAATCTGATATATTTTATGTATAATTAACTTCAGACTGTCACTTATTCTATTTCTGAGAAGCTGCTGTTCTCTGAGGGCATAATTCTTTAAACAACTGATATAGGACATCTTCTAAGTACAGCATAGAGAAAAAAAAAAGCATTCTACACTGCCTGGAAGTCTTTCGGGTTAACGTTAATTAATCGTAGCAACCATTTATTGAGTGCTTACTCTGTGTCAAACACTGTGCTAAACTCTTTAGGCATAGTATCTCATTTAACTATCAGAACAACTGGGATATTATATACTTTCACCAAATAATGAAACTGAAACTCCAAGAGCTTGAGTAATTTGCCCAAGGAGACTTAGCTGTTAGTTTAAAAGCCTATAATCCTAAGGCACACTTAGAGGTCACATCATCTATATGGTACACATAAAAATCATGATTTCTAAAGGTGATCTTCACAAAGATATCTATTAAATAGACTGAGCAGAAACAGGAGGAAGCCTACTACCTCAGTACTTGGAGTTTTGAGAGACAGAGGTCAGAATCAAGTATTTCACCACCACACATAGCAGAAATACCTGATTGTTGACTGTCAGGCCTTTTGAAGTCCCAAATGCAATATGGAGTCCTGTAAGACTGTATCTTTCTGTTTCTGCAAATAAACTGCAGCCAAAATAATATACATTTACTACGTTTTTTTTCCATTGTATATACATGGATTGACCACCATTGAAATCTTTTCCAACCCGAGCTAACACAATTGTAATATTTAATTTTGGAGTAAATATTGCTCTTATTCAGATTATCTAGAAATTGAAAAATCATAATTTTCCATTTACTTCCAGTAAATTGATAAGTAGAGAAACTAAGTGCCTTTCCCAAAGTTTCTCCTTTCAAAGTTGATGTAATAATATGTGAAAAAAATAATAAATTATTTAAATATGTCTTTATTTTTAATATCTAATAATGGTGGGAAGAACTATCTTTACTCCTGATTTGGTGTTCCCACTCCACCCGAATAATCTATTTATTATCTAAAATCTCTATCTGAGATTTTGCAACCTTTACTTTTATTTATTTTATTTTTTAAGGGAGGCAGCCCTTGGTTGATCTCACAGATTGTAAGGACCTTGTCAGCTTACAATCCCTTATTTTTTACTTTTTATGCCTACAGTAACTGGTCTTCCTAGGTGGTCTCCCATCCAAGTACTAACTTGACCCGACCCTGCTTAGCTTCCAAGTTCAGATTGGGTCAGGCTTGTTCAGGGTGGCATGGCGATAGAGATTTGCAACTTTTTTCATTCAAGGAAACTATATATCATAATTCTCCTGGATAGTCCAGTCTATGCATGTTGTTCCAATTATTAATAGCATTCCTTCTCAAAAGTAACCCAGTGGATGATAAATTATATCTTTATCCCATGTTCATCAAACCATGATTATGGAAAGTGTATTTTATGCCATTTTGTCTTGATTTCTGTATCACTAAATGAGAAATCCAGGCCAGACCAGGGTAGGGAGGTTTGGTGGAGACTTTGGGGATCTTTGCCAGCACAAAACCACTTCTCTTTGCAAGGGATGGTCCTTCAAACCCTCCCATCACAAATACCATTCATGATGGTGAGCACACATGTTTGAATTGCTCATCATGCCATTCAAGGGAGACATATGTTAAAGACTGAGGCAATTAAGACTCTCTATTGGAGGAGGTTAAATTGGGGCTGAGAAACAGGTAACGATTCTCTACATCTTCTCTGAGCTTCTATGAGATGCCACATTCTGCAACACGGATGTAGGGGCAGGGAAAACCATCACTTCCTGAGGCCTTTATGCATCTTGATCTTCAGGTTCCAGGAGGGACACTTACACCATTACAATAAATTCCTTTTTTGGTTAAATTATCTTGAACTAATTTCTGTTCTTTGCCACTAAAAGGTCTTCATGGATACAGTACCTCGTGTTCCCTCTAATTCTAAATATTAATGTATACATCCAAGTGACATCTCTCTATATCTCCTTGTATTATGCCCTCTCAGATACTCAGTAACTTACCTTGGCATTCAAAAGAGAGAAAAAAAGGGGGAAAAAAAAAGACAGGAAAAAGGCTCTCTGTCTGAAGGAGCTTTCTAATATGTATTTGACTCACAGTTCTAGTTTTCTTATCTGTGTTTGGGTTGCTCTTCTAATTACTGACAAAAAAGGCCTCCTGAGATCCTCATGGTCAGTAACTTCTATCTCAGTTCTGTGGCCCCTGGTGCCAAAAGACAGCAATGTTTTACCATGGGTAAGTTAGCTCATTTTTTCCTAAGCTCTGAATTTATTGTTCAACAAAATGTCATTCAGGAGCAAATTATAGCAGGTCTGGATACTGAAGACAATAGCCTCCAATGAGAAACATCTGAATTTGTAAAATTTATCAATCATATTATAAAGGGTTTTCATTGTGATTCATTTTCCCATCATGGGTTGGTTTCTGCTACTGTAGTAAAGCAAACAAACAAGTAAATAAACAAAAAACCCATTGATTTGAGGTAAACCGTCTACACTTAGGTACCAGAGATGAGATACTTAATTGCAATATTTTATAATTTGTAGAAAAAGTAAAATTGAGGTTAATCCAGCAAAGATTCACCAAAGGTAAATGGATGTAAATCCTTTTGTTATGTTACATAAACTTTCCCTTTAGAAGTTATTTAATGAGAATTGTTTCAATTAAATTATTCAAAAATATTATAAAGAAATAGGTATTCAACTACTCTTAATTTTCCTTAGTTCAACTGAACATGAATATAAATTTATGCTGGAGAGCAGTTCAATTAAATTTATTCAAAAAATTTACCAAATTGGAATTAAAAGTTAATTAACTTAAGCTCAGATTAGAAATATTAATTATACAAAAATTAAAAGTTAGTTCAAGCAACAAATTTGCCTGAGATTTGAATATCAAGTTATAATATATTCAACAAAACTCCCGCCTCCCATGCTTTTATTAAAGTAGAAGGATTTATTATGAACTGTGATAATTATTATTGAAGAACTGAGTTGGATATCAAGTAACTAGAACTTCTGACAGTGAAATCCAAAAGTCCCTCTCTCTAATTCACTTTCAAATATATTTTAAAATGCACATTTCAAGACATTAGAATCTATAGGTTTACTTTTTCTATAATAAACTCTTGAGTAAAACACATGCAGAAGAAAAACGAACAAATCATAAGTGTTTATAACTTGATGAATCTTTTTATAGGTTAAATTTTAATCTAACAATTCGACTCCTAAAAATTTAACCTAAAAAGATAAAAAATCTGGGTGTCAAAATATCTATCATGACTATATTTATAATAGAAAAAGAAAAAAGTATACATTTGACAAAAGATTTATTATATTTGCCATCATTAAATGGAAAACTATGACATTAAGAGGAGGTAAAGGAAGAGGACATGGATCTAGATCCATTGCTATAAAAAGATAACATTATTGAGTGAAAAAGTAACAAAATATCCTATAATCTATCTCATTATTTTCATTTATGTAAAAGCTTTTCTCTGAGTCTAAAGAAAGCTGGCTGAGTATCTCTAAATGTCAACAATGATGGTATTTCTGGAGGGATTTAAGGTGACTTCCATTTCTTTTTCTATATTGATATTTTATAACTACTTTGTAATAATAATGTTTAATAAATGCTTACAACATACATGGCTCACATAGTACACATGCGCATACACTAAACTTAAATACATAATTTCACTTATATTGCACACAAATCAGTAGAGGAATGCATTATTACCTCATTAGACAAATGGAGAAATTGAGCCTTAGAAAGTTTAAGGAACTGAACCATATTTAGAGCCTGTATTTACAGCCAGATCAATTTGAGTTCAAAAGCCTTTTCTGATAATGATCTGAAAATATTCCTAAGGGTATTTATCTGGTGTGGGGAGAAAAAGCCATTGGATAAGTAATACATTTTTAATCCTATGGAATTTTAAATCCAATTAACAGAAATAGAAACCCTTTTATCACCATGTATGTTTTAGATACAAGATTCTCTGATAAAGTCACTGTAGGAATTCATTCAGTCAGATATGGTCCCTGACCTTAAGCATCTGGTATTCTAATAAATGACACAGTCTCGGGAACAAGTCATTGCACTGCTATGTGATGGATGTCGGCATAAAGCAAAAAGTGACTGTCTCTTCTTGGAGATGGGTGGGTTGGTCTTGAGGAGCTGACAGAAACTAAGCAGGATAAGTGAGTGGCAGCAAGGGCACCAGGACTAGGGAAAAGCATATGAAAAGAGATGTAGGTATTATATGTAGGTCTCTTTCTAGAAACTATAGGTACTTCAGTATAGCTTTTGGGTATGAAAGCAGACTAACAGAGAATAGAGCTAGCCAGGTCTTATTCAAAGAATACCTTGTGTACTGAATATTTTCCTTTTCCAAAAATCTTGGGCAACAGTCCCCATAAAGAATGATCTTCATTTTCCAAACCACTAGGAGAACCGAAGTAAATAAAGGGGTGCCAAGGCCAGGGTACCAAACAGGGAAGATGACTAAAACTCACACGAAAACACAATTTCACTAGAACAAAAAAGTATTTCTGAATAAATTAGCACGTCAAATTTTTTCTCAAAAAAGACAAAATAATATACATCGAGCTCCAAAATCTGAATTCTTTGGGCAAAGGAGCAAGTTGTAAGGACTAAGTTTAATGGATGCAGTGCTAAAAGGAGGTCTCTGGCAACTTCAATTTAATCTATCTTCTATGCAGTACAATGTTCCCAAAGAAACATACATTCATTTAAAAGGTTTGTGTGAAAGATTTATTTTCTCTCAAACTAATTAAATCAAAATACCTTCTAAAGGCAAAGTGATAGTAATATGTAGCTCACATCTTTCTAAATTTGATATACTAAGAAAATAATAAGATATTCTTTTGCATCCTAAATGCTGACAATTTAAAAAATATATTGACTTCAAGGAAGTGAGCAGAGAAATATGTTCATGTGTTGCTCTTTTAGTGTTTCTGTGAAAATTGGTCCAGCTGCTATAGGCTGGTTCATTGACCAAATGAAGTAGGCGCCTGTAGATATTACCTGCAGGGCATAGGAAGGAACAAGTAACTTGGAGGCAGAAGTATAATCTACCTTTCAGCAGCTCATTAAGATTGCAGGGGAATCATGTTTTCCTAGGAGGCTGAGGCATCACAGCTTAATTCTATTTACAGCATTGTTAGTCACATAAATAATTAGAACATGGGTGACCTGATCCAGAATTCCTTTTTCCAAGAACATCAGCACACTAAGAGTTAAGACGTTCCCTAAACTAGTAACGCACAGCTTAATACTTGCTGCTTTCGTAGAAACAATCTGATTAGA